>VWZN01010437.1:22431-34170 GCA_013396955.1 Regulus satrapa | reverse complement strand
CCATACTGAATTTTTGAAACATGTTGCCATGTCACCTCTGTCAACACAATGCTCTATCAAGTATTGAACTTTGGCCTCACTTTGCAGACATTAAAAAGTTTAAGTACAGGAAGGGATATTTTGTTCAGTTGAAATTATTCTTCTGTCTACCTTGCCCTCAAATTCCGGTCTGTGAATGTGCTTCTGATAGGGGTGGAAAAGTTCTTGGCTTGCTGAGGGAAAAGTTCTGGGTTTAAGGGATCAAGTGCAGAAATTAAGGTCTTACAAGCAATTGTATAGTATCAAATCAAGACTGAGAACGAAGCCAAATTTTTACATTGCAGAGATGCTCTACAGTTTCTCCTGATATGTAACTTTCCAAAGCACGTTCTATAAAAAATATTGCAGTTTTGCTTCATCTGCAGAAGATCTTGAGGGATCAACATGTAAGTCTAACTGCAAGAAAAGGGTCAGACTGAGAATGCTCCTGGCACAATGTAATGTACTGCTTTTTGCTTTCTGAAAGTGTGCTGCTTATTCCCAATTTTAAAACAATATTAAAAATTGTTTCATGTGGAGGTATGTGGTGACCAACAAGTATGTGGTAAAATGGAACATAGGAATGTATTTGTCCTTTTCTTACTTCTCCCTGGCTGCATGCCTGTAGTCACCACAAGGTTTAAACCAGTGTCTCTTCTCTGCTACATGCATTTGTATCTATTACAAGGGTAAAAAAACCAGTGAGAATAGTAAATATCGTCAGCATTTCATTTAAATTTTTCTGTTGCATTCATGCCAACTACTAATTAACACTGATTACTGTTAACTTTCCTCTGTCTCCTTCTAATAGTGCACTGTGCATTCACCAGCTTTGTTTTCTATTTGTAAATAATTTGTCTAAACTAAAGCAGTTTAAAAACTCCTAATCACTTTTGTCAAGAGAAAAGATGTGCACTGTTATTTGCTTTATCAAGCAATGCTGATTGAAAGCCTGGATGGATCCAGAGTCCATGGAAAGACTCCTTCTGGGTTAAATGTGTTTAAGATCAAGCTCAATGGCAGCACTTTAATAAATCACAATCTTGCAACCTTTGATGGGTGGCATACCTTTGTGCTTCTTTATGGCCTGACAGGTTTAGGGTTCTCTTTGTTTTTTAAGGATTTTATTCTACCCAAGCAACCCTGACTTATGTTCTGTACAGCCTCTCTGAACCTAAACAGAGGTTTACAGATTGTAAGTCAGAACTGACTCTTATTCTCTGATGTTTTCTGATCCAAAGTTCACTGTCATGCTAGCTTGTCTCTTCCCCTCATCTGCTTTCAAAATTTCATTTATCTTTTATTTCTGTGTTTCCAGAGCTCTGGTCACATCACTCAGCTGCTATATCTCTGTCTCTGTCTATTGGGCTGCCTTCTTCCTCTTAACTACTAGATCTTTGCTGGCTCCCAGCAATCTTCTTTCCATCCTCAAGTGCCATAATGTATTTGCTCCTATTTAGTGAGTTAACAAAGACGGGTAAGCCCACACTCTTACTCTGTCTTCCAGCATTCTTAGATGGAGAGCACAATAAGTACAAGCCAAAACAGTATTTTCTTCTCAGGAATCTTAAACTCTAAAGGCATGCCTTTCCACTTATCCAAACTAGATAGGCCCATATCTTCTCACAGTAACTTGACAATACTCCATTGACTTCAACATCTTTACTTTGAATATGACTGAAATTTACCTTAGTATAAAAGGAGCTTGTGTTTCACATAAATCGCTAGAAACTAGTTTGATGTGTGGCAAATTAAATTGAATATCTGATGTCAAATTTCTGCATGTTCCCAAATTAGTGCTGATTAATATAAAATCTTAAATTTGTGTTTGAAGTACAATTAAAGTTACCATTATCTAATGGAAATAGCTCGATACTATATCTTCAGTGACAGTCATGAATTTAAAAATCTAACAAACCACTGGATGTCTCTACTGTGCCGTATCAATCCAGTTTAAAAATATATATCAGGCATGAAAACCCACTTACAAAAGAAGGCAGTTTGAACTTGAGGTGATGGGATAGAGATGTTTGATATGAAATACAGACATTACCTATATGGTTCAGTAAAATTCAACTGATTCTTACAAATAAGGAAGTTCCTTTTCCTTTTATAATTTAGGTGCTACCTGTTTTTCAGAGGTATAGAGATGAATCAGAGATATAGAAGTGATTTGAATACTTTTGGTTTTTTTTTTTTTAAATCAACTAAAAGGCATTCAGATTTAAACTGTAGTCTTCCTTCTTTAAACAGCCTTCTGATGCCTAATTCCTTTGCTGTCCCTCTCCATGGACCAGAGATGATGGCGATAGTGCTCTGGAAACTCTAAAAGTTAATTAAGAACAGAAGGCTATATGAGAACCAAGGCAATTTAAAACAGGAAGGATAAAATCATAAAGGCAGGAATACCTAATGGTGTCAAATGTATTACATGGACTATGTGCTTACACATGTAAGGAAAAGGGGATGAACTCTCCAATAGATACCAGCTGGATTTAGTCACCATGGCTACACAAGATGTGTCCTGGCTGTCCCTTCAAGCTGTTTTTCCAGTGAGAAGGATTACAGGACTGTGAGGTTTCTGTGGGGCAGGCACCACATCGCTTCTGAGACAGGCTGGCAGCAGTATATCCAGCCACCTGATGAAAAGGCTGCAGGCATTTCCTCATTCAGACATGTCACCAGGTACAGGAAAGGCTGTGCTTGAAAGTGAGGCTGGTTCTGTTTGCCTGCCATCCTGTGCCACTCTCTTGGGGGCTGCTTGTATTCTTCATCAGCATGTGTTAATTTGCTAAAGGATTCAAAAAGCACTTAGTGAGTAGCATTGTGCAGAGTGAGTGTTCTGTACACCAGATTAAATAGTGACTATATGACCCAAGTTGTTCCTTCCAGTCTTGTTTTGATTTGAAGTTAAAATAATGAAGCATCAAAATTAATAATAAACACGGCCACCACCATATGATTTTCAATTTATCACAAAACTACCCATCTGTCAGAGCAGTTATAAGTTATTACCAGTATGAATGCTATTGCTTATTTGCAGTCCCTTACACAGTCACTTCCACTTCTGAAGATGAATCAGGATATGAAAATGTGTGCCTGGTTTGAGAACTGGGAGTTAAAGACAGTCAAATGCTTCTTTGCCATGCCAGTAATGATGACTCACTGGCATCTGTAGTAGGACTACTAGGTATTCATGCAGAAGAGATGCCATGTGTGATGCTAGAAGACTGTGGTGGCAAATTATTGTGTTGAGCTAGCAAAATGGGAATTTACAGAGTGTTGCCAGATACTCATGAATTATTCTTACCAGGAAAAAGTTAATAAATGGGGGCTAGATACTCTTACCTCAGTCTTAATAATCATGACTGTAGTTGGTACTTTATTTGGGTGAGGTTTTTTATTTGTTTGTATTTTTTATTTTTAAATTGAAACAGAAAAAGCAATTATCTAAAATGCCAGTGGATTCAATTTTATTTCATCCCAAAACTTTGGTCAGAGCAGAGCAGCTGAGTTTTAAAAAGACTGCTCTGTTGACCTGTTTTTGTAATAAATTCCTGCATAGCAAAGTTTAAATATGCAGCTTCAGGGAACAAAGGAAGTCACTAAAATATAGATAAATCAACAGCTTTTGTTCAAAGAAACCTTTTCAACTCTTCAACGGCATGGAGCTTGCAAGAAGAAAAAAAAAAAGTATTTGGAATTTTATCCTGCTTTTCATTCAAAGCACTTTATGGGGCGGGGGGTGAAATTAGTTCACCTTATGATACAGTGTTTGCAAATGTTGGTATTTCACTTTGAAGGGGGACTAGGTCAAGACAAAATTTTTAATTGAAAGTCTGACATAGACAACCTGTACTAAGAGCTAGGAATAGGACCTGGATTATCATAAGAAAGAAGTCCTGTTTACTGCTTTTTGGAAATAAAATCATGCAGAGGACAAATCTCTAAAGATTCTATTCTACTGGTCATGGCAGAGAATGAAAACTCATTAGTTGACTGCAGGTGTTTCTGCATTGCTAGTAAAAAAAAGTAGTCATGTTAACTCTATTGGCAAAGACACTCATGGCTTGAGCTAGATCAGGTCTATAACTGATCAAGCAATGCCTGATCTCACTGGGGATTAAGTTCTTAGCTTCTGTGTCAATTTGAGACCCATAGAATTCTAGTAAATGTGTCCTCTTGCCTTACAGAACCCTTGCAAAGATGACTATATAGATATTGATGGATTTCAGGTGAAATCCATTAGCTGAATCTGCCAAAATAAACACTGCATATATTTATTGCCAAATACCTTGCTTTGTCCAGATCCTAATGTATCTTGACTCATATTGTGTATATCAGATACAAAAATTTACTCCTTTTTCACACCTGTGGCATTTCTCTAGTATACATTTCCTAATCTTAAATTTATACACATTTTTCATTTCCGGAATAATCAGGTTTGCAATTTCCCTTGGGGAGAATATTTGCTGCTTCAGTAAATTTTCTGACACTCATTCTGAACATCTTCTTAACTCTGTATCCATTCATAGGTTATACTTTATGCATTCTCTAAATAACTCAATTTATTACTTATGTTTTTCTAGCTTTAGAATATTTGACATCTCCTATTATGCCTCCCCACTATGCACTGAGATGTCACTTAGCCAGGCTATAGCCAGGCTGTCATGCTGTGCTGGTGTTGTCCTCAGACTGCGATGACTCATTCTGCTATTTCACCTATGGAAGTAACATCTCTAGATGCCTTAATCCATTAGGATTGGCCTGTCTGTCCAAGAGAACCCAGGGCTCTCTCTCCAGCTGTGGTGGGATTTTCTTCTGCTGTCGTCAGATCTCTGCTGTGAACCCACAGCATGGCTAAGGTGAAAATAAAGGGTGAACCTCTTCCTTCAATGCCAAGGACACTCTCTACTGAAGTGTGGTAGTTTCCAGTGCCTCCTGCATTGTCAGGCTTTTGGCATGGCCCCCAAGGGCTGTGACACTCGCCTGAACAGGCCGGAGAGTAGGATGCCTCTGCTTAGATTTCTCAGAGGCACTGATGATCACGAAAGTCTGATTGCAGTCAAAGTGAACTACTAATATTGACCAAGGATATTGAAGAAGGAGGGGAAGAAGGGAGCAGAGCTGCCTTTGAGATGGGAGGCTGCAGGAAGATGCTGAATTTTACAACTCTTCTAAAAGGATTTTAGTGGTTTGCTTCATGGCCTCATTAAGAAAACAGTGTTGGAGCTTCAAAAAGATCTTTCTGCAATTCTTGTGCTGGGTGGGTAATGCATATATCACAACATATATCTATAACAAAGCTATAAATAAAGCTATAAAGGAGTGCAGAGCAATGCTGTATGGTTGGACCCCAAAGAAAAGAGCTAGAACATTTCTTCTTTCACCCTCTACTCTGAATCCTTGCAATAATTAGCCAAAGTAAAATGAATATTAGCTTATGCTTAACTGCCTTTCCAGCATGTTACTCTGCATTGACCCAGTAGTGCTAAACCAATTATTTTTTGAACTTTATGGCTTTAAATAATCCACTGCTTTAAAACCCCCTCTACCCCTCAGCTACTTAACCACAGGCCCGACTGCCCTAAATCCTTTTCTTATACTTTGTAGCTTTTTAAGCAAGCCCCCTCTTTAAGTAGACATAATCCCTTCTCTGTAGAAAACATGAAAGACCTTGAACAAATCAAGATTTCTCCATGGAGAATTCAGCTAATCCTCTGCTTAGCTCCTAACAAGGAAATCCATCTCACCACCAAGCACCCCATTACTAGAACTAATGCCTGACTTGAATAACAAGCACATTATTGTGCTTTAATTGTAGCACTGCTCTGTCACATGGAGAAGTTGGAAAGAAACGTGACTCGGCTCTTCTAGGAAAGATAGGTCACACCTTTTTGTTGTTGTTCACCTTATTGTGATATAAAAACAGATTAAATTAACTATTAATATGAACTGTATATGCTTCAGATTAGACGAAACAGCTGTACTGTAGCTCTGTAGTACACTCTATCATAAAACAAGTGCTGTTACAGTGGATTATTATTCTCCTTTACAATGTCTTTTGACTGTTGTGAAATTCATATGCCTGGGCTTGAAGGGGTATAATCATGCCTTTGGGGAAAGGGAGGCATCAGACATTTGGTCACAGAAAATTATGTTAGTGTTAAATCAGAGTGAAAGCAAACTAATCCACAGCATGGATGCATGGTCAGCACTTTTTCCCAGAAAGGCTTCCAGCAGTATCAACTGGCTACTGCTGCAACAGTAGAAAGGAGAAAAAAACATTTTGTGGGAAAACAACTGTATGTATCAAAAGGAAATAGCAGGTGCTGCTCCAGCTCTGTGGTAGCAGTGTGTCTGCTCATTGGGTACCATCACAAAATGGAAGACACCTGGTACAGATCCCAGTATGATTTTGGGCCTGACCTCATGGACCACTGGCACGGGGACAGTCATTGCAATTACTCCGTGTGGTCCAACAGCCACAGCTAAATCAGAAATGAGCAATAATGTGGGGAACAGGCTGTGTGCATCTCAGCATGTGCACTTCTTGGGCTTGGGGGGCAGACCGTTTCTTGCCCAGGTTTCGAGAGAGATGGCCACTGCATTCTGTCAACAGCTAATAGAGGGAGGTACACAGCCAGGAGCCAGTGTGTGAGGCATGAGCCCTGAACAGGAAATGCACTTCCAGACTGATGCAATCATATAAAGCCACACTATCTCAGATTTAGGCTCTTAATTAGCTCCATGCCATGGAATTAGTGTGCTTCTTCTGACAGTGTGAAGCTTCTCTAGATGCCCTGAAGCAGTATGGGACTATAGGTGAGTCCCCATTTTCTTCTGGATTAGGAAGGACAAATTCATTTGGAAGATGTCTGGGGGAACTCCTGTATTAAACAAGGAAATAGCTTTGATGTTTTTCAGAGCTGAGAAAATTAACTGTGAGCATGGCAACTCATTTCTATGCCTGATAAAAGCACTGCTTACTTGATACTGCTACACAAGAGTGATTGCAACAAGAGAAGAGAAAATGCTGTCTATTCAAATGTGATGAGAAATTAGGATGAAATACCTTTTCCATTCAGGCATGGTTTATCATGGGATGTGGAGAGCATAGGCTGCATGTTTATTCTCTTGGTTTATAACATGCCTTTTTAACCATGATTTTTTTCCCTCTCTGTACAACAAACTTAACTGTGGTTATGACTGTACTTATGTCTCTAGATTCTAAAGTATAACGCTGAGAGATGGGTGGGATGGGGGAGCAGCAGCATTATATAGATTTAATGTGACATTAGGCAAATACTGAGCAAGATTTTAATTACAGTGGTTATGGCAAATTTTCCTGCTGTGGCAGAGGTCAAAAATCCTCCAGTAATCTGAATACAAGAACCTCATTACCTGCTCTTCCTGTCGCAGGCTGCATGTAAAGGGCAGAGTAGAAAAGTTAAAGGGTTGTAGTTTAAGGGGAGATCCACTAGATGATGGTATAAATCTTCATAATGAGAAAGAACAAAGTGGTCAGCTTAAACAGGAGTTCAGGAAAAGCAAAATTCCACACAACTGGAGGAAGCAACACCCCCTAGTTTTTCTCCTACTGCATTATAGTAAGGCTGCAACAATTGCATCTCTCATTAACACCAGCAACGTTCAGCAGCATCACCATGGGCTGTGGCAACATGCAGGCAAACTGAATGGAGGGGTAGATTTATTTGATTTAAAATCAAGTAATAACTTGCTTAATTTATTTTGTAAATTAGACTAGGCTAACATAAATTCATTTAAAAATAATTATTACAAATGAGAGTAATTGTGTAATTATCAGCAAAGTAATTACAGAGCAGAAGAACCATTTACATGAATCTGAAATAAAAAATCAAAGCTGGGTCTTACATTCCTCCAGCTGACAGATATCAGGATGTTATTGGGGCACAAGTCCCAGTCTGTTTGCCTCAGGAGGAGAAAACATACAGATCTTTGTACATCTAGGTAGCATCTTTTGTCCTCACTTGGATTGGCAATGGAGGCCTCAATGGGGAGTTTAATGAAGATTTTGTCAGGCAGGAGGAATTAATTAGGAGGAAGGACATATGGGAAAGAACATATAATCAAGAAAATCTGCTGGGCAGAACAACACTTGAAATATATTAGCAATGGAGAAATGCTTGCCTTAATATCTTGGGAGAGTACTAAGGAATATGCCACTTCTGGATGCCAGAATACTACCCAGATTCTCCACTTTTATCTGGGGGCTGGTGCAGCTCTCCTAGGATATGAGTTCCCCTTGCAGCTTGAGGAATGAAAAAATCCCCAATTCCATTTTCATTTCCATTTCCATTTCTCATTGCACTGCTTCTGGCTGAGATGGAGTTCATTTTCTTCAGGGCAGCCCAGAAAGTGCTGCATTTCTGATTTGTGCTGAAAACAATCCTGATAACACAATCTTGAGAGCTTCAGCTACTGCTGAACGGTGCTTGTGCAGCGTTGAGGCTTTCTCTGTTTCTCATCCTCCCTGTGCCTTCCAAATGAGCAGGATCTGGGCGGGTAAGTGCCTGGGAGGGGACACAGATGGCACCAACGGACAAGGAGATGCCCCATGGCGCTCAGCAAGACCAGTTCCAGGAGAGAGGCAGGAGGAACAGTTGGGCTCATGGCACCTCCGTTCACAAGCCAGTGCTAGGTGTGCTGAGGCCCTGCTTCCTGGGGAGTGGCTGGACAGGCGCTTGCCATGGGGAATCCCTTGTTCTGCTTTGCCTGCATGTGTAGCTTTTGCTTCTCAGTTTAAGCTGTCTGTGCCTTCATTCATGAGTCTTCTCCCTTTTCCTTGTATTTCATTTCCACCTGGCAGAAGAGGGGAGNTCATTTACAGTATGAATGAAACTCACGACCAAAACCACATAGTAGTCAACGAATAAGTTAGTTACAAAAGAGGAAAAGAACTCAAGAATACTGATCCTGGTATAACCAGTGTCAAGATGGTACTTTGTGTTCCTGTTATAATAGTTCTGCTCTTTAAATCAGTTTCATTAATCTTTATTTCAAAAATAAATCCAGAATCATGAATTCTAGAACTCTCTGCTGTACAAATATCTCCTTACCGATAAGCTCTTACCAGTTCAAGGGTACAACAAAGAATTAAATGTTCATCAGATTGTTTCTGAAAACATGTCACTATAATAGATATTGGTTTAATGATCTTATGGGAAAATATGGAAAATCAGGACTGATTTTATCTAGACAACTTTTGCATACACTTTTTTTTCAGAGGAGCTGGGAACAAAAAGACCATAGTTAGGAGAGGCTTGACTCTATGCCACATACCATCTGCTTAGCCTTTCATTTCAGCTCTGGGTGCTTTTGAAAATGGTGACCTTGATGATTCTTTTTACTTGCACAGCTTTATAAAACTGTCTTGTTACATGCTGTGGGGCTGTAACTTCTAAGAATTGAGAGCCAGACAGAATCAGCTGTTATTGTACGTGGAGGTGCTTGTTGTACAGGGCTGATTGGCTATAAATTGAATATTGAGTGCACAGGCCTCCATAAGGCATCTGAGTAATTATGGAGCAATTTGCATCCTTTCACAGATCTGTTCAGGAAGGCTGTGAATCTCTAAGCCCAGCTCAATATGCAGAGGTGTGTGTGCAGAAGCTGAACAAGTGCATAGGCAAAATGAAGTGCTATATTTGGGCTCCTCCTCTCTGGCAGCAGTGATTCAAAGTCCTTTAGATGTCATGGCATTCCCATTCTTTGTGCATATGAAAATGATCAGCTGAAGTAGAGAACTTTGGTTTCCACATGGAACTGGGTTGAATCATAGTAATTGCTGTACTGATGCTGTTTTTGATGTCAGCTACTCAGCAGGAACACTTGGCTGCTTGTGGGAACCATGGGAAGAAGTCACAGCTTGGACCTTTCCCCTTTTCCTCCTATTCCTGAACCCTTCAATGTGGCCAAAATTCTTTGAGAGGGTCGCCATGAGCCTGGAGCCTCAAACAAACACTCTGGCTGCTTGCCTTGGAAATCAGCTGTCTCACAGCTGCTTTGTCCTCATTAGTGCAAAACTGGATTCCTTTCACACACTGACCTTCTGATTGCTCCTTACTGTCATTTATTTAGCTTAGCAGTAGCAATCTCTGTTTTTGTGCTTTATATAATTAAGCCCCAAACCTGCAAGGGAAGTGGCAGCTGCCCCATGTTTAGTGTCAGAACTGTGTGCTGGCAGACCCTGCCGGACTGACCAGCACAAGTGACGTGAGGGCACGTGCCAGTGTCAGTGTCAGTGTCAGAGCATGTGGGAGTAAATGTCTGCTGTCTGTAGGCAGATAGACAATGGTGTATCTGTTGTAAAGCCTCCATGTCCATTAAAAACCCACCGGAAAACTGTGGACAAATGTGAAGCAGTGGCATGAGTACTTACTGGTTGACTACCTTATAACATGTGGCTGCAGTATTTCTGATGTGGTGCTAGCCAGACCTCCTGTATTATCAAACCATAACCTGTGCAGAGGGAGTATTCCTCTGACCTCAACAACATAAAAGCAAAACTAAAAGCTTTTTACACATCTTTTGCCAGCTAATGGGTCTTTCTTTTCCCATTCCCCAACAACAATTATCCTTCTATTATTTCCACAGAGTAATTTCTGTGGTTTTCTTTTCCCCATTTACTATAGGATAACAAAATTACTGCCAGGAGTTCACTGTGTATGGAGCTTTAATTGTTAGTAGTTCACAAATTTTTACAAACACAGGCAGCAGTCTAATGTAAGGAGAGAGGAAATTTCATGACCTAGCATCTGAAGCATTCCCTAACTTCAAAGAAGTTTCAGCTGGCCAAGCAGCCTCATTTCAATAACTCATAAGAAAGACGTTAGGAAACCTGGGAGTGAATGAGTTTCCACCAGGGATAGAGCAATGGAAAACATGAAAGAAAAAAAATATCCCTCCTAGTGGAACTGGAGTTGAAGTGTCAAGGAGCTGGAGTCCTAAAGGGGCGAATGAGGACTTCAGATTGAAGTATATACAGGATGTTTTTGGCCTCGGCCAACTCTGAAATAATAAAGCAAGAGCCAAACTTGGGCGATAAGAGAATAACCTTGGAAGCTGTTGAGAATGTCACTGATGGGTTTTTTTTTCCCCCTTATGTATGTATTTATTTATTTATTTAGAGGGTGGGAGTAGAGTCATTCATCAATTGCAAGTCATCCAAGAGAAGAAGGTTTCATAGTGTCTGATTCATAAGGAGACAGCAACTGCCTTTTAGGCAGAAACAACGTATGTCTGAATGTTTGGCCCCAGGGAATGTGACAACTCAGCACCAGCCACGCATCACCTAGGTTTTGGCAGAAATGTTAGTGGCAGCATGACTTATCCTTGTCCTCCTGGGGATGACTGCCTTCTGGAGTGCACACACTGGCAAGGCATAGTGACGCAGAATAGTGGTAAATTAAAGCTATCCTCCCTGTCAGAGGGCAACAGAAGTGTGTTTCTGTGTAGCAGAGAGAGGTGTAGCTGAACTCTCTTTCCAACTCTCTTGCTCAATTAAAATATTTAACACATTACAGGTGTGTACTATACAGTTGGTCAGTGGTGCTGCCTAATCCCTCCTGCTAGAGATAATATTTCAATTCCTTTATTAATCCTTCTAAAAAATATTTTATGTTCATGCTATACAACAAGTTAATTGTAAACCATTAAAACATTTTCCCTGGGAAGGGA
>VWZN01010430.1:151848-206519 GCA_013396955.1 Regulus satrapa | reverse complement strand
TACATTTTAAATAGCCCCTTTTAATTAAGACTAACTTTTTGAACTGTGTGGTATTCACTTGATCTATTACAATATTAAATAATATAATATATATTATATTATTATATATCATATAATATTAAACACTCCCCAGACTTCAAATATTCCTGTTAGAGTATTNGCTTGCATCCTAGAGACTATAAAACCCCAGGCACCACAAAACCTGAAAATCATTCATGTGCTTGACAGGTATTTTGACCTGTTTCTAGAAGTTATAACCCTCATGTGATAAATACAGTTTAAAGATAAATTAATACATTTTAAATAGCCCCTTTTAATTAAGACTAACTTTTTGAACTGTGTGGTATTCACTTGATCTATTACAATNGTTTCATGATGGTCCCTCCATTTTGTTATTTTAGTAATAACATAAGTAAAAATGATTTCCTGTGTGTATTTGGTGTCATTCTGGTCAAAATCTGTCCAGACTTTTCAGTTCCTTTCTTCAAATTTTCCTTGACGTTTATAATGTGTCTTTGACTTTATTTTTTCCTTAAGAAAAGTTCAGAAGTATTGGGGTTTTTTTTAGCCCGGAATATTGCTTTCATGAATACATTTCTCTGTAGAGACCAGTACAGGAACATTGTTTTTAAAGACTGAAACTAAAATTAATGAAAATTATATTTGAGAGGTATAGCTGTACATTTTTTTGCATGGTGCTTACTCAGACCTGAAATATTTAACCAATTAGTAGAACCCAGCAGCTAAACAAGGTAACTATCAGCATTCCTATTGCCAGGGGGTGTCCAGACTCCAAATGCTAGGAGTGTTTCCTGTTTAGTCCAGCATTGGTTCTGTGCACTTCATCTTCAGGAATTTCCTCCCATATTCAGGAATTACACATTATTCACCTTAATAACATTCACATCACATATTATGTGCCTGCCTTGCTTTTTCTTCGTCTTTGTTTTGTAAAAGCTCGTCCTATCACTTGTTTGTCTGTGAGACTTTTTTTTTTCTGTTTTGATAAACAGAAAATGAATGTAAAATGTAAGTATTTTAGCATGCATGTTAAGGAAGTTGTTCATGTACTGGTGTCCTCATTCATCTGCCCAGCAAACATTTTATCACTGCTCTCCCTAGCAAATAGAATTTATACCTCTTTGGCATATTTGGCACAACCAATTGGACGGGTGGGTGAATGTCTCAAATATAAATAATTTCAGCTTTACAAAAACATCTGTGTCGGTAGATTTAGCCTGTCATTGTTCCCACTGTGGAGTATTAACTTATTATTAAACATGGTATTTCAAAACAGGGACCTCAGCTAGGTAGAAGGCACTAGAGGATCTGTTGTTTCTACAAATCTTACGCTTTCCCATCCCGTTCAGTTCAATTTCAGTAACATTTTGTGTGTTAAAAAAATTGCTTTTTCATTTTGGACCATCTGGAGTTCATCAGTATTGAGTCAGTGTCACATGTTTTGTTGAAGTCAATTGAAAGCATCGTTCCAAGATGTGAGAAACTTCTGTTGGGCAGAGAAATGCATCAGGTGAAGGGAAGGGGAGGATAGCACGTTCATGGTTCCGAAAGGCAGAGTTGTTCTGTGTTCAGCAGTATCGCCAGTCAGGCTCTGCGGAAATCTGTCTTTGAATGCCGCGGTGGTAATCCGGTAGGAATCCAGCTGAATATGGAGGATAGAGGTTTTATTATCTAATACCCTTATTCTGTGATTTTTCCTCAATCAATTTGTAATAACAGTGAAAGTTGAATGATCACAAGTATGCGTTAAACGGTTCTTGACGTGTTTAAATGAAATCTTCCTGAGAAGGATTGATAGGCTTTTATCCCGCCTATTCTATGTTATACTTGAGGAGAGTTTCGTATAACGCTACTGACTTGACAGCTTGTGATCTAATTCTAACATCTGACTTGCTCACGGAAGCTCGAAGCGTCCGCGTTGTAATAGGCGGTATTGAAGGAGTTAATTTCAAGGTGAGCCCTGTACCATTCTGACACCTCGGGACAGGGGTTCCCATGCTCCCAGCAAGGGGAAGGGGGGGAATGAGGCTTCCTAGCAATCCCCCCTCAGGAACGGCCGAGGTTTCCCTCGCGAGCGGGACTGCTGCCGCGTCCTTAGCCGTGCTCTCCGCGGCAGCTTGGCCCCGCCAGCGCCGGTTTTTGGCGGTGGCGGCCCCCCCCGCGGCGGCGGGCCGGTAGTTCGGGCTGATGATGCGGCTCTAACGCGGCTCTTTAACGCCCTCACAGCCCCGGCCGCGGCGGCGGCGGCCGGCGAGCCCGCCATGGGCAACGCGCAGCGCAAGAGCCGCGGCAAGGGCAAGGCGCACGGCGGAGACGCGGCGCACAAGCAGAAGAACCCCGCCGAGAGAGCGGGGAAAAAAGGCGCCGCCGAGAAGAAGGCAGAAAAGCGTTTGTCGGACGATGAGGGCGAAGTTAATGGGTTTTTACGGAGTGATGAGAAGAGTGGAAGCGCCGAAGCTGAGGTCGCCGCAGCGCGCAGGGAAGGGTCTCAGTCGGCCGGCGGTGACAATTGCGCTTCGCTCCCACCCGCTGCAGCAAAGCTAAAAAGCGAAGGAAACGAGTTATTTAAGAGTGGCCAGTTTGGAGAAGCTGTGCGCAAATACTCGGAAGCAATTGAATGTGTCGCTGGTCTAGGTGAGTGCAATAGCTTACACTTTAAACCTAGAACTGATTCGGTGATTTGAAGCAGCTAGAAGTGAATGGATGTAGCCTGGCCCTGGATTTTTTTTACCATGCAGTAAACCTTTCATCATTTCGGTAGACAGCAGTTCATGCGACAGAAAGTGCAGGATGATGAGTGAGATAATGTTGTCATTTTCTTGGGGTAGAGCTGTTGGTATTTATTTATGTTTAAATATTTATATATTCTAAGTGACGTGATAAAAGAAAGCTCTTCACTGCTTTGCAGTGTCAGCAAACTGCATCACCGCAGTGTAACTTGCCGTATGTAAATCTTTAATTCTTAGGTGTATTTCAGTAAGACTATTTGATTTTAATTGTAACTTCTTTTAGGAGAACAAAGTCCAGACGATGTAAGTATCTTGTACTCAAACAGAGCAGCATGTTACCTCAAAGAAGGGAACTGCAGTGACTGCATTCAGGATTGTAACAGGTAAATTGGAACCTCCCATGTAGAACAACAACATTCCTAATGATGATTAAACGTTTTAACTGATGTATTGCTAGTGCTGTTTGACTCAGGACAGTATCAATAAAGTCTGATTCCCTGTGTTAATGATAGATGGCCTTTGTTAAATAAACAATCACACGGAAACTAGGAAAGGAATAATTTTAATTTACTGTCATACTGTGTAAGGGCAGTTTTTTAAGCTTATTGTGTTCACAGAAATGCATAGCAGGATTCATGTTTTTAATATAAAAGCAGGTTTACAGTGGAGTTTTGCAGTAACTTACATGTAAAAGCTTTGTTCAGCCAGATGCTTATCACAGTATTGTAAATTGCTTTTGAGCACATGTATGTTGTATTTGTGTGTGTGTACTCTGTTGGTTTGTTGTTTTGGTTTGGGGTTTTTAATATATACTTGACGTAGTTATAAACAGTAATTACAGCTCTTAAGGAATTGAGCTAAAATCCTTTCTGCTTATTGTGGCTTTTAAGGTTACAGAAGTTAGAGAAGATCAGACACCTTCAATAACTTCCAAACACTGTGTCCCACTAAATTATTACTTGATTTTTTTGGTTTTGTTTTTAAAATATTTCCATAGATGGGGTTTATAATGCTGAGGTTTAAGGTGCAAAAAAGTATCTTAAAATAATTAGAAATCATATTTATTAATCAGTGGAGTTTTTGAATTCTACTGTTAAAAAAGCCCTCCAAAACCAAAAATAAAATATGTATATAGCTTTGTGTAGTACAAAGTACAAAACATTTAACTTACTGTGTATATTCTACCTGACAGAATAAGTTCTCTGAAAAAAAAAAAAAAGGACTTACTGGCAATGTTTTGTTAAAATAGATGCAGGATCACAGACAGCTGGCCAAGATGGTGTATTTAAGAGCCATTACATTTTTCTGTTCAGGAAGTTTGAAGTATGTAAGACTTTAGCTAGAATCAGTAATACAGAGGTTTTAGGTTTTGTATTCTTACCAGTTAGAAGCTTTTTATTCTTACTACCTAATGATAGTGTCCTTAATGTCATGCATATTTCCTGGATGCACAAGGACTCGTGATGCTTAGAAATAATAGAGGTAGAAATAATTTGGAGACTGGGAAGTAGAACTGCAAACCTGCAAACACATGTAAATTAAGGATTGTCAAACCATCAGTAGGCAACACAATATAATAGATCATCTACAAATAGGTTCCTTGATTTCAAAGTAAAAAAATATATAGGATTATATTAGGAGAAACTTTCTCCCCATGAACAGTACTTGGCATTGCAACAGATTGCCCAGAGATGCTGGACAAGATTCCCTTGGAGGGTTTTCAGGCCCCGAGCAACCTTGTGTGATCCCTGAGCTGACCCTACCTGTAGCAGAAAGCTGGGATATCTCAGTCGGGATTGTTTTATGGCTTCATGAAATCAAATTGTCTAGCCTCATCCTAATTTCACTATTTCAAAAGCTTATCTCTCTGTAGCAAGAATCATTGCAAAGAAGGTAGTCTTTGAGAAATAAAAAGCCTTTGTGGACTGCTTCTTATTGCTGGAAAAGTGCATGGTGTTGGGAAGTAGTTCAAATTGCACAGTGTTGAGCTTGGTGTTGACCAGGCAGACAGTGAAAAAGGTAAACAGACAGGCAAAAACCTAAAGTCCAGAGAAAGACAGGTGTGTATTCCTGTCCTAGTCAATGGGTCTTTTAAGTGCATACTTTTATTTAAAGAAGAACTCAAAGTCATGTAAGCAAAAGCACCACATACTTGAAATATCCTTGTAGATCAGGTATGACTTAAGAAAAATGGCTTTTGCTCTTAAGCAGGTGCCATTACATTAATCATATCTTGGTGATGGGAGCCATTTTCCAGATGGAAGATAGAGCTTTGAGTAGAGTAAGCTGTAGTAAAAGCATTAACAATTTCAAAACTGGCTGTAATTTAGGGTGTTGATATGAATCACTCAGACCCATTTCCCTTAGTTATTTTACTGTAAGTGCCATCTGTAGTCAGAGAGTTATATATAGCTGTGTATGTCATAAAGCAGTTCTGTTATTCTTATTTCAGTTGCTCTTTTTCAATCCTGCATTTTTCTTTTTGTTTTCCCAGAGCTCTGGAGCTTCAGCCATTTTCCCTTAAGCCTCTCCTGCGCCGAGCAATGGCAAATGAGTCAATGGAGAGGTATCGACAGGCATACATTGATTATAAAACAGTCCTGCAGATAGACAGCAGCATCCAGGCAGCAAACGATAGTGCTAACAGGTAACTCCACACAGAAGTTCCCTGAGAACAGTCAAAAGAGAAAAAGATAATTCAAATGTGTTTGTTTTACGTGCTCCCTCTATCCTGTACCCTCAAGAGTTGTTGTTGCACAGCTAGTTCATTATAGGTAGAGGATTGGCAGTTTGATTTAGTGGTTTTCCCATAATTTCAGTTTTCCTCTCCTAGCAGTGGGTCCCTTTCCCGTTTTTGAAAAATGTAATATTTAAAATACTTTAAGGTTTTGGAGGTTTTTTTTTTTACTACTGCTTCTACTTGTTCTCTTTCCTAACTTCTATTTTATACTATATAAAGTAATTCTTAAGGTTCGTGCCATTTCTCTGACATCCTGTTTTTCCTTTATATATTAACAATCTTTCTGTGGCAGTTGGAGATTTATGTTAAGTGTGAATCCTTCTGTGTGCTGCAGTTGTGGAAATACTGAAGTAGCTTGATACAGCAGTTGCCTACAAAGCTTAGAGGTGTAAAAAATAGAATTGAATACTAATTTCAAGTTATGATACTTTCAACATTATTCTTGCTGCCAAGAGAAACATTTGAATTTCTCTAATTATACTTGAATATTATAAATTGAAAGTAGAACAGCTATTAATCGCTGAGCAGGAATCCACGTGCATATGGCTTTTACAATGGAATCTAGTACAGGCTATTTCTTCCTAAGGCAAGGCCATGAGGACTTGCCCTATTCATTAAAAAAGTCCATAATATTTTTCTTTAGGTTCTATTTATTTGACCAGAGGAAATTGTGACACTTTATAATCTCTTAGAATTTCTTTTTTTTGGTGTTGATAACACAAAAATTGTTAGTGATCTTCTGTGTCTGTGGTGATAACAGAGCACTTGGTTTGGTGGAATCACTGCTTATTCTGGTACCTATGTAATGATTACACTTTCCAAAAATCCCATTGGCTTATTTTATCTGCAGATATTCTTTTCATATTTCTCCTTGACTTGGAACTTGCTTAGTGATAAGCTTATTTCCCTTTTCCCCTTAACACTCTTCCTTTTCTCCTCTCTAGGCCTTCCTTATGTTTTTAGCTTCACTGCTCATTACTCTTTTCCTCCCTGGCAACCCATCACCTTATTTCAGCTGCTTCTTCCTTCTTCTCTTCTGCTGGTAATTCATTTTTGCTTGCAAATTCTTAGTTTCTAAACCATAGACCTCCTGTGTAACTGAACTTTTAACTATATATTTTTTTTTATATTTTATCATATGAAATTTCAACTGAAACTGTACTAAAGCTTTCATTTTAATTTCCAAAGTAAGAGACCTTTCTACAAACGAGTTTCAAAAAAAGTTACTTTACTGCCTTTTAACATAAAGAGACTGCCCCAAATGTAAGTTTGTTTTTGTTTTTTAAATTAGGAAGATCAGATTTTAACAGCTTTCTTTTATTGGAGGATTTCTTGGTTTTTAATTTTCTGTGGGAAATGGGATAGGGATGCTGTAGGATGCTGACAGGAAAAATTCATCATCCTGATTGTGTCTGAGGGTGGGTTTGATAACCCATGTTGAAGCTTGTCTCTCTCTGTGCTTAAAAAGCTGATCAGACTTTTCCAAAAACCTTAGAATCGGTTGCATATCTTTAATACTCACATAAAAGACAAGGATTTTTAATATCAAGCTCTTACCTGATAAATTGGCAATCAAAAGAAAATAATTAAGAGTTTAGGTGCATAATGGGAAGAAGCATAAACAGTTATTTGACTGTTTATTATGTTGATTAGATGGTGTTAAATTGTGTGTTTTATTGGTTCCTGAGGTGATTTTTTTTTTAGATAAACTGGAAGGACTGGCTCTTTTAATGGGGTGTGCCAAATTGCATTTCAAGCATGCTTTTAATTAGTGGCATTTCCTCAGCTTTGTAAACATCAATGGATTTCCTACTTTGTGTATTTTAATTTCCTCTTGAGTGTTTCATTATTTGCTTTTTCTCTGTTAGAAATGCAGAAGCTCTAATGTGTGGGAATACATTTCTGCATTTCCTCCTACTAAATTGAAGTTTCATTCCAGTTGTCTCGATTCCTTTAAGTATCAGTGAGCAAATTGCATGAAACAGCTTGGAAGCTGTTTCTACAAAGTCCTGTATGATGAGTACTGTATTGCTGAAAGAAATTTGTGATCAGCTCCAGAACTGCAGGACTGTTGGGTCAAGTCGGGGTGTTAGTGGTGGGAAATTAATTTGTCCCAACTTTTTCATGATTTTTAAATTAATCATGGCACACGGGTATGCATTTTTGCAAAAGACTCTGCTTACATTATGATATTACAAGAAGTCAGTTAATCATCAGATACTGCAGGATTCTTTCTGTGGATTTTGATGAATTTATAGAGTTTTTCCCTCCAACTTTTTAAGCCCGTTATGGTAAAGGAAAGAACAAATTAAATAGGAAATCAATATTACTCTAGTTTCCTGTAGAATTACTCCATTACTTTCAATAGAAATATCTAAAGTTAATTAATGGACGTGTTAATGTGAAGTGTACTGTTTTGTTACCTAAAGAAACCAACCTGAGCAAATCTTTGGATTTTTCAATTATGATGGTGTGCCACATTTTATTCTTAGCAGTTGAGCTCAGGATATCATTACAATCCTGAAGTTTTAGTAAAATTAGAGTAAAGCAGAACTGGACAAGCCACATTGTTGGTATGTCCTCTAAGATACTTAGGAATTGTACAGGCCCCTGCGAGGCATGTGCAGTTAACACACAATAAAATAGTATTTTTGATCACTTAGAAAACAAATAAAGCACTGTTACACTATGGAATGTGATATTCTGTGAATGAAGATCTTTACTTTCAAGTCAAAACCACACTCCTTTTATGCAGCATAATGTTAAGACAAACTCGCTTATTATATAGCTCTGCAAACACTTCTTAGTCTCTGTCATTCTTTAAAATATTTTGGGAATTTCTGTTTTACATAAAGGAGATCAGAACTGGTACTGTTCTTGTATTCATTTTTTGATCAGGCCACAGTGGGAAAAGAGTGCTCTGATTCTATTGCCAAAATATTGCACTGACACTTTTTAAAATAGCTGTTATTCAAATAGTTAAAAAGAACAGAAGTAAATAATAAAACTCCATTGGGTAATTGATGTTCATTCTGTGTTGTTCTTCATGTCACTTTCAAGGTTCCTAATTTTTTTATGTGTTGTGTTCATGTAGTATGTTTTCACACCTCTGTTAGATGGAGTGCACCTGATACAAATTCTAGTTTTATTTCCTGTAGTATCCATGTGGCTTGCTTTGCTACTCAGTTCAGAATTTTCCTTTGTTAAATTACTAATTAGACTTTTTAACCAGTTGAACTTGATTCTTGAGCCCATTTTGAGATTAGGAGATGTTTGTCACCCTGTTATTCTCATAATTGACTTTTTGTTTTTTAACACTACAGAATTTCAAATGGAACCATGAAGTCTTAAATGGCTTTACTTACTATGTCTGCTTATGTCTTTCTCCAAAAGAGAAAAAGGCAATGGGAAAGTCCCACTTAGTTGGGACTAACAGTTTTTGTATTGAATTTGAATTGTATGTGGAAAGAATTTTTATATATATATATATATATATATATATGTGTGTGTGTGTCGGTTTAAGAAAAACTAAACAGCTTTTATATGTAATTAAAATCTTTTTACATGGGGATTGATACATTTCTGACTATTTAACTATAAAATGCAACTTAATGCAGAGTACTTTGTGACCTGCATTGCTTTCTTTGGACAGTTGTTGTGAAGAAGTTTCATTTGACATTTGCAAATTTAACATTTGATTCATTTAATTTAACAATTATTTATTTACAGTTAACAATTTAAATTTAACAATTTAATTCATTTGACATTTTCCCTGAGAATATTGTGATCTACACTTTCTACAAATAACAGCTGTGAACAGCTGGGAAGAGTAACCAAAATAAGTACATGGATTTATAATTTTTTTTTCGTGTTTCTTTACTGGATGTGGTAGGCAGCATTTAGAGCTTAGTTTCAGAATGAGGCATTGGCTTAAATATTTACAGATCATGCTGAAGTCAGCTTGTCCTCTAAATGCCAGCATAATACTCTAAAGTGGGAAAAGTCTTAAATCTTAAATTAATGTTAAATCTTAAATGAATGTGATACTGTTGACTGCTGTGATGATGTTTTTCAAATTATCCTTTTTTTTTAATTGGAACATTGTAGTATTGGAATGGTTGTAAGTTATTAAAGTGTGAGTTATATATATGAATAGTCATGTTGGTGGGGCTGCTCTTTTTCAGAATAACAAAGACTTTAATAGATCAGGATGGCCCCAGTTGGAGGGAGAAGCTGCCACCAATTCCAGTTGTTCCAGTTGCTGCTCAGCTACACAGGTGGGATGGAGGAAGCCCAACTCCAGAGAATAAGCCAAGTGCTGTGGACACCAGCAGAGAAGAAGAATTGCAGATGGATCGTATGTATAGCTAATGCAAATGCATATTCAGAAAATAAACCTAATTAGAAAATGAAATACGTTTTATCAATGTCCAAGAAACTGCTTTAGAAAATACTCATTAAGGGACCTTTGTGAAAAGCCAAAGTAAACGACTCATTTAACGTGATGGAATTTATTGTGCTTTGTAGAGCACTGTTACAATAATGTTTTAAAACCAAGTGAAGTAGTTTGCAACATGTAATTTCTGAAGTTATATAAAATCAGCAGAAATACTCATTGGCAAAATATCAGGATCACCAAAGCCCAACTGCTGGCCCTGCACAGGACACCCCAGGAGTCCCAGTCTGTGTCTGAGAGCGTTGTCCAAACGCTTCTTCAACCCTGTCAGGCTGGTGCTGTGACCACTTCCCTGGGGAGCTGTTCCAGTGCACAACCACCCTCTGGGTGAAGAACCTTTCTGTGGTACCCAACCTAAACCTCCCCTAGCTCTGCTTCCTTGAGTCTTGTCACTGGTCACGAGAGTGAAGAGATCAGTGCCTTGCCCCTCTGCTTCCCCTTGTTGGATGTTGAAGAGCTCAGTGAGGTCTCCTCTCGGTTTCCTCTGGGCTAAACAGATCAAGCTGCTCCTCATGCAACTTCCCCTCCAGACCTTTCTTTCACCATGCTGGTCGCTCTCCTTTGGATGCTCACTAATGGCTTGGTGTCTTTCTTACGTTTTGGTGCCCAAAACTGCCCCCAGCGCTCGAGGTGAGGCCACCCCAGAGCAGAGCAGGACAGTCCCCTCCCTTGCCTGCTGGCGACGCTGGGCCTGATGAACCCCAGGACACGAGCATCAGTGCTTTCCCTGACATCATAATACACTTACAACACAGTTTTCCCCCAGAAAAACCACCACCCAAACAAACACACAACTTTGGCAGAAGACATTTGGGAGACACCTTTCCAAGGTGTTCTGGACTTGTCCATACATAATCACTGAGTGCTGAACTCTAGGAAACTATTTTCCTTCCTGACTTCTTCCCCCTTCATTGCAGTCTCCCGAGCCAGTTGTTACTGACATTAAACACTCCCTTTGCAAAAGCTTTAACCCTGTGATTCTTATTCAAGTATTAATTGGTTTCCTTTTGAGTTTATTTCAATATCAATAGTATTGAAGATAATCTCCCCTCGATTAACAACAGGAGTGACTGCAGTTTGTGACTTGGCCAAATATGTACCAGTGATGGGATTATATGTCTGGAATGCTTTTCTGCAATACTGAGTGTCTGTCCCAAGTGCTTGGCAGCATTTTGATGCAAAACATGTCTCAGTCTATTTCAAATAGAGCAGGCTTTGTTTTTAGAAATATTAAACAATAATTGTGTCACTTTTTTCTGCACTGAAGGCTGGCTCTTAAGGTTCTGGTTGTCTTCTCATGCCTCTGCTGCATCAGTGGGACCTGACAGTGATAACTGATACTGAATGGCTGCCAGCAATACTGTTCAGTCAGTAATTAAACCTTACTGCTGGATGACACTTTCTTGCAACAATTGTATTTTTTTTCTTTGTGTCTTACAACTTGAGTTCTAATTTAGTTGTGTGTTTTAAGTAGTTTATTTTTTCCCCAGGTCCTCGTGTAGTTTTCTGGAATAGGAAAGTGCCGTGTTTTTAAAAAAGAACTCAATGAGTTCAATTATTGGTTAAAATTTTTTGTTATATACAGTGCTGAAAATCTGTTGCTTGGCAGGGAGCTCATATTCTTTAGCACAGTGCAAAAAGTGGATTATTTCATTAAGATTTACTTCAAGCTCTGTTGCTAATTACTGTTTGCTCACAACAAAGTCATGAAGCTGCAGTCAGGATCAGTTTTCCACTGCAAACACAGCTAAAAACTGTAGCCTAACCCAAAAGCATCTGCAGCAAATGATGTGGAATTTAGAAGAAGAGGAAAATATGGAATAATAACAGTATTAATAAAAAAAGGAATTGTACTTAGGTGTTTCCAAGTTCTTCACTGCATCTTTTAAAAATAGTTCTTAACAGAATATTACTGATGTATGCCTAACTCCAACTGCTGTCACGATTTGTTTGTCACTGTCAGTTTAGCATAGTAACTGTGGTAGTTGATGGCAAAGAGAATATGAGATGAAATCATGGCCACCTTGGTGTGATGGTGGAGATCTGGAAGGCTTTTAATCCTGCTGATTAAATCTCCACTGTTGCAAGTAAAAGCAGGGGTCAGTGGACAGAGGTAGGCGCTCTCCACCACACAGAAACTGGGAGAGCTTCGAGCTGTCTCTAAGCTGTTGCATTCCCATTATTTTCAGCAGAGTGGTAACACTGGTGGATGGGGAAGTGTTTGCTGAGGCAGGTGGAGGTGTGGTCATGCCTTTGTCGGAGCAGCAGCAGCAGCAGGGGAGGCTGGGGACAGGAGTGGCCGAGTGCAGTGACAGAGGGACTCCTTTGCCAGGCGTTAATCCTTACAGATCGTTCAGGCACCCGTAATGAACTGACCTTAGGTGACACTGTGATCCTTCCCTGCTGTAGGTGAGGAAGCTGTGGAGAAGTTCAAGAGGTTGAAAAACGAAGGAAATGATTTTGTGAAAGCGGGGGAATATGAAGAAGCTGCAAATAAATACAGTGAGTGCATGAAGTTAAATACTGAGGAATGTACTGTCTACACTAACAGGTAAAGATCCAAAAGCTAATGCTGCTTTGTGGGATAACAGTAGTTACATTTTCTTATTTCAAATAGAGATATTGCATCCCTTCACTTGTTGTGAAGAAGGGATTTTTTTTTCCTACTTGGTAAGTGTTTATAATAACAAAACTGATTTCTTGTATAAACATTTTTCAAGGGGAGCATGTATTAATGTCATTAATATATGTCTTAAAATCTGTGTAAATAGAGTAAGCAGTAGTAGAAGTTATAATTAGCATAACATTTTGCAGCATTTTTGAGTTATTTTTAAAGAATACTGGTATGATTTGAATGAAAAACTTAACATGCAGTAGCAATATCTCAGATATGAAGAGTAGTAATTCAGAAAAAATTATATTCTGAGAAAATAAAAGTAAGGACACAGTCATACATTGGCATTATTTTAAAGGTTGACCTAATTCAGCAGTATAATTCTTTATGCTGTAATCTTATCAGCTTCTACAAACTAAGAAGGATTTGATTAGACCAGTACATGAATAGGAGAGTTCCAAGTAATAATTAGGTACAGAGGGCAGTGTTGTTTACTTAATCCAGAGCACTTTTTTACCCAGAATGGCTGTATAAAATCCATATTACATTAACCACTTTACTATCATATTGTACTAACATAGGCTCTGCTATTAAAATACTTGCCATACCTGCTTAACTTCAAGCATTAGTTATTCTTGAATTGTGACTTTTATTGCAGGAATTGGCCTTCTCTAAATCCATCCAGAGATGTTCTTGATAGTTAGTGGTTTTGTGTACTTTAAAAAAATCACATTGAGACTGAATTGTTTGGAGTAGTGTAATTAGCATTAGCACATCAGAGGATGTTGGCACTAGAGCACTGTAGAATTTACTTATATTGCAGTATATTCTGTTTTTCTGTGTTAGAGCTCTCTGTTACTTGAAACTGTATAAATATGAAGAGGCTAAGCGGGATTGTGATCATGTTCTTCAGATAGAAGATTCTAATATTAAAGCTTTTTATAGAAGAGCACTAGCGTACAAAGGATTACAGGTGAGGAAAAAGAACATGGCAGGTATTCTTAAGCACTTCTAAACTTGCTTATCCTCTTCAAAGGCAATGAGGTAGTTGCTGTCAATGGGTGAATACAAACAAAGCACTCCCTGTGGTGATTTATTACTTTGTACAGCATTAGGCATACATAAAACATTACATGCATGTTTCTGATACATAAAAACCTGCTTGTTAATGTAGTAATTTGAGAAATTGCAAGAATATTGCAATAAATAAGGTTTGACTGGAGATTGATTAAGCAAGTTCCAGATCTGTTCTAATGTCCTAGTATTCTCCTTCTGGGTATCCCAGTCTGTTTTATCTGTCAAGGAGTTTGCTATAAATTTGCTGATGACAAATGGATTCTCTCCCCGTCTGTCTTCATCTGTCCAAATTAAAATCTCAAGCTGTCTTGGCATCTGCTCATGTTTAAGTGTCATACTAAACCAGGGTTTTAATTGTCATTGTTTTCTCTCTCTTTCTTCCCCAAATGCATTACAAGCCTTTGTCAGCACTGTGGCAGTGTCAGTACTCAGCCTTCCCCTTTCCATCTGCACGGTGGTGATGTCTCTACAGTGCCCATCTTACAAACACTTTCTGGAGCATCCTTTTTACCATCCTCAATGTGACTTCAGATCTCACGTTCCATCACTTGCACTGTGTTGTTCTGTTTGTCCCTCCCTCCAGTGTCCCCATCTTCAGTGATGTTAAATTAGCCTTTAATTCTCCCCCAGCAATCCTTGCTCTACCCATCAGCCCTTACCTGGTGTTGAATTATCAGCTTCTTGATCTTGTTTAGGCTCATGATGGCAGCTCTCATCACTTGCTTTGTATTCAGTTTACAGCTTAAAGAAGCATCTGAAGTGCTGTCTTCCATGCTGCAGGAGTGGACTGGAGGTCCACCAAGTTTCATCACTGTCCTTCAAATGAATGGACACTTACTCAGACCTCCATTATGTTTGATGCCTTAACAAAAAATTACATGAAGGTGTCTCGGCTTACAAGTCACCTGAGAACCTCTTTGTGCTTAGCAGCATACCAATCCTATATTCTTTGGTTATAATTCCAAATGCAAGTCCTAGGAATGTGATCCATTTGTTCCTCTGTTGCAGTAGCTATGAAATGTTTAAAGTGTGAAAAGTCTTAATTTTGTGTGATGCTTTTTTCTGTAACTGTGCTAAGCTACCTGGTATTAATAATCTCTAACCTTATATTGTTAAACTTGATATAATGTCAGTATAAGTACATGATGATTCTACCAGACAAAAAAAAAGGTTATTGCACACCTGTGAAGATGGGCAAGAATCGGAGAAATAACTTCTGCTTTTTTGCATGTCCTAGAAAAAAGTGCTCTTTTTATATTATTGGAGTCAACCTGAAACACAGTGTTGACGAACACAGTGTCCTTCAGAACAGTCTGAGCTGGGGACTCCCAGAATGTTTTGTTGTGCTTGGATTTAATGCCTTCATTATTGCTAATTGCAGGGATGAAAGTGATAGGTAAAATCAGAGAAAATGGCAAAAATTATTTGAAGTAGATCGATGACTCTCTAATGAAGCATGGTATGAGTTAAGGGCACGTGGTTTGGCAAAGACCTCGCTAAGGTGGGAAGTGTTATTTGTATGTAATTAGACACACATTTAACTACAAAAGCTGCAGTGGAATTTGATGTGGTAAATGAGGGGTTTTTTTACAGATTTACCGGGATGTAGTCAAGGGAAGATCAGGCAAACATGTTAGTGAGGTGCATTAGGCCTGTGGCACAGCACCTCACACAGCATCTCCTGGAGCTGCTGGTCCACTCTCTTGTTCTGGGTACAGTCATCTTGTATGATTTTTGTTGGGCAGTCAGGCAGGCTGCAGTTCTAAATTCAGTAGAGTTGGTTGCTAACCCCTGTTACTATTTCTAGAAGTCTCTTGCAGAATCTCATTTCTCTGCAGTTGTAAATCATCACATCTGTAATTTAAATGCTTCAAATTCATTAGCTTAATCAGTAGTGGATTTCTTACGAAAGCAACCTGGCTCCTTCTTGCACTCCTTTGTTAGGGGTACATAATTCTCATTCTCTCACTCTTCCCTCATGACCCAGCAGGCTTCAGTTCACTGCTGGTGTGTCCTGCAGCCTCTGTGCACTGAGTACTGGCCACCAGTATGGACCAGAATGTGGGAAGCAGTTTGAGTGACTTGGACACTGGCTCCTCTCTTACAGTTGAGGAGCTGAGGAGGTACCTCCGATGGTAGATGAGGATTTTTTCTATGATAATACAAATGATTTAATAGTAGCTTTATGATGCTGCTTGGGAACAGAAGAAATACTAGACCACTCACACAGGAAATTATGTTGGTCTTTTACTGTTTACTGCTGCATTTTATCTCTATTTTTGATACTCCAGCCCCTGAGATTTCTCGATTTTTCTATGTGGCAATTCCAGTCTTCCTTAATTAATTTTATTAACTTTGTCTCTCCAGAAAATTTAGTCTAAAATATAGTAATTAGACAGAAAAAATATGAAATAAAAACATTAAACAAATTACAGGACTGATTATTGTGGAACTGTGTCCTAATGCCACTGTCACTGTGTTTGTCCTAATCTTGTTTAGCCCAGAGGTCATAACATAATCCAAATCTTCTCAAGTGTTAGCAAAATTTCACTGTAAGAGATGGTCTATTGGATTGAAGCCCAGGAAGATTAGATATATCTTTATTCAAAGCTCAATTTAAATCTCTTATTGGCAAAGCAAATAGGCAAATTTGCTGGACTCAAATGATATTAATTGGGAAGCAGTGTTGCACTGTAAGCAATTATGCTTAAAAGCAAACTTCAGTGATTTGCTCTTTGATACAGGGAATATGTTTCTGAGAATAAATTATTTCTTATTGCATATTTATTGGAAATATTTAGTCATGGAGTATTAACTCATTCTCATTTCCTTTTTCCCCTCTAATGAAATCACACTATCAGTATTTAGATTATTTTTATCTACTTAGCATCCAGATCCCGTATTTTTATCTTTCTTACTTGTAAAGGACAGTATGGTACTCAGATTTATTTTTCCAGTGATGTGCTGATGAGAAAAATATTTTCTTCTATTTACAGAATTACCAAGCCAGTGTTGATGATTTCAACAAGGTACTTCTGATAGATCCAAATGTTCTTGAAGCACAGAAGGAATTAGAGGAGGTAACCCAACTGCTTCACCTTGACAGAAGTGTTGGAGCTGGCAGTCAGCAAACTCAAGGGAAGAAAATAACCATACAAGAGGTGGTATACCTGTTCATTTCTTAAAAGCAAACACAATAGAAGCCACACATATTAAGAGATAATATCAAAGCTTTTGTTTGCCCATCTTGAATCTGTATCGTTGTGGGGAGACTGGGTTGCATTTTTGACATCATGTTGAGGGCGTATTGGAGGATTTTTACAAACTGTAAAGCTTGGACTGTTCACAAGCATATTCAGAACTGCAGCAGGAAGGGAGCTAGTCCATTTAGATGGCACTAAACTTGAGAATATGCTCCCTGTAAACAAAAGCTGCCTAAACTCTGAAATGCATGTTTTACAGAGTGCAGCTGTGAAATAGCAGTTTTGTTTTTGAAGTCTGTGCTCCTTGGGCAGCCTCTGGGGCTCTGCTCGGCAGAGGTGTGTGGTCAGCAGATGTGCTGGCTGCTCCTGTGCTGGTCCTAAAGTTACTGTTCTGAAAAATGAAATCCTGCCCTAAAGAGCAAGAGTAAAACATCAAGAGTAGGATCTTAGAAAAGAAACGCAGGACGTCATGTTATGTACTTGATCAAAATGTTAGCTTTGCACATTTCTGGGTAGAATTAGGTGATGAAAGGATTTTCTCAGTCATCTGGTATTTTTGGATTGTAGCTTTGCTGGTAATTTAAGAATTCTTTTCCCTGTTTTAATTTTAAAAGGTATAGTTAAAATACATAGTTAACAGTCTGTACAGTGATAGTGTAATTTGATAATGTAATTTCAGAATGTGGTATAATGGAAGCTGCAGTTATTAATATAGGAAAAAAAACGTTCTTGAAGTACTTCAGGTTGTCACGAGCTCATGGGATTTTATGTAACCAGTATAAGCTGGTATAGTGTTAGTTAAGCTCTGAGTTGTGACAAACAAAGGGACCTGGAAAGTGTTAGAGGAGGTTTGGGAAGTGACCAGAGACCAGCTAACTACACTGCTGGCACTTTTTATAGGGGTGATGCAGGAAGCATTTATGTTTGCTGTCATAATTACAACTGCCCCGCTGGAGAGGCTCCCCTCTTTCACCTGCTCTATCTATGGAAACAGACTGTAAAGAAAAATAAAATTAGAAAAATAATTTATCATCATTATTCCATGTTAATCAAGCTATAATTATATAAGAGATAGTCAAGGTTTCTCCCTCGATTCTGAGGCTTGTTGAAAAATAGAACAAAATGTCTATAAAGCAAATGCAGTATTTGACAAAAATTACTAATGCCCTGTTCTTTGCAATACAATATCTTCAGACTTTTCAAAATACTTGGCATTGAGAGACCCTGTTCAGTAAGTTTTAATCAGGTTGTACTAATTCACAACTCTCGGTGGCTTGAAATAGATTTTAGCAAATGTAGTTGGCCCCATGGTTCCATAGTTAACTTCTAGTGACTGATTCATTAAACTCGATAGAAGCTGCAGTCTCAGAAGTTATGTGGATAGTGGGGCAGTTTATCCACGCTGAGCTTTCTCTTTCCAAAGCAAGACTCCAAACAGCAACCTGATCCAGCTGCCCTGTGCCTCTACTGCGCTGGAGGCACAGCAGAGGAAGGAAACCTGGGTGTTGTCTGCTGCCTTCCCGCCCCTGTCTTGCAGAAATTCACATTTAATACACGTGGAGAGTCCCCCTTTCTCCACAGTGCAGTGCCACGCAGTGAAAAGGAGGGCTGAGAAACCCCCTGGTGACCGTGAGCCTGTGCAGGTGAATTAGAGAGCTGCTGTTGTGGGGACAGGAGGACAGGGAAGAACACGGGTGCCTTTCTTTTAGGAAGAGCAGACTGCCAGCTTTAATCCAGCGATACAATGGCAAAACGCAGTTAACGAAGCTTCAGGTTGTCTCTGTGTCCACATTCAGCGATCTGTTTTGTTTGTGAAGGTGAGGGAGCCTGATGAACAGGAAGAGAGGCAGTTTGCTCCATCAGAAGGTGCCGACACTGCTGGGGAGGCTGTTCCGTGGAGGGGGAGCTCTGAGAAACTCCGGCTCTGGGAAGCGCCCAACGCCTACGACTTCGGTCAGATCATCAACGCGCTGAATGTCAGCAAGGATAAAGCTGCTTGTGCAGATCTGCTAACAACTACTGAGCCAAAAACACTGCCAGCGCTGCTAAGTAACAAACTGGAAGGAGAAGTCCTTCTGATTTTTATCCAGTCATTGAAACATTACGTAGCTGGAAAAGATCCTGGCCTTGCATATCGGCACCTTTTCTACTTAAGCAAAGCAGAAAGATTTAAGGTAAGAACCTAGACTGTACTTAAATTGCACAGAAATCAAAAGGAAATTTTCATATCTTATAAGGAACTAAAGACACTTTTGTACTTGTCAGATGCTATTATTTTCAGTCAACCTGTGCTGATTATAAAATAATTTGTTGGGATTTTTTTTTTTCAGGTGGTGCTGGCTCTTCTTAGCAAAAATGAAAAAGAAGAGGTACAGCGACTGTTTGACTTACTTTCAGAAAGCCAGAGTGATGAGTACTCATTGGAAGATCTTGCAAGCCTTAAAAAGGTTTATGAACTTTAAGAAGTTAAAGTTTATTGGTTGCATGCAATTAGTTCATGTTAGAAGATGAATGAATGAACTCTGCAGACTTGCCTGGGTTCAAGTGGGTCTTTAACTGGACTACTGGAATTCTATTTTATTTTGACAGCATATGCACATTTAAAACTTGCTGCTCTTTTCTTCTTGTAGTGGTATACATCTCTAGAATTTAATGCTCATCTGTTCAGTAACAGCGTTCATATCATTTGGCTTACTCATTTTATTTAGACTCAGAAAAATATATTTTACATTATATAAGCAATGTGAAATACCTCGATGGTACAATAGGTAAATACACTTTTAGTCATCTAAACTTTGTTTCATCATTTTGTGAGTTCTATGTTCTTGTGATAAAGAAGTGTCTTCAAGATAAGTGGGTCAGTTAGCAGTAACTTTGCTAAATGGAGTTTACAAAAAGTATTAACATTTTTCAGAAAACCCCTGTGGGCCATCTGTTTCTTTACTATTCCTGTCTGTACAAAACAGATGTAAATATTTTGGCTCAATACAGCTTAACAAAAAGGTGAATGAATTATATATTAACTTGTTATGGATGGGTATATGTTTTTAACAAGTGAGTAAGTTTTGGTGCACAGAGAATTTTCTTTCTGTGTGTGCAGGAGGATGGCTGAGTTTCTGACTTTTTTTGGGCAGTGTCAGAAGAACAATAGAAATATTTTTAATTCTGAGTTTTGTAATCAGATTTTAAAAATACCACCTATTTCTGTTTACAGATATATTTATAAAACTAAAAGTAAAACATTTTTTTGACCAGTATAATTTCTTTTTAAATTTCAGGCATTGCTTATGTTTTGTATTTAATTCTGACAAAGTTCCTTTAAAGATGAAGCTTTTAAATTTTTCAGATACCCCGATGCCTTCTTTGCACAGGTGATATAAATTTATATCAGGCTCACTTAGCACTGCAGCAATATCATTAAGAGTCTTGTTCTAATGAAAGTTTTTCTCAGGTATACATTAATTAATAAAGTTTTTTCTCGAAAAGTACAATTACAGCCTTTTTTTCTGGTTCAGTACACTTGAGGCTTATCCACTTCTGACATGTGGATTATGAGCTTCAGCTTGGAGTGCCAAGAATGAGGATTTTAATTCCTAAAGCAGCATCAGTGGAACTGATTAGCAATTAACAGGTTTGCACTGGGTGTGTGTGTGACCTCCTCAGATGAAGGCAGACCCTAAACTTGGGCCAGCTGAGGGTGTAAAACACCAGAACTGGCTGCAGTCCTTCTGCTGACGCTCCTGCCTCATGCAGGGCTCATTGAGATTGGCTGGTTTTTTAGAGAGCAGCTGGGAGGGCAGAGCACTTTCTGAAGACACAGAATTTAGAAAACATTGAATCAGACACGTGTAAGGTACTGTACTGTACTCAAGCCCCCGTCTTCAAAACAGAAGGGGCAGCATTAGACCACTTGGAGGCATTCTGGGGGCAGGGAGCGCAGAATGGAGGCTCTCTGGGTGTGGATTTCACCCTTTGTTTGACAGGTAAGGGCTGCCTAAGTCTGTTCCTCCTGCCTTAGTCGGGGAAACCGCGGGAGAAATCTCTGCTGGCCAACAAACGTGGGGCCCGCTTGTCAAAGACACTGTCCGTGGCCAGGTGAGGCTGAGTGGCCTCTGCCCACAGGCACCACAGCAGCCCAGGTGTGGCACAGCCCCAGCTGCAGGCCAGAAGGAGCTCCTTGCTGCCCATGGGACCTGCTGCAAAACGGGATTTGTGTCCCGTCTGTGTAATGGGCAGCAAGGAGAAGGCACAGGGCTGATCTGCTGGGCCAGGAGCTCGTCTCTCCCTGGGCTGTCCCCATCCCTGACACTCCTGGGCTTATTTTCCCCTCCTGTTTTTGAACGCTCCCATATTTTAAATCTTGTTTCTGCCCATTTCTGCTGGTTTTTTGTTTCCCTCTGCCCTCCGTAGCCATTACCTCTTCTGCAGCTTTGTCTGCTCTGCGTGGCAAAGGTCAGACTGTAGCTGTTGGCTCTGCAGTGCACGGCCTCAGTGTGGACACAGCCCCCAGAACGGGGCGAACAAGGGCACCCCAAATGTCTCACCCGGCTCGTGGCAGGGAGACCCCAATCCCAGCCTCCCTGTTACGCTCTGGGCTTGTCTCTCTCAGTGTCAACACCCCCCTCTGTGAAAACAAACCAACCCAACAAAAGCAGGAGACAAAAGCAGGAGAGCGCTGGCTCTGCGGGTGCTGGGAGCAGGGGAGCCAATGCAACGCTGCAGTGGCAGTAATGCAGTCAGGTCTCACCCGCACAGGACACGGGAGCTGACCAGGCCTGCGGAGACCCCGCTGCTCCTGGACACACGGCCCTGGTTTTCACACGAGAGATGATAGAAAGGTTTTCCTTAGCCACTAAAAATGCAGTCAGCGCCAGGAAATAGCGCGGGAACAGGGAGTTGCACCGTTGTTACTTTGGTCCTTTTAAAGTATTTTTGACATTTTTTGTGAAGCCAGCTCCAGGCTGACAGGCGCTAACCAGGGCTGAGTGGGAGATAGCATGGCAGGGGTCATCATAACGAAATTCCCTGGCCAAGAAGTCAGTGGAGCACAGGGCCACCACTCTTCCCCCTCTCCCTGCGAGGCGGTGCAGGCACTGGTGAGAGCCCAGCTACTGGCAAACCACACTCCGTGCCCTCAGGTGGGATCTATTTCCACTCCTCAGAACCTGCTCTGCTTTAATCATCCAATTGCACAAATCAAGGGCTACTCCTGCGGCTGCCAAGCTTTTCAGAAGACTCACACTTGTTCATTACAGTCGACAAAATAACATCGTTTTGAACAGCAGGGAACAAGGTTTATTTCCTGCTGCAAATCCTGAGGTTTACGACCCAAATCAGAGTAACTCTGCTCCCGTCGTGACAAGGGACTGTCCCAAGGGACACAGAGCCGGCAGCTGAAGCAGGGGCGGATCCTGGCTGGCTGGCAGGGATGAATTATCCCCGAGCCCTGGGCCCTCCCCTCGGGGATGGAACACGTTCAGTGCAGACACCGCCTCCCGCCGTGGCAGGGCCATGTTCTTGCAACCTGTGCCACTCCTCAGCTGCTCCTTGCTAAATGCCATCCTCATAAACACGACTGGAGAGGGGTTTCCTTGTAAGCAACAGGGATTGTAAGGGATAAAGTGTCCCTTACGGAGAATGCTGAGCTCAGAAATGCCTTGAAAATGGAGCCTGTGATTCAAGGGAAGCTTGAGCCCACACAACACTTACCTGCACAGGCCTGGCGCCTAACCACAACCACTCGAATTTAGTCTGTTGGGATTTTTAATGTCCATATTATTGAGATGGCATCAAACAGAGTCCTTTTGCAGAGCCAGCTCACCAGGATCTGGTGCAAGGAGAGCTGCAGCTGGCAGCTTGCTGGGTTTGCCCCCCAGAACCCTTCCTGCCGGTCCCTGCGTGCAGACGGGTGCTCGGAGTCACCTCTCGGAGACACTCGGTGACCTGGCCTGGCGCAGGAGCGAGGGGTGACAGCAGATCCATCTCCAGAGCCTCTGCCAACACTCGGGGTTGTGTTCAGCGCAGAAATTCAGTGTCACCCCTGAGGCTGTGGATCCAACTCCTCCGTTTCCTCCAGACCAGATTCGATTTCCAAGTACCTCAAAGCCACTTTTCTCTGTTTCTCCCAGCCAAAGACATTGTCCCCACTCTGGGATTGTGCTTCTCACCACGATCAGGCCTGGGGGGTCTTCAGTCCTCACAGTGAAACCATTTTGTTCTCACAGCAACACCAGATTATTCCATCTGGGAAGACGAGTGTGTCACCTTTGGGACTGGCAAGAGCAGTCAAGGTGCTTCTTTGGCTCTTTCAGGAAGTGATTCTAAATAAATCTCAACATCATCCCAACGTTTCTGTTTAAGCCTGTCACAATTTCACCTGAATGAGAACGTTAAGGGGTTTTTAAGTTTATTAATTCCAGTATTTTTCAACCTTCTGCTTGATTATCCTCAAAATGCATTATTATCCATGAGAGTGGTGGCAGTACTAAGTAGACAGACACACAAAACTCTGTGACACTGACTGAATGAAAAGATGAACGTACAAGCCTGGATGCTTCACTAGAAAAAAGGCAGGCAAACATCACGAGCAAAGCTTTTATGACGGCTTTTATCTACGGCTGTAACTATTTCAAACAGTCTCAGATACAAGAGATACTAAAATAAATTTTCTCAAGATCCACAACTCGACATGAATTTGTCAAATTGGCCAGGAATCACGAAAAAGATTTCTGAAAAAAAACCACCACGTTGGGAGATCAGAGGTAAACTTGATCTTTCCTGCAATTTGTTTCAGCAAAAAAAAAGAATTACTGAACTCTTACAGAAGATCTGTAAATAAGAGAAGCGTCCTCTGCATTAGTGCATTAATGGAAGCGTGTATGTTACTTTTTTATAGCCTTAAAATTTGGTGCTGCATTAAATTTACTGGTGCTGTTAAGACTTGCCTCACATATGAAATATTACCTCTGAATTAAAGAATGCTACAAAGTTAAGCAACAAAACAGTTTTTTGCTAAAAACTTATCACCAGAAAAAGCTTACCTGCATTTTAATGTTACCTCCTAAAGTGACGTATAAAATTATCAGATGATTTTGGAGTGACTGAAAATAATGGTATTAATTTGATTAAGTTTATTTACAAGAGTAAACCGTATTTCCAATTACCTGCACAGCAAAACTGAGGTCCTGAGAAATTAAGAGTAGATTTCAACTTGCTGAAATAGCTCTTCCATCTGACGGAAGCATAACCTGCATCTGGGTTTGAAATGAGGCAATCCAGCTTGGCCTTCTGCAATGCATCCCCGTCAGTTTTCGTTTCTCACTTGCCCGGCCTCTCGTGATGCAGGTGAGAAAATGAGCCTAAGGAACAGGCAAGTTCAGCTCAGCAAAAAAACCCCACCAGGTGCTACCCAGAAACTCTGGGCAATCTGTGGCGTTTCAGAAAGAATTCTTGGAACTGAGAAGAACACGGCTTCAGGCAGAGAAAACAGAGTTGGAGTTGAGTCAGTGATCTGCCTTGTGCCGAGGTGGTGCCGTTTTGTTTGAAGACATCACACCACAACTGCATCCCTCTCACAAAACCATTTACTGCCCTGCCTGCCAGAGAGGCAGCTCAGATTTCTTTCCATCTTAGAGAAGGCTGAAATCCTGTACAAAATTCAAGTGGACTTTAGATTTTATATTTCCGAGAATCAAGGCATTCAACTTCCAAAGCACGCCTAAACAAATAAAAATATTTAAAGTCAGCAAGAGATAAGAGCAGTCAGGAAAAAAAGGCTCCCAGGGAGCATGCACATCTTCCTAAGGCTGATCAATCAGCACATCAAACAACAGACCACTAGAAGTCAGTATTGAGACATTTATTTCAGATATGCAGTTTACACGCATTTTATTGAGCAAAACTGAATTGCAAATATACAAATACTGTAACAAGCATTACCAAATAACATAACTGGCACTAGTGTTATACGCTATTACTGAAACTGGTGAGGATAAGTCATGGAAGAGGACTGTAGCTCATGGCATTCCTTTCATCCAATCGAACTTCCAGTAGCACCATAATGGCAACACATGAAACACAAGACAGAACATTGTTAACTGTTATTCTGAGATTCACAACTTTTTTTCATTTTAGTGAATTACTTAGCAAAAAAAACGTTAACAGTGCAGGCGCTTTGGCCAACTTCAGCTTGTGTTCAGCTGTACATCCTCCATATGCAAAATAAAAAGAAAAAAGCCAGCATATTTGGAACCCACCTTTGCACTTGGGCAGTCATTACACTGCACTTAAGATTCTGGGACTGAAGACAGGCATGTCTTGCAAAGAGATGTCATGTCCACTAAAGCCTGAGTGAGTCTTTGGTAGGCCAATACCTCATTATTCTATCTACGACAGTAATTTTTATTCACTAGGATTTTCTTCTGTGATCCAAGGTGGCCAAAGAGGACATTCTGGAAAACATTACAGTAAAATCCTCAAACGACCAGGCACTTCAAACCCAGTCTTTTCCAAAGGCACCAAGAATGGATGGGGCACCAATTTTCCCCCTAATGAAAGGTGACTGCATCTCCTTTTCTACAACGCTTAGAAATCACTGGATTGTTATTTTACAGTTTTTATACACTATATAGTAGCCTTATCTGCTGCATGATTGGTTGCATGAATAAATAGGTAACCCCACTGTTCTACACAGGTAGATGTCTCCATTCCACCGTATATTAAGTACCAATTTCTTATGTTCTGAAATTATGTAAAAGCCATAACCCTGCTCAAAGTGTACACACATACAAACACTTCTGACACAGGCTACATCCATCTGAAGATATGCAGTTCATTCTACATGCATTCTAAATACAGTGTTGTCCAGTTATGAAACAAAATTATCATTCTGAATATTCACTGTTGAAGTATGTTTGTATAGGTCTCTGCAGGTCTTTGCTTCCCTTAAATTTAAGGGTTCACACAAGAATGGTTTTAAGTCACTAATGCTCAGCCTAACACCCTTTATCTCAAACCCTATATTTTCCAAGTGAACAGTGCAGGACATATTATTCATTTCAGCATTTAACATATTATGAATTTACCAATTTTTATCTAAATACACCAAGTATACGCTTTCAAGCAAAGTTGTGGCAAAAATACAAAACATGGACGTATTTGTACTGCTGTAATGCACTTGGTTAAAGCCTTCATGGCTCTTCACACAGCTCGAAGATCCATAGGAAGTGTTCTGCCTTATTAGACAAGTATATAGAAAATGCAGTTGTATCAAAACCTTGCTTCTGCTGGTCACCTGAAACTTACGGAAGTCCCACGTGATTCAACCAGCTTTGACAGGGTTCTTTAGTGGCAAACGTATTTTTGCAGCACTTACAGATTTACATTTCGGTCTGAACAGCAGTGCTTAACTCCACAGCCTGTTGTGAATGATTGTTGTTTGTTTCTTTCAGCGTTTCGCCAACACCTAAATCTACATCTGTGGAAGATCCATTATTAACGCTTTCCTCGGCAATGTAACTCAGCTGTGGAACATCAGTGCTCGGGGCTGTCGGGACAGGCACGGGGATTCCACTCGGCTGTGGAGAGTTTTCCAAGCGATCGTTTTCCACCTCTGGGAGAACGCTGACCGTGGTAAAGCGAGTGTGGTAGTCGCTGGAACCATGGCTACAGGAAGTTTTCATACTTTCCATATCTGAGCAGCTGAACTCGGAGAAATGGCTGGAGTGCGAATCCGCTACGGATGGAATACTATCGCTCAGAGAGGGAGAGTCAAATTCACTGGAGTTTGTGCTCTGCTGCTCCAACAGCTGAGCGTCCATGTCCTCTCTCGTCTCGTTGATCTTCACGCTGCTCTTCTTCCTCAGCTTACCTTTGCACTTCTTCCCCGCCGTGCTGTCCTTGGCCCACTTGGTGGCGCCGGCCTTGCCCTCGGGCGGGCCGGAGCAGCCGCGCCCGGCAGCGCCGCCCTCATCCACGCTGCTGCTGCCGCTGTGGTGCCGGAACTTGGCGGGCTTGGACTCGATATCCACCTGCACTTCCAGGCTGTTCCCTTCCCTAGAACAGGGCACACAACCCGTGAGCGTAAGCGGTCATGGGAGAGGGGGGGGGAGAAAATTCGTGCTGCTTTCCAACACGCAGAGTGAGAGAGAGGGGACGCATGGCGTGAGGAGAAATGTTTAACCCAACCAACAGAGCCTGAACGACCAAACACTTTACTGAGCTACGGCAGTGGCGTTCCTCTTTGGAAATAACCCTGGCAAAACGCAGTAAGCGGTCACATCTAATTCCCTTCGCAACAAATTCTGCCGTTTCAAAATGTAATCTTGAAATGTAGAACAGCTGAGGCATGCTTAAAATATCCTTTAATAAGCAAGGCTTATAAATATTCTATTTTCACCGTATTTCTCTTACCTGTCCAAAGGGATGTAGGAGTTCAGAATGGATCCTGCCATTGCTTTGGTACTGGCATTGTCACTTACTGTTCCCAAGCTAACCGTGCCAGATTCTCCACTCAGACTGTATCGTTCTTTCTGCACATCTGCTTGAACTTCCAGTCTTTGAGAGAAAGAGAGAAAGTTGCATACACTGCCACAACAGTTAAAAGCACACTAGCTGAAAAATTAGTGTCACCTTGTAGATGGCAGTAAGTAAATAAGTCAGTAATAAAAGGAGTTCCTGAGTGACTCTAGTACAGATGTGCTTATTTACCCTACTGACACATGTTCTCCATTCCCACTATCAAAAACTACTATTTTTTGATTAAAACCGAGCAAACAAAAACACCTCAAAGCAAAACCAGATTAATTCCCTAAAGACGTTAACCAAAAGTTCTGGATTCCTTTCCTCCTGAGATTTACAAGGTCAATTTCCAGGTTCAGCTATAGTTCTTCTGCAGATAGTATGCTATACTCTAAAAATGGCAAAAACAACCAGAAGAGTACATAAACACAAGATATGATAGTTCCCATCATAGAGACAAGCAATGGAAAGCAAGGGAAAACAGTATGTTTCCCCTGCTGCCATTTACTACTAATCAAATAAGAGGCAGAGAACTGTGTTCTGTACCCTGCTTTACACTGTATTGCTATCAACTGCAACAGGAATAGAAACCTGACCAATCTTAATCAGCAGATAAGCCAGAAATCAAATTAAAACCTTTTTTCCAAAGGTCTTGTTTATCAGCGTTCTGACAGTGAAATTGAAGTTTGGTTTTTTTTTTTGCTTGTTTTGTTTGTTTTAACTCTCAACTCTAAAGAAGAGGGTATGTATACCTCACTCAGCAATCACAGCCTGGCACACCTGCCCCAGCAGAGGGGAACTCTTGATTACTATCCCACTCTCTTCACTATATATAGCCTGGACTGCCAAAATACTCCAAATGAGCAGTGTCGGCAGCTATTTAAGGAGCAAATTCCATGCTGAACCCACATGCTAACAATCCTTTCTACACACTCCCTTTCTCTTCAGTGCCCGGGAGAGAATGGTCCTACCCAGAAAGGTGCAAATTCACAGAAGGCACAGAAGAAGAAGCCTCTGCCTTGGCAAGGCCAAGCGTGCCTCCCCCCATGCCTCAAGTCCATTTGGAGTCCACGCTCCACCCAGGTGCACTGAAGGCACAGCTTGGTGCCTGCAGGCCCAACGAGTCAGCAGAGGACCTAAACAAAACCAATCCTGAGGATTGTGGCCAGGCAAGATCTCTTGAAAAATCCCTACATTTGTCAAGGGTGAACAGCCGATCTCCCAGAGGCAGCTCCTGCTCTTAGGAGCCGATACCCCCCACGCACACCCGGGGCAGGAGGAGCCGCGCGCGCCGCGCGGAGCGGGGCCGGCAGCGCGTCCCTCACCTGTTGAAGCAGTTCACCATGGCGCTGCCCGAGAGGCTGCCCGTGATGCTGGCCCCTGCCAGGGCCATGGTGCTGGCAGTCTCGCTCAGGTTGTCTCGGATGGCTCCTATCCTGTCCATGTGGCTGCCGCTGGCGCTCAGGCTGCCCGTCAGGCCCCCCACGCTGCCCTCCCCGATGCTGGGGTTGTGACGCGCCTCGGCCACCGACGCGGCATCTGCACAAACAGAGAAGGCTCCTCAGCTAGGGAAGCGGCATTTAGCTCTTCCTAGAGCGTGACCATGAAAGCTCTTTCTGAAAACATGCTGAGAAGAAGGATTTATAAAAGATATTGGCACAGAGAACTCTGTTGGGGGAAAGAAAACAACCCCACAAACAACAAGAAATAATTTAAAAATACGCCTTTTTTGGAGCTGCTATAATGGCTATGCCTGACATCACATACTTAAGATAGCAAAAAATGAAGCAGGGATAGGACAGGAACACAGATAAAAAGGAATGCAGAGAAAGACCCCGTTACACAGGACAGTGCCACGTCATCAAAAAACTGAAGCATCAAACCAGTCTTTAGCTGGCCCTATTAAAAATAAAGAATCTAACCAGCTTTCTAATCAGGACTCTGCAAGAGCAACATTAATGCTACGTTAAAACTTTTACCTACGGAGAAGACTTGAGTTTGGCTTTGATTAAAATGGGCAAGAAAAACCCTTAATACTTATAGTGCAGCCCAGCACAAAACGACACAGAGAAGCAATTATCATCTGAGAGGTGCAATTCCAGCAATGAGCAGAAGCAGCCCCAAATGCAAATAACTGCTCTAGTACCCAAGACAGAAAATACAAGTCACAAAGACCATATTTATAGAAAACGGAACACCGAATTTTCTTACCTACTGCTGCATTTGTTCCACCAACGTTTATATCATTTTCATCATCAAATTCTATTCTGACACCTTTCCCATTGCCAGCTGACACACCACAGCCTCCACTTCGGCAGAGGGAAATTGGAACAACTCCATACACGTAAGCCAGCATAATAGGAACACCAATACCTACAGAGGGAAGTGGAGTGTTTCATTAGAAGTGACTTTTATTTTAAAGCCTTTCATAAAAGCAATTTCATTTTCCAAGATTACTTACTATTTGATTAATATTACAGTTGAAAGAGATCAGGAGGGAGCAGAATTAAGAAACATTGGTAAATCACTAAGGTGAAATGACAAGAAAGTGCTTTCAGCAGGCAGAATGTCCTCTGCCAGCACTGGTAGGAAGAGAAGCTTAATGACTGATGAATTAATGCTTTCTGTATGTCCATAACATACTTTACAAACAAAGTACTTTAGAGATTCACAAAAGCTCCACCGGGGACTCCACTGTTTCACCTGAGAGGCAGAAACAGCAGAGATCTATTTCTAATGTTATTCAACTAATAATGTTAGTACCTCTACTACTTTAATAAGGGGCTTCAATTTACATCCACTGAAGGCAGATATGGCTTTGCTATCAATTTGACAGGACTTAACATTATTATTACTCTGGGATTTTTCAGTGTAAGTTTTCCTTAAAAGTAAACAATTCTGTGGAGTGTGGTGGCAGGAATTAAGGGAAAGCAGCTAAAGGATCTGCAGACTAAAGCACACACACATCCATCCCATCACTTCGAGTGGACCATGGAAGTTAATCCTTTGGCACATGAATTAAATCATCCTACAGCTTTGCTGATGGAAGCATAGAGAGGGTACAAAAACCAGCAGGTTGAAAAATGTCAAGTTGGCACAGTCTGAAAAAGTCAGGAGAGAAGCAGATCCAATAGAAAGGCTACTCAGTCTAATCTAAAAGAAAGGTTCCAATTATACAAAGTCTCCTTCACTCGAAATTGTTCACATGCAAGGAGGAACGTATTCTTATGGTCATTATTTTGGAAACCACACAACGTCCTGAGATTGGAGGCCACGAGTTAATGGCCATGGGGCAAGAGCAAAACTCCACAAAAACCCAATTGCTTTCCCTGAAAAAATATGTTTCATCTCTGTTCAGGACTAAGAAACAGCTTGAGAGAAATGAAGCAAGGCAGACCTATAAATACAACTACGAGCCTTTGTGTCCCGGCACCTGTTTAGCAGGGATCTGACACCACAGCCACATGAGAACAATGCAATGCTGACACCAGTTTCATGGCTGGCACATCCTCATTTGCACAGTGCTCCACCATTAATAACAAGCAGTTTAAAGCCACAGCTTCCTGGCCAATTGGAACCATCGCTGCCTGAAAGTGGCTTCATCTTCTGGAGGTTACTCATTCCTTTCTGAGCATTGCTTCCAGCACAAGGGGAACACAGTGGACAAAACTGTGGGGGCTGATCCAGCTCAAAACGAAATTGGTGGGTCTTAGTGTGAGTCAGCCATCCACAGCAGCTTACTGTGCAACTGTGAAGATGTCTGTGCTGCAAAAAAGCAGCAAGGGCAGTGCTAGGCAAGTCCCTTCCTTTCAAAAAAAAGAAATAAAAAAATCTGGGTTTACAGTGATCTTGAAATAACCTGGGAAGATGAGACAACTATTTTGTAAGGAACAGCAAGACTCTCCTTAAATGCTATCCTCAACAATCGCCACGATTAAGAGTGTGATGCAATTTGAACTGACTCCCAGCACAAAACAAGTGGTTTGTCAACTACTGCAGTTAAGTGTAAGAGACTGTTTTTGTTCTGCATGGAGAAAAGGTTGATGTGATGTTATTAAAATAGGGATAGACTCTGTGGCAAGTATTTTTCTTGGTCATTTAAAAAAAACCCTTTAAATACTTAAATCTTAAAAGCTGGAGCAACAATGCAGAAACTTCAGCTTTCAATATAAAAATGACTTTTAATTCTTCAGGAAATGCCACATTAGAATCAAGTACTGTATTCCTGATTCCCAATCAACGTATAACCTCAGATTCCTCCTTGTCTTGGTTTCTTCATCTATAAAAGGAAACCAGCTGTGTTATTCATGAATGTTTTTAGAGTTCTGGTTGCAAGGTGTTATCAAGACAAAATAGTAGGATTTGCTTACCTACAGTTACTGCAGCTACAACTGGAGAAACAATTACAGATAAGGTTACACCACCTGCTATAGCCAAGTTTCGCTTGTGCTTTGAAATGTCTTTGCCTTCGTATCGATTGTGGATCTTGAAAGAAAAGAAAGAGGCTTTAGAGTATTAACATCAACAATACACTGCTACAAAGATGGAAGAAGTGCATAATTCTATGCAATGACTTATTTCTCACCTCAAAGAAAATAAAATTTATACATATCCGAATTTTAGGCAACCTCTTACAAGTAAGAAGTCCTCCCATCCAGGAATTAAGCATTTATTCTCAGCCTCAAGTTTGAAGAGTTGAGTAACTGAAGAGCTTTGTATAATCATTACTCCAGCTTCCATAGCTGGGAAAAGTAGAAAAACTCTCAGGATAAAAGAGCTGCCACAAATCAATTTGATTGTCTATAATCAAATAGAGACGTCTTATTTCCACCTGTCTTTTCCCTGAACAGTATGGAGTTAAAACTTTCACACATTGCTAGATCTACAGAAACAAGGTGACATAACAGAGCCACGAGAGAACCATCACCAAACATAACCTGGAAGGAGGGGAAAGCAAGAACTCCATTGCTCCAGCACCCCCTCACGACAAGCTACGGAGACAGGAAATGTTTTGGCAAACCTGAGTCTTACCTGTGCTTCTGATTACTGAGCAATCTGCTACCCAAACCTTTTACTGATGGCTCAAGTCTGCAGTAACTCTCAAATGTGACTGCCTTAGAGCTGCCACAAACCCCACAGGAACCTGAAAGGCTTTTAAAGATCACTGCTTCACAGAGATTTCCCACCTTTGTGTGCTTCACTGACTCTCCCTAGGAACAGGGTTTCTCGGAGGCATGCACTACATCTGCCATCATTCTTGGCTAAGATATAATTACAGAGGAACAACAGGTATCTTAATGGCTGTCACAAAGCCAAGTTAATCCTCACTTCATCTAAGGAAGAACACAAAAGATCAATGCACAAGAAGACAACGACAAAAAATGAGTTGCACTTCACGCTTCCTAAATCATCGTGTTATTGAATGCTGTGCTTTCTAAAATATCATTTCCATTAGAGATTTGGTATGGGTGCTTTCATTTTAGAATAAACAAAGTCTTTGTTCAGGCATTGCAGGCAAGGAAAGGGCAGAGAGGGCACTGTGCTTTGTGAGAAGAGAATGCATTTACTTGCTCTGAGGTACATAATACAGTGAGAAATACAGAGTGAGGGAGCACTTGAATATTGAACATGCCTATGGATTAAAAAGGAAAAACTGAACACCAACACTCTCACAGTGTGAGCGTGTAAGAACTATAAAAACCCAGCAAGATTAGGTTTCATGGGGCTCTGAGCAATTAGCAGCCTTGCCTAAGGCACTGAATTTTACTGTTATGGACAATTATAGCTCCCAAAACAAAGTAATACAACAAACAGACAGCCATAAAGGTTACTGGATTCCTTCAACACAAAGCAAAAGGAAAAGGAATGGAAGGAAGAGGTTACAGAATAGAAATTTATTTAAAACATCACGATAAAAGGCTACACTGGCAGAAAACCCTATGAAACAAGAACCTTTTGGACAATGACTAGAGAATAAAGAATAACCAAACGATAATACTAGGCCAGGAGAGAGATTTCAATAAACACAGAAACCTATTAGGTTACAAGACTTGTATCTGTAAAACCAGAACAGTAGCACTTCCTCAAGGAAATTCTATCAAAGCACAAGCACAAACTCTTCCAATGCAAAGGACTGACAGAATGTTGAAAAAGAACAATGAAGCTTCCTTTACCAAAGCAGCAGCAGCATTAAGAAAATAGAAAGTAGGTCAGATTACTAAGAATGGGTATAGAAGAACAGTATGAGGGTGTTAGGCCAAAATCAGAAAGGTTAAACTAAAGGAGACAAAAAGCAAGGGATATTAAAGTCAACGAGGAATTATTCTAAGAGTAAAGTGCTAGTAAGAGGAAGACCAAACTGGATCAATTTGCTGTTCAACAAAAATGAAAGACAGCCAGCAGATGAAATGGGAGACCTGATCCTATTTTCTTTTCCCTTTAGTTGTCATTAAAGATCAAGGTGAGCCAGACAACTGGTGACAAAGAAGTAAGATCTGTACAAATACAGCAGGTTAAAATGCAGTTACTTGAGCTGATCTGAAAAATATCTCAGCAGGCCAAATTTCAGTCACTAACAGTAATTTTTGAAAATTATTATCAGTAGATGCCTGAAAAAAATCCAGAAAAAGTGGAAATGGTTAAACAGCAATGACAATCTTAAAAAGGGTACAAACCAAGAAGCTGAGGAAGTAAAAGATCCCTGAACTGATCTTTCATTTCCCATGAAAATTAGAACCTTGAAAACATCAAAGCAAAGGTAGGAAACAAAAAGGTCACACTGTTTTTTTTTCAAGTAGAAATCATGCCAATTTAATTTTCTCCTGTAACAAGATAACTCACTCAGCCTTGAGGATGGGGAGAAACAGATGTCACACACAGACTAATTAAATTCTTACATTCTTGTATGACACTCAAGCAGTTATAATGGTCCAGACTGAAAAAAAGGATGAGATGAATCTACTAAGCTTCATGTGAAATTATCAGAAAGCATGTGCATAGTCATTTTTTCTAACTACCCAAACTGAGACTCTTCACTCTACAGTTCTTCTGAGAGATTTGCCTTGGATGCAAGAGTACTGAACATTTTATTAATGTGGAAGATGGAAAGAGAAGAATGTGATTGTTAAAATTCAAGCCAATACAATCTGGCACAGCTGCAAAAATGCCAGGATTCACTCCAGTCCTGAGAAACTGAAAAAATGGTCTGAAATGACCAGATGCAGCTGAATGGCAATGAGTTCAAGACTACCTGTAGGAAGAAGCCAACTGCCTGAATTACCAGTGTGTGGAAAAGGGTTTGTGTTTTAGAGTACACAGGATGAAAAGAGTACATTGAGAAGAAGAGGTAACTGGTAGTTACTGGTACAGAATCACCCTTTCATTTAAAAATGAGCTGCAGCTCCACTGTTGTATTCAAGCTGGACAAAAAGGTGGCATGAACAGCTACAAGGAAATCCAGAAGAGGAGAACCAGAAACCTAAACCAGTGCTTTCCTGACAGTTCACAAACAGCTCGAAGTTTAAGATCACACCTAAAGTATCATTAAATATCTAACAGCATATTGCAAAGCAAAAGGATTCTCTGCATCAGCTGAAGAATAGGGCAGTAAGAATCTAATGCTTTTCGAAGAAAACAAAGCTTAAAGGGCCTGTGGGATCTCCATCATCAGGTGTTTGGAAGTGCAAATATTTGACAGGGGTCACAGAGAAATGTCCACTAAGCACTGGGGTGCAACAGAAATTCTCATGGACAAATGCTCTGAGACTTCAGTACATGAAAGGTGCCCTGTGATGGGGTCCTACTCCAAAATATAACAAGAAAAGCTAATCATGCAAATGTAAATTGGAACAGGTAACTGCTGCCTTCTTCCTCTCCTCACTCAGAAGGTTCCAATGACTGTATGGGACTAAGCCATAACAGAATAACGGGGTCAAAACCCAACTGTAGCAGAAAGTAGGGTACTTGCTAGAAAGATGAAATTAATACAGTGGAAAAGCTATACCCCTGAACATTCTGTCCAGCAGATACACTCTCCCTTCCCTCCCCAGTAAATGCAGAATTATGAGTCTGTGCCCATGACGGTGAGAATCCATGCTGATAAAAGCAGAAAAACAAATCTCCCAAGCCATCATTTCAAAAAGCCCATTTCCAAAAGATCTAGATAACTTATTACAATATCCTAAATTACATATAAGCATTTGTTGATTACTTTATAGTAAAAGTAATAATATTTTTTGAGAGGAAATACATCAACTGCCTTCTGATTAACGTGATTGTTTCTAGCTCCTTCCCAGGAGAAGTAAAATGAAGACAGGCTAGCTAGCACTGAACACTGCTCCACAATGGTGGACTGGCCCAAGGCAATTAACAAGTGGCTGAGCATAAGTGCTTAAATTTTTGTAAGCACAAACCCGAACCAGCATAATTTTATACCAAAATTCTGGTAACTATCTGCCTCCAAGAAAAAAAAAAAATCCTTTTTGTCTTCCTCGTGCTCTAAAGACTGTTTAATTCTAAGGGACAGAACGGGAACCAGAGATTAAAACCAGAGCAGTTCTGAAAAAGCACGCAGAAGCATTCATGGCAGGATGTAGAAATTGGAAATTGTTCCATGTTTTGTTCTGCATGTTTTAAGAGAATCCAGATTCTTGAAAACACTGCTTTTCGTTCCTGTGTACGACACAAATATCCTTAAACAAAGCAGGGGTTGGTTGGTTTGGTTTTTTTGGAGACTGATTTGTTTTTTGCTTTGTTTTGGGCTTTTTTTTTTTTTATAGGCCAGTTAAGACACCCCACTGAACACAGTTTCACCCAAGCCATCCAACACAAAGTAAAACCTGAAGCACGTTGGGAGTTGAAGCACTTTTTACCTTACGTCCCACATAGACAGGAATTCCAATAATCATAGCAGGAATAGCAATGCCAGCTATTAAGGCAATTCCTACAGGAGCTCCCACAAGAGTCCCTAGTTGCCACAGGATTTTCTTCTTACGGCTCCACGGTTTCTTTCCCCAAAATGTGCAACCTGATGGGCTAATAGAGAGAAATAAGAGAGCTGTAAAGAAACTGTAAATAAATCAACGTAGCTATACACTACTGATCATTTCTCTAGTTAACAAAATTATTGTCCTTAGGTTTTAAGTTAGATGTAACACATCATCAGATATTTCTTCAGATTTTTTTGTACCATGAGAGTGCATTTTGCAATGTAACAAGAGGCATATTGCATATTCCTACACACCAATTGATGGTTCACAGTAATGTGCATGATCAAAACTTCTGTATTGCCCAATACAAAGACAATACAGCTGTACAAAGATATCAATAAAAGAGGGTGTTTTAATCCAAAATACCTGATTTGTACTAAGAACATGTTGCATGCATAAAATGTACAAAATATTTTAAAATAATAAAGCACTAATTTAAATACATGTATGGAAAATGGACTTAATTATATTTCTGATATGAATACTTCAGTAATTCTCTACTCCTCAACACTTTGGTATTTCTCTGCTCCAAGAAGAAAGCCAGAGCACTTGGGAATCTCCTAAATACTTTAGAGAACAAGTTACCAACCACACAGAGTTTTTATTTTTCTTAAATGTACCTTAAATAATGTAAATCTGAGATCTCTTTCATACATAGCCAACAGAATTCACAGCCACAGACAGCACAAGTCATATGATTGCAGCTTCCATCATTCATTTTTATTATGTAAGCAGCACAGCGTGGGCATGGCTTTATGTCATCAGCTGTTTAAAAATGAATATTAAAATCATATCAGTTCCTTAGACAAGCAAATATAATCACAATACAGACATACATTTGGGAGAACTGATTGAACCATTATCTGAAATGCTGAAGAAGTTTTTTATAAGGTTGCTTTACAAATCTTCATTTGGCCATGATCTGGTATCAAATTCATTATTACAAATCTTGGACCGAGCAAAACTAAGGAAAACAAGGTGTATTAAACCACATCCAAGTAATTGAACAGTTAATGCATACTCTCTGTTCAAGGATTGTCTAAGCTTAATGAAATATATATTAGAGGCTGACATTAAATATGTATGCTAACACAGGACTGCGAATATGGTCCCTTTAAATATAATCCTCTTTTACATTTCATGCTGTTATGAATCTTATACTTGAATATTCAGTCTCTACTCTGTTAAGATATCTTAAATCCATCTCCCCATTCACATTAATGTACTTCTTTGGTATTGCCTCCTCTTGAGTCCTTTTCACAGCCCTACTTTACACTTATTTACTCCCTAAAAAAATATAGCGTGGCAAAGAAAACTCTGGAGAATCTCCGTGTTCCCAAGTCAAATGTGGAAAAATGAGATGAAGCCAGCTCTGGCAAATAAGGGGTCACTGAGAAACAGTGAAATACACACACACCCCACAGCTGTGATCATCCCTCCTGTTCAGCACCTGCACTTTAGGACAAGCTATTTATTCACAGCAGCAGAAATACCTTGCAGCTCCTAGCGCAGAATTCCAACTTTACTGCCTCAGTGCTGCTAGGTAGGACAAAGGGAAAGGAGAGCTCATGCCTGATAGAAACAATACCTAAAGAGGTGCAGAATCAGCAGAAAAAGTACCTCTACCAAGCCCAGTGCACAAGGTGTAAGCAGCTGAAAGGATTCACTAGCTACTCCCACATGGGAGCACAGCCTACAGGGCAGAAAGTAAACAGAGCAAGTTCTTCAGCACAGGAAAGGCAGAGCTACAGCTCTTCAGGCTGAGAGGAATTGAAAGGATAAAGAAAGGAGCTTGGTGTGCTAATTTATTTGAAAGCTAGAGCAAGATGCCAATTTTTTAGGGCAAGATGGCATGCATTGGTACAATAAGCCAGTGCAAACTACAAATTAGAGACTCTGGAGTCTGGAGCTGGACTGGAGAAAAACAGCTATAACTGCAAGGTGCAAGTGAGACTCTTCACCCCAAATATCTACCTTGCTTGTTCAGCAGAAACAAAAGCTGCCAAATAAATCAGAGTTTGGTCTAATCCAGAGCCAGTTCCTATCAACAGCAAATTGGAATCTTGATGTATTAAACCAAACTCTGAATAGTTTATCCTTGGTTTTTTTTGGGGGGGACTTAAAAACAAGCTCAGCTTTAAAAGATGGAATTGTTTGCCTTCTGGTAGACAAGACAGATGAGCATTTCCTAGAAAACCAGAATTTAGCACTAACAAAGACGTCAAACATCAGAGCTGGCAGAGCAACAGTCTTTTTGAAAACAGAAAATCAGTGGTTACGAGTTTTAATTTTAACAGCTGGGAGATTTCACCTACAGTGGAGAAAACAAATGCACTAAGTGATACAACCAAAAAAGTCAACACGCTAAATGTGGGATGCCTTGCAGCAAGTTCATTTGATTTCACATTTTTCAGCTACAAAGAACTTAAAACTACGACAAGCTTTCAAGACTTAAGACAGACATTTCAGTCACAGAGTACTTCAAAGCATAATATTTACAGTTTTAATTCAAATTCAGAATTGTTTCTTTATGCTTCTGGAAGACAAAGCATCTCTTATCTATCTACCATGGTGTATACCATTCCACTCTTTCCTTGCCTAGGGTTCATTGTGCAAACGTAGAGAAGAGATGTTTCACAGCTCCAGCACCCCATAAATAAATACCTGCTGCTCCAGATTCCTGGCTGTAACTGATGGATGAGGAACGAATCGTTCTCAGGCGCAGGCTCTGAGCCCTCTCCTGGCGAGCAGCGTCGCAGGTCTGGTTGGGATGCCAAATCTGCTTACAGTGGTAGCAGAACTCCGTTCCGCAGCCCTCTCGGCCACACGTCAGCTTGGGGCAGCTGGCACATCCAAAGGCGATCACAGCGTATCTTTAACCAGCACCAGGGGCAAGAGAGAATTTTGTTAGTAAAACCAGCCCTAAGTATAGAAGGAAGCTGACTAGACAGCTGTCAGAGCAGCTGAAGCAGGTCCAAAGGCAGTGGACGTGAGGAGCTGAATACCTCCTTCAGGGTGGCCAGCACCAGCTCCTAAATGCCTCTTTCCAGATTAAGACTGTACAGAAATACTACAATCACTGCAACACTCACTCACCTTTACTCCATACAGTATTCAAATACACTGTATTTAAAGTTGAATGCAATACTGTAAGGTTTACAGGCACCAAGAAAACACAGTTTAGAAGAGCGGGACAACAAACCCAAAAAAGGTGTTTAAGCAATTAGGAAAAGTTATCGTTTCAAAAGTGTCCCAGTCACTATGGGCACAAGTTAGGTTGACTCTGTCCAGGGGGAAGGATCCCTGCTAAGTGATCTGCTGTGTAACCTACAGCTTTAAAAACGTCAGGTTTGGCACTGCAAGACATTTTAGCACTTTACCAATTGCCTTTTGTCATGAACACCACTACTTACTTTAAATAGGTATTTGTTAACTCTTTGTATTTTAAAATGTCAAAACAAAAATACCAGGTCTTTTATAAATAAGATGTTGGTTTCTCAATAATTAAGGCATTTTAAAAAATACATTTCAAACATAAACACAAAAATTTGGAAGAGTTTGGGCCTAAATGCCACCTTTTCTCTGAGTATGCCACAGAGCAAAAAACCTCCAAGGATGCTGAGACTTACAAAACTGTTGCACTACTTTGTAATCAGACACTGCATGAACAGTTTTATACAATGAGAGTTGCAGTGACAAAACTATTCCTTCGTTAGGCCTGCATTTCAAAGTTCACATGGGTAAAAATCCAATGTGTTCATATTAACAGTAAATACAAACATATGTATATATGTTAATTAATTCATACCTATTGTAGCTTTTTTTACAATTATTTTCTGCAATAGCTTTCTTTTAAATATATAATACCAAGTTCACTGGTATGAACATTTAAAACAGATGTGTGGTTTTATTCATAAGAACAGGGTCCCTGAGTAGACTTCAACAGATTCATAATTGCAACAAGACTTAAGTTTGTCTGTTTAAAAGAAGGTAATTTTATTTTAAAAGACTGTTTATTTTTACCCCCTGTCCATTTTATAGCAGTTACATAAATTAACTCAAAATATTCTTTATTAGTAATGATACTTTAAAAATATTCCCACTCACAAGCCTGTCTTAAAATTTAGCTATTTCAGTAGCTAGATCTGAAACTCTGCAAAGTTAATGCAAATCCTATTCCTTCCATTATTAAAACAGCACATTTGATGTTCCTCCCTAGGAAATCTTGCAAACAAATAGGACTTCCAACGTTTAACTCACAGACGATGCAGTTACAAATGAGATACATGCTTGTCTGTTTACAAATGTTTCTTGCTTTCCAAGTAGAGATTTATTTCAATAATTGCTAGACTCTTCTATATCGCTGCCAAGTTAATCAGCTTCATTTTCCCCACTTTCTGCAAACTGAAGAGATAATTGCTTTGCATGTACACAAAGAGACTCTGATCCAAACATTTCTCCAACAAAGAGGGATACATTCAAGGCTTGCTAATGTTAGACCAAAAAAAAAAAAAAATCTCAAATCTAAGACACAGAATGAAGTGTCAATTCATATCCTGCCACCTTCCTATCACTAATAAAGCACGGGCACATCCCTGAAAGCACTCCCTAACTGGGACTGATGCATTTGGCACACCTTTAGAAAGCATCTTTTTAAACCAGAGCAAATCTCAGTTCAAACTGTACAGGATTACAGGTTTAACTTTAATATTTGCAATCTTTTTAAAGGAGATGTGAAAGCTTTAGGTCCTTGTTTAGGATGAGAGAAGGGATAACCAACCAAATTCAAAGTAATACCCAGTAAAACGAGAATTAGAGGCAGTGAGTGATTGATGAAAAGATGGATAAAAAACCTGTGCTTTTGGCCTGATGAAGTATGAAAATTTAGGAACCATTGCTCTCTTCTAATGATGTCAGCAATACAATCTCAGAGCAAAACCATTAAATAATTCTAACAGAAGACAACACATTTGGAATACTGATTCAGTAATGCTTGTTAAAATTACACCGGAGGACTGGTAAGAAAAACAGAATATAAAGATAGCGGGCTAGGAGAAGGCTCGTGAGGTTTCCTTGCCCAGGGAAGGATCACCTGTGTGCCAGTGACTCTCTCAAGCCACTGCTGGGAGGTTACAGCTGGCCCAGACTCTACAGTGTCCAGGTTACAACACCAGGGTGCGTTTGAGCTTGCAAGGGAAGCTGGGTGAAGCAGCCCAGGGTCAGAAAGTCTGGTGCCAGTGGTGTGGGCCATTCTGCAGTGCAGGAGAGCCCCAGCTCCCAGGCAGCCCCTCCAGGGCAGAGCTGCTGCAGAAGAGGCTCTGCTCCAAACGCATCTGTTGGGAGGGTAACAAGTTCTCCACTGGGGCAGAAATAAAGAGCAATACACTTGGTAATGTAGGTAATTGTTTTTCAAGATTTGTTTGGTTCATTTTTTTGTTCCTAGGACTTATTTTTACCCAAATAGAGTTGAAACAGAGAGGAAAAACAATTATTTACTTCTTAACTATTAATTGTTTTTTCCCTAGAACCCAGGAGACCAATGATGTAAAAAAGTCCCCAATGTTTTAACAGGCTGATCTAACTTGCCTCCATTTTTTCATTTCAGGAATCAAAGTTTTTATAATTATTTGCTCTTTATCTGGTCCAGATTTTTGACTTAGTATGATGTGCTCATGAAACAATACTACATTGGATGTTTGATCAGTGCTCAGAAGATCTGAAGCACCCTTGTGCACCATCCATTTCTTACCTATTTGTGCAATAATAATCTTTTCCTACCAAAATACCCCATTTCACATCAATTTGCTATTAATTACAGTACTTGCTTCTAATCTTAAAGTCAACTCCAGGAAATTATGCTACCCTCTGAAGTTATTGCACCTCTCCTACTTTGGGGTTAATTGCAAATTTAGTAAATGCATTCCATCCAGCTCCTTCATGAAATATTTGATCCATGCCTAAAGGTCACAACCCTAATGCATTCCGCCAGTACTACATTTCAAAAACTGTTCAGAAAAAGAAGAACCCCTCAGCTTTAATTGCATATTGTACAACTGGATTAGCTGCCAAAGCAATTAGAAACTGTGACTACTGTTGCGCCACATAATGATGAAAGCAAATGTCTGCTGATCTGAAGTTTGTGTGTACTGAATGTCACGTATCACCTACCAACAGTGTGTGTTAGCAAAGGCTCTTCTGTGGAAGTCTGAGGGGTGTTTGCTTCCCTAAACCTGACCCCTGTAAAGTTCCTTCCTTCGTCTTCCTGCTAAGCTCCACCACCACATCAAATCCCCAGTATTACTTTCCACACTTCTCCCACTTCTCCTGCCTCCCTCCCTGTGCTTTCCCTCAGCCGGGCACATGCAGACTTGTCAGACAGTGTGGTGGCTGCCTGAGAGCCAAATTTAAATTTTTAACTGGAGGATTCATACACAATTTGCTGGAGGTATTCCAGCCGTTCAAGTAGTGTGCCCTTTCCTCTAAACTCCTTAGATTAATTCCTGCTGAATTCTCAATCCCTGCTGCCCAACATATCTAAGAGTTCTGAAGGTTTCAAAACAATCAGGAGAAGGATGGGGAAAAGACAAAACATGACTGCAGGAGCTCTTGTTTGTTTAGGATGACAACCAGAAACAGTGAGCCTTCCTGAGAAGCACCCAAGTGACCAACTTCATTCCACTTTAAACTAGTAATGAGAATTCAGTGAGGAGGCACTATCTGTGCATTAAAAGCAGAATTCATCTATCACTGTGAAGCATTTCCCTGCCACTTTAAGCATATTAGGAAAAATCATGGTATGAAAAGCATGACCTAAGTTTGTCCATGCAGTACAAGTTTGTTCCCTCACACAGACATTGGCAGAGTTTATCTGCCTGGCAATATTTTACTGTATTTTCCACAGGACTCCCCTCCCAGAGTACGGGGTGCAACAAGCAGCCCTGGAGCAATGATTTGAATACTTCCTACCCACTAATGCACTGCTGTGGTCCCACATGAGTGCATGGAACTTTAACTTTGCTCTGAAGAGCCACTTTTTATTTCTATAATGGTGTTAGCCATAGCGATTATCATCACAGTTTCTGACTTCTGAAAGATACTTAGGTTTAAAAAAAAATACAACTGATAAGAAAATTGAAGCATAAAAACTAAAACAGGTTAAACAAACCTGCCCTAGTCTACGTAATTAAGAACTAAAAAAGTATCTGAACCACCAAAACATGGTTTAACAGGTCTTCAATGCTTCTCTTCAGCTTGAGTAATAGCTCTTTATAACACAAAAACCTCAGGGCAAAGCATACTTCTGTCCATCAAATAATACCTTCGAGCAGTTGTTTGATTTTGCAGTACCAAAATCTTACGAGTAAACTCTACTGTGTGTGTGTTGGCTTTGTCTATATGACTGTTACAAGCTCATGCAACCAAAACATCTCTCAAATGATTTTTTCCTTCTCCTCAAACTATGCCACAGCAATGCCATCCACTTTAGACCAGATATGAAACTGTCACCTTCCCAGTCCCTGCTTTTGACTCGCGCTAGCAAATTCTGTTTCTATCAAAGTATGAAAGCAAAACTATATTTGAAATAAGTCCTAAACATTAAGCAGCTGGTTATTAATACTGGACTATTAAATCTCCCTAACAGTCAGTCTCACCTTGCTTGTTCTCCTGCAACATTCTTCCATTTCTTCATTCTCCTCACTGCTCGTCTGTGAGGCTTTGAAACAAACCTGTCAGCCTCTGAATTTCTAGCGTGCACTGCACTTCTGGATTGCAGTCATGCCTATATATTCTTTAAGCAGTATGATAACACAAACAATCCCTAAAAAAGCAGCTTGCTAAAGAATGGCATTAAGAGACACCAGCAGCACAAAAGCAAGATGAGCTGCTGCTCAACAGTGTTCAGCCTGCTTAGAATTCAGCACGGTTTTAGAACTGTTTGAAGTACTAAAGCAAAGTTGAAAACATACACGTTCCCATATAATAAGCAGAAACAAGCTGATTATCTTAAATCAGAATCCTGCTGACAGGCAACAAGTGCTGCCTCAACCAGCCACAAGATGGAAGATATCTGAAGCAGGAGAGGCCTTTTAATTCAAAGAAAAGCTTAGATCGTTTTTCACAGTTAAAAAGCCAAATTACCCACTGTGCTTCAACAAATTAAGTTTAATTACAGTCACCAAATTTTCAATTCTCTCCAGTTTGAGCTTTGTTACCAGTGCAACATCTAAATTTCCTTTGATTGCTGTAAATAAATGGCAGGCATCTACCAATAAAAATTGTTTGACATTGCTGAAATTTCGTCTGTGCAGAAAAAAAAAAAAAAAAGAAGAAAAACCTAATCAAGAAAGCATTTTATTTTGGAAGGTGGTTGTGGCTTGGGGGGGTTCTTGTTGTTTTCATTTTCATTTGTTTTGATTTCTTGTCTTTTTTTTTTTAATTAAAGAGAATTCTGCCTGCTACCTACTCGTACAACTGTAACAAGACCTGAAGCAAAGCACATAACTTTTCAAAAATCATAATGCTATGAAAATCATGTATTTACACTGTCACTTTTTTGCAAATAGAGGAGAAATACATACCCACAATCTGGAGCTGGGCACCACCTACAATCAGGATCCGCAACCAGCCATCGCCGAAGCATAAACTCTTCATATTTTTCCATCAAGATGTCATCATTTAATATCAAACGAATATCATGAGGATTGAAACGTTCTGAGCATTCTGGGCAGCTGATGTTAACTCTGCTCTCAGAGATTTCTATCCGGAGATACTGACGCAAGCAATCCACACAAGATCTATGGTGACAAGTCATTATCTCCGGGAACCTGTCCTTGGAGTGCCGCAAAAGGCACAAGGGGCATTCCACGAAGTCTCCACTCGGCTTGCTGCTAGAGGTTGTTCCGTTATCAGAAGAGGTACACGTGGAGAAAATAGAGTTCTTGTCTGTACACATTTCTGAATGAATACTTTCAATACTTGCAATTCCATCAACCCCTCCATTTAAATCCCTGGACTTGCGTTTCGTGTCTTTTTTCCTCCGAAAAAGCGAGCCCAGTGAAATTCTTCTTTTCTTTGGTGCCTTTTTAACTGATGGTAAGCTCACAGAGGAAGCAGAAGACTGGAGGTCCCGATCAGAGCCCATCTGCCGATGTAAACTCATGTCTAGGTCACTCATCAGAAAGGAGTTAAATTTCATATACAATCCTAATCATTTTTAAAGATCAAACAGAGGCAGAGGATACATGCCTATTATTATGTAATCCAGTTTTGAGTGTCTTCATGCAGAAAATTCACATGTATCTGCTTCCAGCAAATTCTTCAGAAGAATTCCCTGCATTAGGAGGAGAGATGAAAAAAAAGCAGGATTAGAATCACAACTACCACTATTGGTTCTGAAAGGTCTCAGCACTCTAGTGACCTATTGCACCTACTACTACCACCTAACCCAACACCTCTGTCAGCTTTTTTTAGCCTTTACAACCTTCTTATCTTAACAAGCCTGAGATTTCCTTCTGGCCAAGGACTGTCTTTGTTACACTTAATCAGTGCCGGGAAGGGCATCTGCACTCTCCTGCTCCCCCGAGGGAAGTGGGATGTGTGTATGTGTCTATGCATGTGTAGAAATAACCAAAAGTCAAGGTGACAACTAAGTAAATATGCAAGTTCTTCTATAAAGCTTAGCAACAGGCTTACAACACTGGAAACTTCTGTTTTCTCTACCTTATATTTTCTGCACATTTCTGTGGTATGGTCAAGCACAAATCCAATACAGTTAATTAAAAGAAAGATTTCTCAGTGTTTTTTGAATCATTTGAACTGACAGCAGAAATTAAATTACTGTGGCTAAACAACACACGAGATATTCTCAAAATCTGAGGGCACTCAGAGAAGTATGCATATTTATAGCATAAGGCAACTGAATATTTCAGAGAGCAGAGTGAGTGACAGCCAACACGGCTTGATTATATACAAGTTGAAGGGCATGGCAAAGACTACAGTTAAGGTGACAACATCTGAATTTTTTATCAGATGTATTTCTGTAAGGGAAAAAAAACAAAAAACCAGCCCCCAAACCCATCACATATCAAGCTTCAGTTATTACCTATGTACAAGATGACACCAAGGATTTCCTTCTGCTCTCTGCTGCTTAACTCACTGCACAGTGAGAAGACAGAGGAAGAAAGAACTCTTCCTATTTTCCTCTGACAGGAAAAAGTGGCAGATCACCTCCAACCAAAACCACTAAGTTCTCCCCAAACGTGCAAGTATTCCCGCTTCTTGGAAGCTTGAAAGTACAAGAGGAATTTTTTTGACTTTTGGTGAACTGCATCTGTTAAGAGGAGAATGAGAAGGCATTTCTTACAGGACACCAGTGTCACAAATCCGCATGCAAAACTTCTGCCAGAGTCCTTTCTTTCCTCAGTGCTTCCCCCAGAAAGGTGCAAATGGGTTTCTGCGACCTTACCAAAAGATAAAATCAGACACTGGATACTAAAACTAAGTCCAAAGGTAGAAACAAAGGAATGCAGCGATTAATGCCTCTGTTTATAAGAGCTGAGCAGTCTGCACACCCATTAGAGGAGTGGCACAAATCCAAACACGTGCTGTAGTCTCCGGAACTACTGAGCAGCTTGGGTCAAGACTGGGGAAGTTTCAGGGGATGGCTGGCCAGCAGCGGAAGCAGGAATCCCTCTCCAAAGAGGAAACACAGAAATAGCCACGGGCTGCTGTCCATCTCCCCAGAGCAGGGCACGCAGCAGAGCCGCTGCTGGGCCATCTTCTGAGGGCCACAGGCAAGTACAGCAGGTGGCCAAGACAACACCGCCCAGTTTGGGGACCACCCAGGATGGCAATAGTGCCTCCCTCAAGTGTAAAAATTAACCACGAGAAAAAAAAAAGAAAAATACCCAACCAAAAAGCCCATACACATCTCCTGGTTTTGATAAAAAGAGGCCTTACATTTTAAGCCCCTAGAGTTTTTTTAGAATTAAGAAGCCACCATATTCTATTTTTCAAATGCTGAATTATTACTGCTATTTTAAAGTTTTCCTAATAAAGGAAAATCTTACCACTGTGAACATATTAAAAAAAAAAAGCTTACTCTCAGAGTCTAAAATAAAGAGTCTAAATACTTCAAGAACATAACATACTCTTCCTTCCCTCCTAAGGGAACATTTTTAGTCAAAAAAGAAAAAAAAAAAAAAGAAATCTATCTTGGATGCTTTACCTGCTCCTGTTCCCAAAACAAATTTAATAATTTTGCAGCCGCTGTTTCTCATTAAATGAACTAAAACATTCCCTGATCTAAAAAAAAAAAAAAGAAAAAGAAATGTGAAAATGAAAAAAAACTGCTCCATAATTTTGAGAGAAGACATCCTTCTCTCCAGGATCTTGGTATTATGTTATATCATAGATAGACATAGAATGTCTGAAATATACTACAGATACAGTCCATTGCTGACAATAAAATTCATATGTTTAGAAGTGCAAGAATAACCTTAAAAGCATTTTATAACTGGATAATTACTAACATTGCTATGTTCACACAGATACTACCAGGGCAGTGGAAAGTGCCAACCTCCCAAATCAGGAGAGTTCAGGAACAAAATTAACAACAAGCAAAACATCAAGTTCAGGCAAAAAGTCTGTTGTTTGTTTTGGTGGGGGGTGTTGTGTTTTTGTTTGTTTTAAAAAATAAAACAAAAAGGTAGGAAAACACAGTAAAACAGCCAAGTCTATGACTACAAGCCTTCCCCTCCTCCCTTTCTCTGGAGGGGAAAGAATGTGTTATTACAGCACTTCTGCCAGTTCCAACAGATGTACAAAATCAAGAAATAGCAGTTCTGGTGATGAACCAGTTGTGCTTTTTTTCTTTTTAAATAAACAAAGATTCTCCCATGCTGTAAAAAAGAGAGACCAGTACATCCCATAGTTCTCTCTGCATAAGGGGATCTGATAAGCAATCTCTAAAATAGTAGATTGCTCTTCTAAGGAAAACAGTTAAACTTTGCCAGGATTTTGGAAAAGAAAAGTTGCCAGTTATTTCAGACAATCATCAATTATGCTCTTTAGATTTAAATGCATAAAACTAGTTTTAAAAGCCAAGCTCTTCCTTTTATAGTAATTTTGAACTGACATTCTAGTGACGTTCAAAGATCACTTTGCCGAAGTGAAACGATTGAGCAAATGATTTATTAGAGGAAAAAATGAAGACAAATGTTACAATGCTAATAAAGATCAGAACTGTACAAAATCATAAAAGCTTCACTAGCGCAATCTGGAGCGCTGGCCAGTTCCCATGTTGCCCAACCCAACACAACATCTGCATGTTTCTGCTGACAAAAAGGAATAAAAAATACTTGATTCTGTACAGCCAGAGAACACAATGCCCATATTATTCCAGCAACAATGAGTCCACATGAATGGGATATGCTGTGTGCAAACTGAAGCTCTGAAATCCAACTACCTGAAGTGACCTGAGACACACAAACTGTGGTAACAATAAACAATCTGATTTTGAGGCAACATACATTGCAAATTTTGCGTTACTCTCAAGACCAGTATGAACTCTGCCAACACACAGAAGAAAATAATATGGGCAACAGCAAACGGACAGGAAAAAAAAACAAAAACAGAGTGTGCAAATCCTGTAACTTTTAAGTTCCCCACTGTTCTCCACATTTCCTAAAAAGCACTTACTGACTACGGAAAAACCATACCTCTGGCTTCCTGCCATGCCCAAAGCCCTGCCACAAATCCAAATTCCAGCCGTGCTTTGCATTCTGCTCGTGCCACAGACTTACCACAGAACACCAGTTGCCACAGCACAAACACACCTTGTCATCCGAAGATGCATAAATGACATTTACAGTTGCAATTCACCTAGAGCTCAGGATTAAGCTGGTATCTGTTCCTTCTGCAACCCTGCCTAAACTATTTGCTTTATTTTCTAATATGGCTGTGCATGGCACAATCTTTGCTTTCCTCATTGATTTCAAAAGACTTTGGAAATGCCCTAAAGTGCAGCTGAGAATAACCCTGCTGATTTTGCAAGAAAAGAGTGACCAACACCTACCTCCATAAACCAGCTGCTGGAGGAGATCAGCATGCTCCTGACTGTCCTCCAAACACAGAGGCACAACCTCAGCGTGCTACCCTGCTCTTCCATTACATGCTCAATCTGGTGTACAGGGGCAAAAAAAAAAACAGAGTCTGCCATCAGGACAAACTGCTTTACACACGTTTGCAAAACAAAGGCAGGCTTAAACATCGGCACAGCAAAGGAGAACACTCACCATAAACATAGATGCAACTACATCTCACTAGAACACCTTAAATATTCCCTCGTGAAATTGGTGCTTAAATAGCAAATCTAGATTTCTGCTCCAAACTCTTCATCTTGGGCATTTGCTCCTCCGATGATTTAACCAAGCGCCAACTCTGTTAGCATACTGAAAGCTACTTCTTGATTAAAACTGACTCTTAATAGCCTCCTTTCTGACATCTGCAATTCTCAACATTTATGCTCTCTAGCTTGCTTTCTGAAATGCACTGATCCAGCTTAAAGAGGGCTATAAAAAAGCCCCAACCTTCAGAGCTTGCATTTCAACCACCATCGCAGCTCATTTCTGCTTCCCTCTTCCAATGAGCATCTCCTGTCAATCATACAGCATCCTGAAATTCCTAAGCTGTGATGTTCTTAACACAGAGGTATCTCTAACCATGTAAAAGAGGCATCAAAACCAAAATTTCCTTTTAATTTAATCCATGGTCTAAGAACTATAAGCATAGTGGAATAAAATGTAAAACAAAAATATGCAAAAGCTGAAGTTACTAAATGAAATATCAACGCACAGGAATTTGAAACAGCAAACAAGTACCTCATTTCAATGGCCATTCTTTAAATGTCAGCTCATTCCACAGCAGTTTTTAAAACTGGGGGGAAAATACAAACACTTTTGCCTGAGGATTTCTAAAAGAATTTATCTCCACTCGCTTTACACACACCTCAGGTTCAAGTATACATCAGGCATTTCTGAGTTAAGAGAGCGATGATGAACAGCCTGGAAAAGTTTAACATCTTGGACAAGTTTAAATTTTGACATCTGTGTGCTTCTGCAACATTCTATCCCATTAAAAAAAGTCTCACCATAGTCATGTCAACGCATATGGTGTCAGGACATGTTAGGACTGTTACTGGGTTTTATTACAGATCATTTAGTACAAGCAGAACCGACACTTTGCAGCTTGGAAGAAAACAGATGGAAATTATGTTGAAACAACAAAGGTTCTGGCTGAACCTTTATATGCACTAAGAGGAAAAATAAAATCCTTTAATGGTAACATAATGCAGCACACTGTGTTAGGCAAATGCATATTGTGCAGATAAAATGCTTAACTGCAACAATTAGCAGAATACCTTTATGACTCCTTCAGTATATTTCCCTTCATGATCTAAAATCAAGAATAGCAACATTTTGCCATGTAGTGTTTCAAAGACAAAGTAAATACACTTCAACTTAATTTGTGAGGGACTTTTGATTGTCTTCTAACTTTGATTTCTAATAAAAGGTGCAATAAAGGGCTGACAGTATTTGGATTAAACTGAACAGCTAATTCTACAACAGAAAGTTAAGAAATTTGTATCAGAAGATTTCTCAAGCTTTTAACACAAACTCAGACATACAGACACTTATTAAACATTTACGGTGATTTCTACAGTATGAGGTACAGGATGCAAAAAACTTATCAAAGCCTCTTAAATCATTCACTGAAATCAAACTGAACAGTGTAAAACTACTTTAAATACATTCTCATGTAAATTTTACTTCATTATGGCTTTTCTCCTTCAAAAAAGGGCACCAATATGGTAATTTCCACGTTATGAAAGAAAGTCTTAGCTTTCAGACACTTCTGCAGGAAAGTATTTTTTATTTTCTATCCTGCTCTAAGAGCCATGCATGGGAATGCTTTTCTAAAAGCATGAAGAACATTTAGTACAAAAGTTACTCTTGCTGCTCCTACTAGCAGTAAATCCTTTCCAGAGTGAAAGCCACTTGATTGTTTAGTTAATTACATCTCACTTCTTTATGCTTGCAGTGGACTATTGATAGGTGCAGAGGCCACTATTCCAAAAACAGAATTCCCAAATCCACAACTAACTCAAGTCAGAAATCTGCCATGTCATGACTTAAACTGCACATACCACCTTTAAATGACAGAAAGAAAACCAGCTGCAGTGAAATAATATCACTTCTTTAATTTATGGAAATCCACAAGACTGGGAGCAGAGTTCCCAGCAAGATTTCACTCCCTAATTTCACCTTGGAGCTCAGTGGGCTCAGTGAAGGTGCTGACAGGATCTGGGACATGCCCGTATCAGCACAGTAAGCAGAACAGGGTAGGGCCCTTATCCCTAATTTGAGAGGAAGTCAAACCCTCTGGAATAAGACATCCCGGCATGTGTAGACCATGTGCAGACATTGCCAACTAAGGAAAAAGGGGTCTTCCAGGAGCAATAGGAATATGCTTTAACATATGGAAGTTTCTACAGTGCAGTTTACTTTAGGGAAAGGCTTCTAATAATTAGTCTCTCCTGACTTCTTATGAAGAGATTCAGGTTAAATGTTAGGAAAAAATTCTTTACTCAGAGCACAGTGAGGCACTGGCACAGGTTGCCCAGAGAAGCTACGGATGCCCCAATCCTGGAAGTGTTCCTGGTCAGGTTGGACAGAACCCTGATCAGCCTCATCTAGTGGGTGGTATGAAACATCTAAGGGAGTTGGAACAGAATTATCTTTAACGTCCCTTTCAGCCCACAGAATTCTATGATTTGATGTCATAAAAACCCCCTGATATTCATGGATACTATTATACAAGAATTAGAAAAGCATTTGTGAGGCAGAGATTAAATTATCTCTACTGCACTGCTACTATGTATCAGTTTGTTCTGACTGTGCTTTATTTTTCCTTAAGGTCTTATGTCAATTATCTGGAAATTCTATTTTCACTTATAGAACAAAGCAATATTGTGTGTAAAACAATGACACAAACAGACTGACTATGAACCCACTTGGGTTCAAGGACTGAGAGAGTCAGACTGACCGGGCATGAGAATTGAAAGACTGATGTATTTAAAATACAGAGAAGCCCACAGAATTGTCAAAAGGGAACTGATATAAAATGCTCTGGTTTAAAATTCACAATGGTATGTAGCACATGACAAACCGATCCTGACAGCTAGAAAAATCTTCAACAGCTTATTAAAAAAGTTATGCTTCTTCCTTAGAAATTTATGAGCAATACATCCTGTATCATGTGTCCATGACAGCTGCTATTAGGAAAGGAAGTCTTGCAAGCTGCTCGGCTCATTCTGAAAGTCTCTGAACAAATGACTGGCAAAACTGTTCCTCTTGCAGATAATGCCCGTAAAAAAGAGAGTTCACTCAAAGTACCTGCCTTGGTCTGGTGGCAAAAAGGAAAGAATTCCTTAAATTCTAAAAGCATTAATTTTCCAAACCATTAAATCTGGGTATATTGTGTGCAGTGGTCGACCGAAGCTAAGCACTCAGTGGAGAGATGCTTTCTATTTGTGCATCTGCAGCAGGCCTGTGTCTGGTGCAAATAAGACTATTTGCAATTTTCCCTTATCAAACTCACAGAGCAATCTCAGCTCAACCACGCACTCGCTTGGCGTGTCAGAAGCTTCTCCCGTGCGCTGCGGTGCCTTCTGCAAAAAAATGGACACGAAACTCTGCCAAGAGGAAACCAAAGTCTTGGAAACACTGAAGGGGAAAAAACCACAACAAAACCAAGAAGGAAGCAAAACAAAAATCACCAAAACGTTTCACTATTTTAATCCTTTAATCATCAAAATCCTCACACTAGGACAACGCTTTTCTAGCAAAAGTAACTGGAATGTATTCTTTTAGTACAATGATGGGCATCTATTTTCACTTCTAAATATTGTGGAGAGATTTTTTTTTTGTATCCATATCTATATATATATCTATCTATATCTATATATATCTATATATAGATATATAAGTAATGTTCTAGAACATTTGAACTAGCTAGTGGTCTAATAAGTGAAAGCAATACTCAGGGATTTAAAAACTCCACAAGCTGCCTCTGCTATGTACCAAAAGAAGAGGTTTAATTTAACTGTATTAATACTTTAATTTCTGCAGTTGCTTTTTATTCTACACTATACATTGCAAAATAATCAGAGTAAAGACATACGCCAATGAAATAACAAAAGACAGTTTTTGTTTCCTGCAGTGTCACCAATCCTGCAAGTGGAAAACATTGCAACACTCCTGAACGCTGAGATCATTCCTACAGAAAATTGTTCCAGAACAAAAATAGCCAATACCAACAAATTTCCAGAATAAGCAGATTTGATTTCAGGTCTGTAATTGNTCAGCCCCCCCCCAGTTTCCACCCTTCCCCCCCCCCGATCTTGAAATAGCTTTGCCTCCAAGTAAGAAATGCTGGAAGCGATTAATGGATTACTTTTTTAAACATCTGGTGCTATTTTACTGTTTTTTAAATTTCCCATATATACAGATATACTTTGCATTAAACTCTTAAAGTAAACTAATTAAAAGGGAGTTAAGAGTTGCTAAAAAGTTAGCAAGAGGTTTGAATTCTTCCAGCGACACAGGTTAGGCTGACTAATGAGACCTTACCATGGGGATAAGAGCTTGGTCACAGCTTCTAAAAGTCACTGTGACAACCCAGAATAACTTACTTTGCCAGTATCTCAGTCCTTGAGAACTGAGTAACCACCCTGCATCGGTCTCCTTTGTTCTTTACAGAGAACTAATACTTTTCCTAAATATAATTCAATATAAAACTTTCAGAAAAGCTTGGATGACTGAGTGAATAATCCACGCCTGCTTATTCTAGCAGCAGCAAGTCAAGGATACGGACAGAAACTATGAGACAGTTTTCTGAGTTCTGTTTTATGGCTAATGCCACAACTTCTGAAACTGCCCTCAGGTCAGGTACAAAATGGCACCAGCCTAGCCAACCACTCCTGTTCACTCAAGAGGTGAGATTAGGTCAAAACCTAGCAAAACACATTCAGGTCTCCTTGCAGCCTGACCTATTAGTTTATTCTGTAAAGTACGTTAACTGAAAAATCCTGCATGGATATATTTCAAATCACCAAGTCAGATTTTGTAATTATAGTTCTAAACTAACTGCTGCAATAGCAAATACAGCCCAAGACTTAAACAAAAACAACCAAACAAAAAAAAAAAAAAAAAAAAAAAAAAAAAGGAAAAAAAAAAAAAAAAAAAAAAAGGGAAAGGCTAAGCCGG
>VWZN01010430.1:135991-150512 GCA_013396955.1 Regulus satrapa | reverse complement strand
AAAAAAAAAAAGGAGGAAAAGAAACAAAAACAAAGACAGGGAAAGGTCTAGCCAGGGAAACAAAAATACTCAATCCTGCCAGAAACACTGCCTGTAGCTTCCTGACAGGAAGCTCACTGCCTCCAGAAAAATCATTGGCGTCAGGAAATGGAAGGAGTACCATGAAACTTATCTCACAGCTGAACTTAATGTAAAATGAAGGGAGAACATTAGGAAGGGAAGGCAAAGACAAATGGACTAGCCCCAGATCTTTGCTTATGAATAAACTAGGTGAAATTTTACATCTTACTAACGTGTCTTCATGTTACTGAGTGAAAGAAAGAATTAACGTAGAAGATTACTCTAGTCCAGCTGAAAATAATGAAAAAACACCTGAAAAAAAGAGAGAGCCCATTCAGCACAAGAGAAAGGGAATGATCTAGCAGCGTTTACAGGCAGACTCCACTAGCACTGTAAATAGTGTGAACACTAGTTAAAAAACACAAAGCAAGAAAAAGCTGAATGCCAGTCATTTAAAGCACATCTGATGCTGTAGCTATGCTGCAAATACAATTCATGCCAACAGGAGAAGTTATTCTGCCACCACAGTTATCCCACCTACAACAACATCATACTATGCCAAAATATATGCTATGTCAGCACACAGCAGGATTTCGCCAGGTTGATGAGAGTTTTTCCAAACATTTTTCACTGACATCAACACAGACTGAGGAGTAAGCAGAGTTCCTCTGTGCAAAACAACTGCTGCATAAAATGGGTAGAAAAGTCATCGCAAACACACCCAGTCCTGGCTTTCAAGACTTAATCTTGTGAAACTTTCTTAGGCTTTATTACCTTGTTAATGGTGCTCAAGCATGAATCAACACAGGGGAGTTTGAGAATCCCCTGCAAGCCGCTGCATTAGCCAGAGGCCTCGTGTCAGGTGACACACTGGGTCACAAAGTGCTGACCCTGGCAGTGCTGCCACATTCTGGATGGTCAGAAAGCTTCACACCAAATTTTACAAAATAAATACTCAAAAGGTTTCCTGCTACCTTTCACACATTTAGCAAGGGAATACAAAACCTGCAGGAAACCTATAGTGATGTTCGTCTGCCAGCTGAGGATGCTACAGCAGTTCTTGGTGCTTAGTGACACAAAAATGAGCCTGTCTCAAGATGTAGCTGCGCTATTCCACTTAGTTACTTTTAAATTAGCGAATTACACCTCCACTGTCAGGCCTCACGACACATTAATTACTTTTGAAATACAACTCCCTCGTCCTCATGCTTTTGAGGAGGGATTGCCAAACCTTTCCCCCTCCACCCACCCCCTCACATTCAAACTCACATAACCTGTGTTGGATGTTACTTTTATCCTCCAAAGCATCATCTTAAACAGCTCTTTCTACATAATTACAGAAACATCATTAGTTGGGCCCCTTCGTGCAACAGACTGTGACACATCATCTATTTCCAACAATTACAGGCAGAAAACATGAAGTAAGCATAATGCAATTCCTAGAAAAGTTACTGTGCTTATTTTCTCCATTATTTAGAACAGCTAAACGCTTCCTAATTATAGTCTCCAAACAAACCTGTATTATTTCAGGTTCTGAGGTAAAACCATAGCATGTGGTTTTTAAATAGTTACACTGGTAATGTGCCTTCAACTGTGTCCTTTTTAGTAAATCTTTAAAAAAACCCAACACCTTAAGTCAGATTTAAAAGCTTCCTAGACCACAGAAATGTCAGATTTAGTAAAGTGAATTAGTACAGAAGATGCTGCCTCTAGCAGTAACCTATTAGCCTAAACCTGAGATCCAGCCCTCAAGTGCAGAGATGATTTCTTCCTTTAAAAAGCAATGAAAACAATTTGCAAACACAAAAGCTTCTTGTTTATTTTTAAAATCAGCTGCAACCCTACCGCTTGACTCTGAATCCTGTCACAGTGGCATCCACAGTTCTGCTCTGATGACCTTAAATATAGGTTTTCTGAGCTGTCTGCATCTAGCTACAGTTTAGATTAAACAAGTACCTAAACTGAATATAACACACAGGCTTATTTTCAAGTCATAGATATTTGTGTAATCAGCAATAACAGAAGTCAAATCTCTGTTCATCTTAAATCTAAAATACCAGTTTTCTCTGGTGGCTCATAAATTCAGTGTCTTTGAGTCCTTGCTTTCTTTCTACTTGCAAGTTAACCATTAAGAATTTCAAATTGTAGTAGATCGATTACTGATTTATTTTCTTTTTGCTTATCTAAGCCTAGTGTTAACAGTGGGGGGGAGGGAAGTCCTTGAGCAATATATTCAGCTTGCCTTTAAAAAATATCTTCACTTGAAACACCAGCAAAGAACAGTTACTGCAACTGCAGTTTCAAGAGATAACAGCAATATCCTGCCAGCCAATAGTGTGGAATGTTTACAGAATATTCCAAAATGCCTGTAATAAACAAATGGGACAAAACCTAGTTTATCAGGGATGTTTTCTACCCAGGAAAGCCATCCAGCGAGCAGCAGGCTCCAAGGACAACCCCCAGCGACATCCCACCACTGTTTCCATTCCAGCATGCCATCACTCCAGAGCACAGAGCATTCAGACACTGAATGTGCACCAAGCAAAACCTCACCCTAAACTCTGCTCACGTCAGAGCTTTCTCGCCAGCAGACGCTTTAGAAATAGTTACATTAAGCCTCCATCGTGCTGCGCAACTCAGAGCTTGCATTCCTGGATCGGAAAACCAGTGCAAAAAAGAGCAGGAAGAGGGGGAGGACAAATTTGATTTTTCAGCCCGAGATTACAGCTGCATCTGGCACAGTCCGTCCATGTGACCGGCTCGCTGTGCAGGCTTCAGGTAGATTCTGTGCGTCGAGCAGGGCCAGGAAGGGAAGGAAGCGGCGGCCGCAGAGCGGGGGCAGAGGGCAGCGCCAGCCCAGCGGCACAGGCGCCCCTCACACCGCGTCCCGCCGGGCCTCACCGCCGGGCCCCACACAAGCAGGGCGGACGGCAGCGCCTTCTCCACCTTCCAAAAACAAGCCAGATATGCCTCTAGTGAGAAACAGCTGAATTATTCCAGAAGTGGGAACCGGAGGCGAAGCTTTTTGTATTGTGCACTCCGCAGATTGCTGAAACTGCCTGCAGACACTGGTCCGTGGTAGTGGTAGAATTCCTCACACTGGCTGCCTGGGGAATGAACAATAATACTAAAAAGATATCTAAAAATAACTCAATCCTCACCCCTATTAGCTTTTTTTTAGTGATCAGGGCTCACCTTTGCACCAATCAATACCAGTAACATTCTGACTTTTTACTCAGAAACATTGCATTGACCCTCAGCAAGCTACCCAAAAACATGAAGGCAACATTGGCAAATGTGATGGCTCACATCACACATCCTCACACTCGAGTCTGTAAGCAAAATTACCTTGCAACCATCTTCATGCCTTATGCTCAGCTACCCCATACATTTATAATAAAATGTTACTCACTGCACTCAGAGCTTCTACCTGACATCCAGCAAGTGCCAGAGAAAACAGAACCCTCACTGAGGACAGTATTCTGAAACAGATTTATAATATAAACCTTCATTAAACACTCAAAGATAATGACACTTAGCTTCCATGGCTCCTGACATGAGTCTGCTCATTAATGAAAAACATCCTGGGGAGAAAACTGAGCATCTGACAGAGACACCAGACAAACCAGAGATGATGGTGACATTTAAACAAAAGCCAAACACAAAGCTTCAAGTTTCATATTCACAAAGGGCCAGATCTGTCTCTAGATAACCTGGTGACATTATCGAACTTTACTGATTTACTCTAGCTTACGATTCCATTCCAACTCAGTGCACTGTGGTCTGGACAAACCTGTATTTGTATTTGCTATCTCACAGCAAGACCAGATCAGTAATAAATACCTGGACACGGTGCCAGCCAGCTGCTGATGCTGCCTCTAGCACATCACAGCCTTCCTCCCCTCAAGAGTAAGGTTACTACACAGGTGTAACTTGTAAGCTCCGGTCTGAACCTAGATCTCTCTTCTGGCCATTGAAACAAATTTTTAAAATGTGGTATGTTTTCTCCGGGTAGGTGGGGAGGAAGAAAACAACCAGAATAAACAAACTCTGAAAGTATTTAGAATTTTCAGAATGGAGTGTTACCACCAGCTCCTGTTCTTCAGGCAGCACAGAAATGCCTACAGCAAACATGAAATGCATTTGTGTAAGAGCTGCTTTTTTTTTTTTTGTTTTAAGTCTATTTTATAATGTGGGGTGAAACTTCAACAGAATGACTAAAATACTCTTGATTGTTTCATATTCAGTCTGAAATGTACTTCTCTAGCCTTGTAACATTGCAGTGTGTGTGTGGTTTCCTTACTAAAGCTAGCATGAGACACAAATGAATCATATGCTGTACCAGTGCCAGAACAGAGAATAAAACAAGCACAATCACTGTTACAGAGGAACCAAATTCCCCTACAAAAATGTTGGCTGCACATGTGTTTTCATTGTAGGATTAACTTTTTCATTGACTTTACCTGAGAAATAAGGCATATAAAATGTCAAGAGAATTCTACTGGTCTATAAGTGAGAAATCTTAATCAGATCATTTCAACATAGGTAAGCTGATAGAACAGGAGCTTTAATGATTTAATAATTAAAGTTATTCTAAGTTATTTAGAAGCTTCGAGTCTATAATGTAAACAGTAGATAAATTCTATTCTGAGAAAAAAAGCTGTTTCCGTAACATTTCTGGTATATTGTCTATTTTCAGTAAGGGAAGCTTATTCTATTTTCTACGCAATTATGCAACACTGCACTTTAAAAAAAACTGTAACAGAAAAATTATTCAGAAATTAATTCTGAAGTTCCTTTTGCTCCTTCATTCACTTCTTTCATGCTCACATATTTTAGGATTTTGAACAAGAGTACTTGTAACAATTCACTTTCTGTCCTTATTTCTGACCTTTCTGATTTGCAATCTCACTGTTCACCACTCATCCTCAAACAATTCCAGGTTTGAGGATTACCAAGTACTGTATGAAAGAACATAAATGATTCCTCACTGTCTTCAAGTTGTGTGCAGTTCTAGCCAATATTAATAAAGGACCCTCCTCTGAAGAGGAAATCTGTTGTCACCTTGAAGTTATCACAGTGGTACAACTGTGACAGTCGTGTGATGGAACTTAAGGAAGTTGAAAGGCCAAGGTACATTTAAAAGGATTCAAACATCAGTACAATCAATCTCAGGTAGAGATTCTGAATGATAAATGCAAATAAACTAGAAGAATAATCTGTCAGGTCAACTCACATGGCACAACACTATGTCCAAAAAGGGATTGTTACAGCTCACAAGACTTATTTACTTATACTAGCGAGTCTTAACCTTAAATCTACGCTGAGCGCAGCCTTTTTAAATACCTGCTGGTCAGACTGACTGTTCCTTTCTGGGAAGATAACAGCTACACTAAAAAGCATACTATTTTGTTAAATGTCAGTTTTGATATACCTGAGGTCGTTTGTATCTGCCCACACTTCCCCATTAGAGAAGTTACAGCACCTTCAGCTGCATTTGCAGCTTTTCAATAGAAGAGCAAAGCACTACTAAAATTTAACAGGTTTCCCTGTCCTGGTACAATCCCTCTCCTTTCTCTCCATATATCCAGTCACATAGTAACCTCAGAAGCCACAATCCTAGAAGACTGTTCTCCTGAGACAGAAGGGGAGAGAATAAAAATGAGAAAGCTAAAAGAAATATGAAATGTGTGGAGTGAAAGCTAACCTACCATAGAAGGCACAATTCTCTACAGCTGACACACAGATGCAGTGCTGTGTTCACTAATCTGATCTCACCAATATGGCATACAAATTACTGAGAGAAGGGAATGAAGAAGATGTGGCACAAATTATTCTCAGGACAGCAAGAAAAATACTCAACTGGTATCTAGAAGTTGCCCTCTCCTCATCAGGTACTCACTGGTGTAATTGTTTGAGTGACATTCTATTCCTTCCTTAAGTTTGGCCTGATTAAATAAAGAAGGAAATTAATATAAAAGTTTTGATCATGTTTATGTTTCAGTATTTCTGACAATGCTGGTTTCTACTTTGACTTTCTACCTTACTAAAAATACCTTCCTTATCCTTTCATGTTCGCCTACAGTATCAAGATCCACCAAAAAAACTGCTGACAAGTCTTTGTCTAGCCACGACAACAATAAAACTGTTGTGTTAAACAACTTTTTTATAAAGAACCATTTCCTAGAGTGTACTTAATTATAGTACATGAAAGTCCTACACAGCCATGCCATACCTGGCAAAAACAAGTGAAAGCAATGGTCATCACACCACAGCTAATGTGATTATAGAAGACAACATCTTACCCTCCTTCTGCCTCCTAGAAAGTTCTTTTTCCCAATAAAAAAATAATCTGCTTGTGACAAATATTATCAAATACTCTTCAGGTGACAGAGGCACACAGAGCTACACTAAGTACTACGAGGACATTTAATAACTGCACACTTGAGTGCTCAAAAATTAAGGATTCCAGAAAGCAAGTTGTCCATTAAAACTAAATTCAGCATCCCCCATCCAGCCAATTGACAGTACAGCTGGTGCACTGGAAGGCAATGCAAATTTTGGTCCAGTTTCAGCACCTAGGATGGTTGGCTGTGATAGCTGATCCTTGTCTCTGTTTCCAGGGATGGCAGGACATCTCTTCCCCTGTCCACAACAAAGATCCTACTACTGGGACAGGGAGGTGCAGATTAAGTGGGGCCAGTTATGGTGAGTACAGCATCAGGGAGGTGAGCTGCAGCAGGAATAGCTGGAAGACCTCTGCTGGGTGCCACTTACTGCTCCAGCAGTCATTCCCAGGCCTTGGGGAGATCCTAAAGGCTGTGTCCAGCTTCTGAACTTCCTGAAGAATCACAGACATGCTGATTTTTCTGGAGTGATCTCATTCCAGCAAATTTCTTAGTTTCCATACTAAATGAGGCTCCATGTCTACATGCTGTATATTTTTTGCTTTGTAACAACATACAACACTGAATTCACAAATACCACACAAATCCTTAAGATATTTTTATCAGACTAAAGGCTTCAAAAGGCCTACATTAAGGGCTTCAAAATCATTAGCAAATCAATCTTCAAAGCAGTCCCGTGAAATTGTGATAGAAATTCTGCAATGGAAGATTATTTTCCAAATTTGTAAAATGGGAATCAGACACCAAAGCTAATGCTGTCACCTGAAATGAGATTATGATATTGTGGGCTGCCATAGTTCTAAGGCTGTTTTGCATCAATATAGGGATGTACAGGTACAAAACTTAGGCTGAGCACTGACAGCACTGACCTGCTGATCAACACCTGAAAGTCTGAGGATGGGCACATAGGAAAACACCTAACTATTCTGTAAGGGTCTTGCACAGCACTGCAAACACTGTACAAATGAGGTGCCAAAGACACCTTGTTCTAGCATTCCCTATCTTAAGTTTATACCCCAGCACACTCCAAATAATGTGGCTGCTGTCTAATGCTTTAAATGCCTATAGTATTTTTTCTCTTTTCAAGGCATGAGAATGTCCTCATACACAAATTTTCTGCAATTTAATAACTTGCAGACACCAAGTGAAAAGACTTAGCTAACATTAACTAGAATTAGTTTCTCTTTCAAACTCCTATCTCCGTGACAGATTAGATTAACACTGGCCAATGGGTTTCCAAAGAGGACAACAAACCCAGAAGAAGGCCTTCTCCCAAGGACACTACTGTTTGCTACAGCATGTTTTGAACCAGGGTTTGTGGAAAACATCTCAAAGAAGAACCCTGTGAAATAAACCCATGTTCCTGCAACAGCAGACATGGGTGGTAGCTGAGAGAGCAGTGCATGGCAAAGCTTCATTTAAACCATTCCATCCCTCCTCCCCAGGTGTTGGTCAATAATTAGCAGGGGCTTGAGGACCTGTGAACAGTCTCTTCTTTCCTTTTATTATTTTCTTTTGCAGGTGCTCTAAATTCAACAGCAAAAATGTGAAATAGGGAAAGCTGTCATAAAAAGGGAGATTTGTTTCAGTCCACATCACCCTCAGTTCCTTCATGCTACCTTTTCTTCCAGCTCTTCTTCACTCACCTCTTTTCCTTCTACCTCTTCTGTTGCCTCAAGTCTCTCATCCTGACAGAGAATCAAGAGCAAAGGGAAGCATTCACCCTTCTCACTTGGGTCTCTCATCATTGACTCGAGGCCCAGCAGCCATGATACAAAATTTACATACCTCACCACTTGCTACAATGGCTGAAAAGGTGTGGCTGTATGTGAAATGGTCAGAATCTTGGTACCACAGCAATCTTTAAGGAAAATGCTCAAAACCGCTCTAAAAAATTACCACTCCTTGCAAGTTTTCACAGAGATAAAATAAAGATGGAACAAGGCTTCTCTAAGAAAATAAAAGCAAAAGAGAACGAAAACAAACCCCAACCTCTGATCCAAAACAGATGACATAACATTCTCAGAGAAGTTGCACTGCACTGCATTTTTACACGTTAAGAAACCTTTCCTATGCATTCTCAAAAACAGTATTTTCTGCGTGGGTTTTTCTTTGCTTTAGACCAACTACATTTTGAATGAAATATCACCAAGAATCGGAATGCCTGGCTTCATAATGTGAAGTATTAATCTTACTTATATAAGATACTGTCAGTTCTAAGTATTGTACACACAGTTGTATACACAATACTTGTAGCTTCTAACAAACTCCTAAAAAGAAGAATTCTTTGATGTTTACTTGAAGCAGCAGCACCAGTCCAAATGAATACCTACCAAGACCATTTCCATTATCTCATACACTTAGAGCACACGTGTAAGTGCATTTTTTTCTTCTCTAGTATAAATTCTAAAAACAAAACGTGAAGAGAAAGGATGCATCACTCATTTTACAGACAAATGTTTGAAGCAGTCAGATAACGTGACTTGCCAAATTTTCAACGCACATAAAAACTGATGATAGGCACGGGAGAACGTGTCTTACCTCACAGCCAGACTGGGATGACAGCAATGATCAGCCTCCTCTGTCTGAGCTAAGCATTAAGCCACAATATCTCCACAACTTGTTCTCATTTGCTTGTACTCTAATATATACAGCACACCAGTCCACTCAGCACCACGGGCTCTCCTCAAAAACATTTAAAAATCCCACCACCATTTGGAACAGAAATAAAGGACGTTTTTTATTCCTTCGTATGTAGCTTCATAATCTGTCCCAAATATCCACAGACTGTGTCAGTACAAACAACTCTTTGCTTTGCCTCCTGTTCATTTTAAAGTACAATATCCTCCACAGGACTGACACTGCTGGAGAAAGACCCCTTACATTTTCCTTTGCTTGCCAAAATATATGGTCTGTAATGATAGCCTGGAGGTTTTTAATGTCATTTAACAGTACAACTTTCTCATCCTGGGAGGAAAGACATACATATCTAGAAGGAAAGACAAACAGTTGATTAAAAAAATGGACAAAAACAATTTCAAAGAATGTAATGTACTGACTTTGCATATGATCATAGGAAAGTTATATTTATACCTTTAGAAGGTCATGACAAAATTATCTTAAAAGCTTGAAGGCCTTGGTTTGTTTCTCCAAAGTGAAGCAATCTTCCCTAACCAAGAAACAAATATGTAGAAGGCCAAGCCAACTGTATTATCACTCAAACTAATTTAGAAATACAAGTTCTAAAAGGATTTCAGTAATATACTACTGCAGTCCCCAAATTTATTTTTAAAAAGCTATTTAAGTAATTACTTCATTTGATTATGATTTGTAAAAGAAAGTGCAAACTCCCAACTGTCTACAAATTAATAAATTTGCAAATTACTGCATAAACTACAACATCATGCTAAAAACCCTGTTGGAAGTGCTCAGGTACTTGATTCAAAGTGAGGAGATGTAGCTTTTGTGCAAGATATGTTCTTTCAATACACCCTTAAAGGCCAATCTGTATTTTACTCAAACATAAATCATACAAGAACATATTAAAATGTTACCATTTTAATAAATTTCAAGGTATCAGTAGCCATGAGAAAACACATGCTGTTATTTAAATAACTCAACATTCCCAAGTACTCTCCAAGTTCACCAGAACAAAACAAGCTGCTCCCAATTTTATGAGTTCAGGATCCTGCCTGCAGCCTATGTAAGGCTCCATTGTGCAAATAACAGGTGTAACAGATTTTCGGTTGGTCCCAAGCCCTAAACACAAAATTTTTACTTGTCAGAGTGGTTTCAGATTCAAAAAGCACATTTATCTCCCAGCCTGTATGTTCTAGTACCTTCTATACTGCCATCCATATAAATACCAAATATCTCTCTCTCAGCACTGTGAATACCCAAGAAAATCCATGGCACTGAGCCCAACAGCCTAATGAAACACAGCTCAAAAAACTGCCCCTTCAAAAATCAGTATTTCATTTGCTACTAATCCAACTGAATATATTCCTGCTCTCACACTATAAAATGAAGTCAGAAGTTCTAACTCATCCTCATCTTTCTCCTACCAGAACTGAATTTCCACCTGGAAAGATGTGAAGCGTTGGAACAGCAGTGTTAGCCAGGAGAGCAAGTGCATGACCAGAAGATGACAAAGGGAAGTACTGCATAAATCCCTGCATCATTTAGAGCCACCTGTAATATAGTGAATTATTTATTTTCTAGATTTACAAACAAACAGTTGGAGAATACTTGTTTCTCCTTTTGTCAGGGGTTAGCAGAAAAACAGGAAATGAATCAGGCTGAAATAATAAATCTTGAGAAGAAACACCATGAAATTTTTTGAATTCATTGAAGAATAAGATTCTTTTTTTCTTTTCAAGCGACAGGAACTTCAGACAAATTGATCTAAAAAACACAGTTTTAACAGATAGTAACTATGGGTTGTTCAGAAAAGGAAAACAGATTTGGGTCTTCTTTTTCTTTCTATTACATCATTTCACAGGTGTCTTTCTGGTGCATCATGATCCATATACAAGTTCACTGACTGATGGAACACCAGCCAAGATAAGAAAGATGGGAGGGCTGCCAAACAAGCATCGGTGCCAAATTACAGTAAACCCTTCATTTTCTTTCCAGCTTTGCCACACAAGAAGCTTTATTTCCAACAACTCTGGGCCTCCATTTCACAGATACATTGTTGAAAATGCATTTACATTTCACTGGGACTTCTTTCAATTAACTGTGAGAAGTAACATACAATGACACCAACAAGCTCTGAAATCGCTTTCCCATGCAAGTGCAAAATCCTGTCATCTTTGAGCACCATTTCTTCTGGTCTGTCCCATCTGTTACTGAAGAGGAGTGAAAAATAGCCACGTTTAAAAAAATAAAAATAGAGAAGCTAGCTACTCAAGAGAAAACCTTTCCCCAAAAAATTAAAAAGGCAGTCAACAGACAGATTATTTTGATTCATTATATCATATGACATTTTAAGACAGCTGTCTAATTGCATATACAAAAGAACAAGAGAGCCAGGCTATAACCCCAACTAGAGACCACACTAACCACTTGACTTTCATCTTTGCACCAAAATATTCTCCCTGGCCTGCAGTCCCCCCAACCAAACCTAATTTATAGGGGAAGGAAATTAACAAAATTGAATCCTGAGCAGGCACAGTTTTTATCTTCATAATAAATTTTATGGCGAATTGACAGCCCATTTTTTTCTCATTTGTGAAGCATTACTGAAGGTGAGACAGAATCATCCTGGAGCACGCTGGATGTCTTTCAGCTGACACTGATTTAATCCCAGGCTGCCAAGTTTTCACCAGCCACCCAGAGGGGTCAGAAACAAACTTGTCTCCCTAAACCAACATCTAATTTATGTCCTTACCCAGTCTGGGCTGAGGAAGGAACTTGGATTCAGATTGGTTTCATTTTACAAGTGGAGGGGAAATTTGAACTCCTGTCAATCACTGTGACAGTCACAAAAAAAACCAAAAAAAAACAAACAAACAAAAAAAACCAACTATAGCAGGAGCATTCTGATCCTCTGAATATTACTCAACTTTGTTTTTCCTCCACAGAATAGGGTGAAATAACTCCCTCCTATTTCCATATTCTTTTCTTATTACATATAACATCTATAATAATCCACACATTTTATCAAATTAATTTTTTTAACAATCTAATATTGTAACAGCAATCCAGTTATTCAGAAGAACTATTTTTATTCCCAATCTTATTTTTCCTCATTAATTTAAATGTCTCAGAAACACTATAATTAGCTATAGAATAATCTGCAATCACAGCTGGCAAGAAGGAGAATTTTTAAACGGATGCCTTGTATTTCAAATGTTCTAGTAGCTCAAAGTCTGCCTTTTAAAAAAGAGTATTAGCATACAATTTTTGCTGACAAACAAGCTAGTTAAAAGTGCTAAACCACACAGATAACCATGAAGTTAAAATTTGGGGCCATATAAATGTGCATTAGTATCTCAGTTTTCCAACAAATGTGTTGGTTTTTATTTTTAATCTTTCTCAAAATACCAAATACATGATGGAAAGAATTACATTATATTAGAAAGTAAGTGTAGTAACGTATTCTAGCTAATAAACAGGCTTGTGAAGAAAAACTGCCTTACGAAAGAATTAAAGTAACTTTATCCTAATGAATCAAAGTACAGTCTCATCTAGCTGTGACAGATTTCTTATACCAAATAATTTCACATATTCAATAATTTTCACATAATCAAAATTCAATAACTCTGATACAAATATTTAGCATTATGCCCTGGATTAAGGTAAGAGAAAATCAGCCTAATTACTGAGCCAGGGAGAAGATTAAGTTTATAAAACATAGTCCTTGTATTTGTATGTAGTTCACACCTGGTCTGACTTGTCAACAAGAATAAAATATTTCACCAATCATGACTTGATAAATGCTTCTCCAAAGCTACCAAAAAGCTGCTGTGAAATACAGCTGAACTAGTCAAAATCTTGGAAATTACATTATTTCCAGGAGATTGCTGAAAACACTTCACTACAGAGCATAATACAAAAGGAGCAAACTTTTTATTAAAGTTTCGGTAACAGACCAAAGCAAACAAAAAGCATCACGTTTTAAAAACCTAACCACACACTTACAGAGACAGAGCTAGAATATTAAAGACATGGCATCCCAAGTGAATGTGGGGAAGCAGTCCTCACAGGTCACATCTGCAGCAGAAAGAAAAACTAAAACAAAAGGGCATCCAACAGCTTCGTGTTTTTATTTGTGTGCCTATATCAGGTCATTTGAAAATCAAGTATCTGCAAGACATCCTAATTAAGCAACCTTTGCAGCAGAAACTGTTCTGTTTTCAGTATAATCCTTAAGTAATGTCCTGGTTAAGCAAAGCATGAGATAGATGCTGTCTAGTCTGGTTTTGGGATACTCTAGGTAAGGAGCCACTGAAGAAGAAATGACACTGCCCTGCAGTACCACTACAAAAAAAGAAAAGTATCTCTATTGCCTACTTCAACCAGGGAGCTCATCTCTATGGAAAACTTTTCTTTTTACACCACTGTAATAAAGATATGCAAAATTAGAATAAGTCCAGTAATTTCCAACACAAATTCACAGAAACAGTTATGTTGAAAAAGACTCCCAAAAACACTGAGTCCACCACTAAACCATGTCCCTAATATAATATAATCTGAGGTGCTCAACAGTAATAGCTTTTTTGCTATGAAGATGAAAATCCCTTCAGATTTATGCATTCAAATAAAAAAAAGAAAGATGGGAAGGTATGTTTGGTTTTTATTTATTTAAGAAAGGAAAGTTGTTTCACTTTTGAAAGAAGTACTTTGAAGTCAGGAGCTTCACTGTTTACTTGAAACCATTTATTTCCTCCTACAGTTCCAAAGAAAACCGTTACACAAATGCATTAGAGGAAGCAGGTGTATAATTTCATTGAAAAGCTATTTCAACTTCTGAAAAACAAACTTTATGTCAGGAGATCTTTCAAGCATTTCCTTATGTTACCTACTAGAACATATAATTTAATATTTCCCTTGCTACTTTATTAAAAGAAAGCAACCACAGGGGATTATTTCACAGTACTACAAGCCAGGCATGCTCTGTGGCCCTAAGCACAAAATAAAATTATCACAGTGACAAGAAAACACCAATATAACTTCAAACTGTAAATATATGAAGAAAATACTCAGCACCACCAAAATAATGTAGTAAAGTACCTAGGGACAAGACAGTTAAAACAAACACAAACCCACCCTTTAAGCTAGACTGCATAATTCCATGGGATACTACTGCATCACTTGTTTTCAATGTGCCCTCCGTTTTAAATATACTTCTTGTTTTATAATCAGTTATCACTGAAGTTACAGTAACATCTGGACTTGTTTAAGACTAATTAAGCTCAATACAGCTTTAAGAAATGTATTTCAGCAGGAAAAAATACACTTACAAAATTATATTAATGTGCAATTAAGCAGCTTGCAGGTTTTTCGTATTTTAATAGAATTTCTTCTAACGATGCACAAAGCAACTCAGT
>VWZN01010430.1:86562-124381 GCA_013396955.1 Regulus satrapa | reverse complement strand
CTCTGCCCCCGTGGCGGGGGAAGCCGCAGCGCTGCCGGCTGCAGCAGCAGCAGCAGGGTACAGCGTTATATATGCATGTACAATTCCGTGGGCTTCACACACTCATGGAAATGGAAAAGTGCGAGGTGAAGAATGAATTATCGGGGCGTTTCAGTAGGGTCGTGCTGCTGAGCGATTCGCTTGACAAAATGACAAAACCCTGTTTCCGTGCCGTGAGATCCAGATTTACCTTTTTTTCGCCCCCTCCCCCCTTTGCCAAACAGAAGCCGCCTCAGAATCGGCCCACAAGCCGCCAGCTTCTCCTTCGTGGCGTGGCCCTGGTCTGCATTTAGCTGTGGTCAGCCCCGCGATTCCCGGGCGCTGGCGTCCAGCAGCCCCAACCGTGGGGCAGCCTCGGCCGGCCTGGATCGCTCAGCCATCCCCGAGCCCGGCTTCTCCGTCTCCTTTTCCTACCGACCTTCCACGGGATTCCCGCCCGCTGCAGCCCTGTGGTAGCTGCGCCCTCTCCCACAGGCTGCTTGCTGCTCCTGACCTCCGCTTCTGGCCCCTTTCCGAATCTCCTCTGGCATGTTTCAGAATTCTCTGCCTACATTATTATTACGTTGGGTTTAAATCGTGTTCTTTTTTTCTTTTTATTTTTTTTTCCCCTAGTTAATCACTCACGCTGTCTCATGTCGTCTCAGAATTCTGTAGAAATGGAGCTGATGCTGCGCTTATGACCTGTGGTTCTTCCGTTAAGCTGGTATGAACCCTGAAAACTTACTCTGGAAAAAGTTATTAATCACCCAAATTTAACACTGAATTGAACATGTGCAAAGATAGCAAAATGAATAAAATGTACCATGCTTTTCCTGTGGGACTTGCAGTGTACCATTAGTTAAAGGCTTGCACGTATACTTACCTTTATTTATGTGCTTAGCTCCGTTTAAGTCAATAGACTACTTCCAGTACATCAAATTAAAAATAAATAGAAGTCATTCCATGGTGAGGTACTTAATCTGAAATGACAGAATAGGCAATTACAACAAACAGGGAGGGGAAGTGGAAAATAATGGTAACACCAATGAGATTATACTGGAATTCTGGCATGTTGTGTACAAACCATGTCAGTTCCCTCCTTGCTTGTAAAAGCCGGTGGCTAGGTGAGTTGGTCGGGCTCCAGTCGTGCAAATATGTACATGTCACTTAGGGCGTGTAAGTGGTGCCATTGTGTTCAGCTGGATAAGATACACAGAAATTTATTACATACAACAACTTGCGGAGTAAAATCTTGGGCATGTTTTTATGCAGGGGCTTGCATACAGAGAAAGGGAATTAGAGAAAGAGAATTAAGTCATGAAATGAGAAAAAGACAAGAATCCAAGTGTGTGAGGGAATGAAAATGAAGAGAGAAACAAAAAGATTACCATATAGAATAGCATGATAGGATAGTGAACAAATTTTGGAATAGCAACAGAAAACCATTTTACCAGCTCAAATGTGCAGCTACCAATAAAACAAAAACCAGCCAGCAAAGCAGTGTAGTAATGTATTACTTTCTAAATGTCCAGAGGGATTCAGCAAATCAGTACAAATGTTCTGACATCTCTTGGCTAATGCTGGAGAGTAGCAGGGGAACAGAACCCAGGTGTTTTAAAATTCTGCACTGGGACATTAAGCAGTCACTGTGGTGGTGACCTGGTTTCTCCTTGAAGCTGACAAGGGACAAAGCAAACCTTCAGCCAACCACTCTCCTGAGAACTTGGCAGGAGAGAGCCTGCAGCCAAGTAGGTGTTTTTCATCAGAAGTATTCAAAATAGTCAATTAGCAAAATACACTAAGCATAGGGAAGAAATAAACTCTTTTCTGCACAAGCCCTACACCAAAACTGGCAATTGTTTATTTTGGTATGTAAGGAATTTACGTTTGCTTGCTTGCTTGCTTGCTAGCTTATTATTATAGAAGAGGATGACAAAGAGGTATTAAGGAAAAGTAGGGGCTGCTCAAACTCTTGAGAAATACCTTACGCACACTGCGTTTGGTGAGGCATACAAGATTTAAGAATGCCAACTAGCCTGTCTTTCCAAAACACTTTCTGAAGAACATCTAGGATTTAACCTTTGTGGGTATTTAATTCAGTTGCTGGCAGAAGAGTACAAGGTATTATATCACAATACAAAAATACTGTCCTCCAAGCAAAGCATCTGGTATGTTCTAAGGAGGCAAAAGCACACAAAATATTCTGTCAAACATGGAAGGGTAAAAATCACATCAGCATGAAGAGAGGTGAGCAGAGAGAGCTGAGGAAGGAAAATGCATTTTGTTCTTGAAGGTAAGGAATGGAGAAAAGGGTATGAGATCGACAACCTCATCTCAATTTTGTATCTTTCTCATAATCTCTGCTTATCTGGACGGCTGGCCTCAGTGTAATTTCAATATTTACATATGAAACACTGTTGTCTCATATGGTAGTGTAAAATCAGCACATTGGGCCAGAATTTCATGTGTTGGTGGTCTTTTCTTTAAACTCATATTGGAAGAGTACCAAATATGATAGCTAAATGTTTCCATGTCTCTGATCCCACATCTGACTCTCCCTTTGAATCTGGATATTCAACCATCATCTTCAACATAAAATTGGCAAAGTCAAACTCTATTTTTCTGCAGGTAATTTCATGTTTCCTGCAGGCTCTGTCATCATCTGGTCTCCAGCGCATCATTTTTAGGGAAACACCTGTCCTGAGTCCTTCCCCTTCGGACACACACGTTTGTGCCCTTGATCTTTCTTTCTTCTTGGTCTGAAGAACACCCTTTGTTGGAAGATTCACCACTCTTCTATGTTTTCCAGCTCAACTGTTTCGACAATTTATTTTTTTTTCCTGGAAACTTTATTTTTAGCACCCCTGATTTTACTGATCTGTCTTACAGTGTTGCCCCACAGATGGCTGCATTTGCACAAAAAGCATTGCAGAAGATTGATGTGGCAGCAGGAACAAGTGGCATAGGGAAGGAAGAGAACTGTCTAGATCAATTTTGCCGCTGGAAAAAATGTAGTATGGAAATGCATTCTGACTTGCAACTAAAGAAGAAAGGATAAAAGCCTGTGATGAATTAAAATATCTGCAATAGGCACGGATAGCAAAACAGAAACCAGGCATGCAAAAATAAGAAATGTTAATAAATACCACTATATAACTGATAAATACTACATATAAATACAGCTAAGAGACAAATTGCACAGGACAGGAATGAGTGTTGAATACAATCAGGTTTCTGTTTGCACATTGTGAAAGATCATTTGCCATGCACTGATTGCCATAAATTGTATTGGGTGCAGTAGATTATATAAAAAAAACCTGTGTACCATGATGACAAGGCTAGGATAATGGATTAGTGACAAATAGAGCTATCTAATATAGATGCAATCTCACCGATCCAAGTTACAAAGTGGCAAGATACCAGTAAATAATGTGCAAGCTGAGAACTTTCCAAATGTTTTGGCATGTCATAAAACATTAAACATTAAGGCTTCCATAGCCATTTCAAACATCTCAGATATCTTAGAATTACATCATCTGATCTAATCAGTTTCTCTAGTAGTCAATAAAGAAAAAGTAAATGTAGAAAATTTATAATATATAGAACTGCACTCCCTAGAACATGCCTATTGCAAGAAAGAAAATGTTTTAAAATAAATAAAGCTTATTTGGAGTTATTTCCAGCCACTATGACAGAGAATAAAAATAGGCTGAGAAATCTGAGTGCCTAAATCCAAGAAGTGCTCCTAAACACATGTAAGATGTCACTCAATTTAGAAGACTCCAGAAGTCTGAAAAAGACTACCTTACGAGCTTAAAATTTCTCAAATGCCTAAAACTCTACTCCTAGATGTAGCATTTAAGCTCTAGAGGTAAGGAGTTGCAGGATGCAAAAGTGATACCTGTGTATTTTCTTGGAGCTAGCCATTTTTAAAGGCCAGTTGGCTATCACTGTCAGTATCCTCAGAGAATTCAATTCATTAGAAAAATAAATGAAAGTCAAGTAAGAGTTATACTGCAAAAAGCAGCAGTCTGTAATTTCTGTTGCACAACAGTGTTTCCATTCTAATCTCCTGAGCTTTCCTCCTCTTTTAGTCAGAACAGCCTGAAATTTCTGTTTGTCTGGGTTCAGAAGTTATGTGCTTATTCTCTGCCCAAAGGTGAAATTGTTTCTGGAAAGCTTGAGCAAGAATGTTTTTGCTGTTTTAAGTGTAAGAACAGTGGGATAGGAGGGAAAATGTTGCATAAAGGTAAAAGTGCTTTAGGGTTTTCTAAATAACTTTTTCATCATGATGAAGAGATGTGAAGAGATGAAAGTAGTGGTGAAAATAATCCTGCTCAGGGAGGACCTATACTTCTAAATTTGGTCTCAAAGGGGTCCTTCAAGCAGCATATAGACTCCATCTTTGTCAGAGCCAGGGAGCATTTGTACTTGACCTTCTCTGAGAGAAAGGGCTCCAATTTAGCTGTCCTTTGAGTCACAAACAGCTCCTCCATATTTTCATGGTGACACACTGACTGTACCCCAAATCCTGCCCCGCTACCGCCTCATTCTTCATGGGGTGGCTCACCTGCAGTGTATCTGCAGGTTCCCTCACAAACAAACTGGGTCTGGGGAGGCTGGTGAGAGAGGGGCTCGATGCCCACGGGGATCCCACCTCAGTGCACGCTGTGGCCTTGCTCCGCTGTTGGGTGGGATCTCCAAATGTGTCACAGCAGGCTTTTGTGGCCTCGTTCTGTATGTCCTCACGCCACAGTTAAGCATCACAGACATTTAAAAATATAAACTATCTATGGGACAATGAGGGGTCTCTGTCAAGTGTCTGTGGGATGTGCAGAAGCAGAGTGTTCCTCCTCAAGAGCACCTTGCAATGTCTGCTGACCTGCCTCAAGTCCATGGCCAGAAGGTCAGTGGACCCGAAGGCATCAAGTGTTTGCAGCGGGGGTACCTGCTAGCCTGGACAGCAGGAGGAAGGGATTCTGGGCAGGCATGACATGGCACAACCCACAGTCACATGCTGTTAACGTGCCATCGTGCTGGGTGTTGCATGTCCTGCATGGGCAAGGACAGTGAGCAAGGCGTCCTTCTCAGCTGGGTAGGGAGTGCTCACAGAAGCAGAGCTCTGTCCAGGAGCATTGCTGTGTGCAGTTGGATTGGTGGGTGAAAAGGACAGAGGTGGTGAGGAGTGGTTGCCTTTAGCCCCTGCTTAGGGAGCACATTTTCTTATACAATAGCTGTGAGAGCCTCTTGGCAGCAGTAGGACACAGGACCTCTGAGCAGAGAGCTTTTCAGAAGCGTGTCATCCCTCCTGGCCTCACCAGGGCAGATGAGCCATAGGAGAGAGTCGCTTGCTCTTCGTGGGGAGCTGCGAACACAGCTCTGCCAGACAGTCTGGCAGTTCCCACTTACAGTAAAACATTCTGCAGCCCCAGCCACTGCCAAGGGCAGAGGGCACGAGCAGACCACTCTGATGCAGCCTGGTTCTCCCCAGCATCAGCAGGTGAATCTCACAACTACAGTGCTCTTTATGCACTGAGGGATGGCCATTTCACCATGAGCACTGTGACCGTGCCTTCCTTCCTGCCAATATCACTGGCAAGTTTGTTGTTTACTGTGACTGCTCACAGCATGACCCTCATAAAGCAGCAATTCTGGCCTTTACCTCTTGCCCAGAAGTCTCCTCTGTTGTCTCTGTTTCCTCAGGCTAGCCAGAACCAGGCCTTCCAGAAGTGGGAAACTCTTGCTTCCTTGCATGAAGCTGACTCCAGACACAAGTTAATAACATTGATTTCCTGTGGCCAAGAGCACCCAGTTCCAATGCTCTTTCCAACACTTTCCAAGATGTCAAGCCTCTTTTGCATCACACAGAGAGGGCAGTGACTGCAGTGCTATGAGTTTTCCCAGGAATGGTGCATAATTAAGTCTTTGACAGAGAGCTCTAAATACTATTTTTGATTCATGATAGGCATGATACTAGGACATGCCTAAATTGACCATGATGCAACATGACCAGAAGAGAAATACTGGTCTCAAATGTCCTTCCTCATGCAGAGAAGTACCTGAAGCATCCAAGGAAGACTCACACCATATGCCCAAGAGTATTATCCACACACTTATTGAACTCTGTCAGGCTTGGTGCTGAGACCATTTCCCTGGGAAGCCTGCTCCAGTGCCCAACCACCCTCTGGGTGAAGAACCTTTTTATAATATCCAACCTAAACCTCCCCAGACACAACTTCAGGCCATTCCCTTGAGTCCTACCACTGAGACCACAGAGCAGAGATCAGTGTCTGCCTTTCCTCTTCCCCTCACGAGGAAGTTGAAACTGCAATGAGATCTCTGCTCAGTGACCTCTTCTCCAGCCTGAACAGAACAAGTGACCTCAGCTGCTCCTCATGCGGTTTCCCCTCAAGGCCCTACAAGGGGGTCTTTATGTGCATTTGCATTGATGTCAAAGTGAGGAAATTGCTGTGATGTGTTTTCTTCTCCCTGCTATCCAACAAGGTCCCTAAGAGCTGGTACTCCATCCCGCTTGACCTCTGCCATGCTACAAGTGAAGTGCTACAGCTTTTGGGTGGTGTGCCAACTGTGCCTCTCCTCAAAAATAAAATAGAATTTATTTAAAATATGTATAAGATATGTTTGGGGCCATGCTTGTTAATTTCTGGAACCAGAACTAGCCTTTTTATTTTCATTCTAGAATTTGCCTGCTGTCCCAAAGTAATCAAGTCAGGAATCAGAGGATTTGGCTTCTCTGAGGGCTATCTCTGCCCCAAGTTCTAGAGAAGGTACTGTGCATGTTAGTGTTGCTTCCTTTTTTCCCTTTTTTTTTCCCCTTGGCTTGCCTTCACAGGGTTTTTTCCCTTGATTCCTTTCTATTTTTGCATTAGATCAACTAAACACATGATACCTAAGACTACACTCACTGTGCCCCGATCCACCCCCTGCACTCAGTTCTGGCCAAGATACACGGACAGAGATTTCCTCTCAAGGGTAATGAGTCACAAAGTCTGCATTATTAGAAGGAAGGTTAGGGTTTCACCTGCCTTTTGGGAGATCGTTTTCTCCTTCAGATACCATTCCTAATCCTACACTTTTAATGCAGATGCACTCTACTACAAGACTTGCAGAAGTGAGTCTTCCCTGGAGGCTGCAGTGCTATTCATCGCTTTATGGAAGGTGTTTCTGCCCCACATTCATCCCTAAAGAGTTAGAATTGACATTTGGCACTGAAACATGTTGTTGTGGGGTTTTTTTGCGTTCTTTTCAAGTTTTGATAAAGTTTGACTACTGAGATAGTCCAGGTTGCCAGTTCTTCTTAGGTTCAGCTGGCTGTGCAAGCATGGAGCTTGGTGAAGAAAACAGCTCACCAGCCTTCCAGGCTGTGTAGTGCTCTGTCTTGTTGCAGCATTAGTGCTGACCCTGAGTTGGTCAAGATCTTGTGATCCTAGTCTTTCCACTGCTGCTTGGTTTTGTTTTGGTTTTTTTTTTTTCTTTCGCTTCCCTAGGGAATACTGAGGTTATGAGATTTTCTACAAAATTATTCCCTGCAACAGTAACTGGCAACACACACCTCTGCTTTTGTCAAGGTCTCTCTGCAATGCCCAGGCTGTTTGTTTTAGGCTTTAGGTCGTCCCAGTTCACCACTTATTTATCTGTCAGGTCTGGGCCATGAAATATAGAACATTCCATGGTGACTGGAATTCATTATTACACCCAGATACTTATCCAAAAGGTTGGATAAGTTTATGACCAATAAGAAATCCATGTTACTACAGAGCTGAAGAAGGCAACAAGCAAATTATGCAATCTACTAACCATTGACCAGAGAAGACTATACACCTCTACACATGTATTCAGTCTTCTTAGGAGAGTGGTTCCTCTGAAGCCTCTGATATTGCCTGCTACTGGAGACAAGGCTCAGTGGAGTAATTACTTTAGTCATGACACTCCAATGGATATTTAGATACTCCAATGACATCAGTGGAAATCCTTTTCATGGTGCTGAATTACAGCTTGACAGCAGCAATCTCATGATGCACTCCTTCTGATTCCACACCTGCGTCATGACAACTGTATTGCTTGGTTACATGAAAACAATATTGCTGCCTAAGGGGAAGACAAAATGACAATAAATTCATTTTTATGTGATATTTGTATTCTTTGCCACATCCTATTTCCTTTCTGTATTTCTTTTATTTTCCCTTTTGCAGGATTCTACATTTAGTAGAACAGTGTTTTCACTGCCTGAAATTTTCCAATTGCTCTGATGTGATTGCCTTGCCACTCGCAATTTCTTTCTGTGTGCTGCTGGAATTTAGAAACTAGTGTCACCGTTCAGATTTTTCTAGGTTGCAATTGACAGGAGTGTAACACCTCCCCATCCCAAAAGTGAGTTTCATGTAGTTATCAAAGGTTTGGAGGGATGCCGCTTATTTTAGTTTTGCTGACAAAAAAGGAATAAAAAAATCTCACAAATTGGGTTCATATAATCTGTTATAAGTATGTGTGAAGACTAATTTTTATAAGTTTTTTTCTTACTATGGTAAGACAAAACTTGGAGCCTGACCACCTGCAATTAGGACATGAAGGGTATACCTTAGTGTTCTGAAGACGGGAGATCCTTAAACAGTTTATATTCTGACCCTGGAGACATAGGTTAGTGTAAACGTTTTAGACAGGTCATTGTTGTGTGACATACTGTAGCCTCATGTGAGCTAGTCTCTGAAGAAGCTGTAGGAACATCACCTTCTCCCTTTCTTCCTTCAGTGTAGAGAAAGCACAGATTATGATCCTAGGTTCAACCTTAGGAACCTCAATTAAAATATTTAAGTTTAGATAAGATGAATTCTGTCCTCAAATTAGGCAAATATCTGAAAATATATCAAATGTTCCTTTTTTCCTTTCTCCATAGCATTACTAAAAATCTAGGTGATGATTCTTGCAGAATTATTTGATAAAATGAATGCTCATACTTAAAAGCAAAGTGCTATGATTAATCAGTTGTGATAGTTTACATAGTTTAAATTGCAAATAGGCTCTTATCCTACTTCTCAGACCCTTAAACCAGTTTTTCCACAGCTGAAAGATTATGTCAGCCAAATCACAACAGTCAACTGGAGGGAAGCAGTGAGGGAACCTTGGTGCAATTAATTTTTTTTTTTTTTTTTCTGTGCAGAGATGTCAGCTTGGTAGTTTTTATTCCTCTTTGTTCCATATGAAACCTTGACATAGTTCTTCTGCAGTACCAGAGATGTGTAAGGGTCAAACCACAGGACTTGTACAGCCAGGCCCCTCAGCCATTGAGAGTGCCCCATGTGGGCTTAAAGTATGTCAGGACTAAGGGAGGGTCAGAGTAAGTAGAATGAGAAAGTACAAGATCACAGATTTTTGCACCATACTGAACTGTCATTTTCATGCTTTTCATCAAATCACCCCCAATACTGATAGGTCAGGAAGAGTCCAGAGGGGAGAGAGTTAACAGTGCTGTGCCCATGATGGCCTGCTTTCTTTTTGTCTAACTGCTAAGCAAAATACAAGTTGCATAAATAGAAACACTGAATATAGAGTGCAGGAGATTATTTTAGCACCATATGAAGACATGATGCCAGTGAATCTGTAATTTGAATATATATTTTTGCTGCAAGATCTACTGTTCTGGTTTATACATAGACATGTAACAAGAGCAATGAGGCTGTCAGTTCTGGCCATCTCAATAGTGTTGCAGAATTCTGAACAAGATGGCAAAACACTGCATTCAGTTGAGAAATCAATTTAAGCAGAACGCTTAGAGAAAATAGATTGTTATCTATAGAAAAGGGAAGTTAAGGGCAAGTGGAACTTCACTAAAGTATACTCTGTGTTGAAAAAATAGAGAAGTTCTATGCCACAAATGGAGTTGAGCTTAATCAAGTTGAGCAATTATACTTGTTAAGCTAGTTCAGTTGCAAGAAAGATAATCAAATATATCTAAATGTTAAGTTTCCTGAAACTGAAATGGATACTGGTAGAATATAAGGTCCTTACATACCAGTGTCAAAGAAATAGTCACAGTAGTTTGCATATAGAATTAAGTAGCAGGGCAACAAGAAAACTATGTGTAATGTTATAACAGGAATTAGGTACATTTTTGGGTGTCCAAACTGACCAGTGCTTGTGTTGCTAAAGACAAACACTTAGCTGTATCTTCTGGACATTTTCCTTTTCAAAGTTTCTTCTTCCCTATTGCCTCTGGATGTCTTCACATTATAATGTTTCAGTAGGCAATTTTTTTAATCAATAAATAAAACTGATGATTGGTATATATCTAATCCTAGTGCCGTTCTCTATAGCCAGGTAAATGAAAGGCAATTTAAAAATAGTTACATGGAAGAAAACTCTTTCTTTCCCTTTCATATGCACAGATAGGCTTGGAGGAAAGTGTTGATGACTTTTACTTTCCTTTGGGAAATATGGCAAGCTTTTCCAACTGGCTTGGCCAGAGTTTGCTGGAGCACAGCCCTGTCATACACTCCTAGGTCTCTGCAGCTTGCTCATTTCCCCAACTCTTATGTACCTTCCAATTTAATGAGATTATTTTCCCTTGGTGTTCTGCAGGTTTTTCCTGTTCCTTCTTGTTTTTCAGTGGAGTAATCATGCTTACGAATATCTTAGCCAAAAGGCCAAGACTTCAGTACAGTTTTGGAAATACTGCATGCTGTGGACTTTCATTTGCCTCTTGTTTGTACCTGCCTTTAAACTATTCATAGGAAAAATTCAGAAAAAACCCACCATAACTTAGCACATACAACATTCTACTAAATATTTTTCCTGCCAAAACTAAAGATGATGCTTCAGTGTCAGTGCACAGAACCAATTCTTTTCAAACAGTCTAACAATTTCCTACTGTGACCTATGGAGAGCTGCCTGGTGGTCCCCACAGACTTGTGTTGTTGGCTTCTCATCTTTGCCAGCTGCTAGCTTCGAGTAAAAGCAGGGGGGGTAATGGTATTCCACAGAAGTAATGAATACAGCTGCACCAGGGACATGATGAGAATGTGTACCAGAGAAAAGATGATCTCCACAAACCTGTAAGCAGGGGAGACAGAATTTGCAAGATGGACTCTCTGTTGACCTGTGATCTACCCTGTGAAAAAGTTGGATATTTGAGTGGACTTTTATGTCCTAGTTTGATTAGCCTCTTTCTAGTAATTCTTTACAATCATCTTCCTCTCTACATTTACAATTTACACTATTCTAAAGTACTCCTCCAAATGTAGATCCCTGGAATGTACATGTAGGATAAGAACCTTAGCTCCTGAGGCTAAGGATCTTATCCCGTTACTCTGCCAATTCAGGCTTTTTTAATAGTCCTTCTCTTAATCTAATTAGTTCTCCAGTCCAGTTTGAAATTTTCTCAGTCAATGTAGAATTCAAACAGAACTGTAGGCTGTATGAATAAGCCCAGCCAAATGGGAATTTGTTCTGACTAAAGGTCAGGTTTGGCCTCTGAAGAACTTTGTAGTAATGAGTGTTTGGTTTCCTTGAAAATTGCGATTGTATGGAAATGTCACAGGAATACATGTATCTTTATTTAAAGAACTGTGGGGTTTTTTCCTTCTGGGTTGCTTGAAGCCACATGACTGAGGTATTTTACAGTGCAGCTGTTACAGATGACTCTGACATAATCTCCTTTACAATGAGAGGGAGACATGGAAAATAAGATCTTCAGGTAAGAGGAAAATCTACTGAAGCTGTGCTTAAGGCTTGTAAATTACTTTTTCCACAAGAAGACTTTGGTCAATCCTACTTTAGCACCCAAGTGACTGTGCTGCAGGCTGGAGAGCTGAGAGGTTCAGCCTGCCTCCACCCACAGGCCTCTGAGGGGCTGCCTGGGGCTCTGCCTCCTGATATTCCACTCACCTCTGAGCACTGAAGCCAGGGAGACCCCCTTTATTTCATCCTACAGCATCTTTCCCACTACTCAGTTGGTGTCTCATACCAAATTCAAGGTCCTATTTAGTGAAATTCTCTCCATATGTGTCTTCCTCTCTGGAACAGTGACCCCATTATGTCCTTAGGGTTACAAGAGATTTATTTTGGCTAAAATAAAAGAGAAGAGAGACTCAAGTACCTACTACTAAAAGCAAATAGCTTTTATTCCAAAAGAAAACATGATGTGAAGAAGTATGCTTCAGACAGGGCACTGCAGAGGCGTACCAGAGGATGTTCACACTGAGCCTGGCATTTACTGTACCCTTTTGACAATTACCACCTCCCGTGTAACCCAGGGCTGCTAAGCTGTCACAGAGCTGGCTTTCCCACCACAGAAGATGCCAGTGAGGTTAAATGTACCACTGAAGGGACAACCTCCTTCCGATGTATCACCGGAGCAGTGCTGTGGGCAGCCCTAGCCTCCTCTCAGCGCTGCTCTCCCCTCTCACACCAGCACCCATCTTTCTCAGAGCACAAGCCCAACTTCTCACAGTTCCTGAGCAGCAGATGCTTATGATGCCAGTCCAAATGCTTGCTAACAGCGTGAGCAGGTCCTATGAAACCGTCCTAGCTGTAGCGAAGGACACGGAGGGCACCCAACTGCAGTTACAGCTTCCCCTTGTAAATGGCTGAGTAAAGAGGAACCATTTGGAAAGGAAATGAAAGCAGCAGGTGGATTGTCAGGGAGAGATGCGGGGTCAGAAAGGGAGAGGTGGCGGTGTATTATATCCTAGACAGAATGCAATTGAAACTGCTGGGAGGGAGTGCACACATCGCTCTCTTCCTCTAAAGCGTGGTTGTGTGGGTGCAGCAGGAGCCAGTGAACAGCTCTGCTTATTGTGTTCGTTATTTCAGCCCACCACAGACTCAGGGTAGAATTACCGAAACACTCAATATTCACATTTTGAAATATTCTTTTAATTCCAGGACTATAATGGCTAGAGATCTTACGGTTTTGAAAATGAAAGAGAACCATAGAATAACTTGCAGACACACATAATAGCTTTTTACAAGAGGTTATAGTCAATTTTCTGACTATCGTTAATATGTAATGAATGCAGAAAAATCTCACACCATATGCAAGAAAGGGAGAAGGAAGAAAAAATAAAACCTATTTACTTTTAAAGGCCTGTTGACAACTACAGGACAAGATCAAAATTTTGGTTTTGAAAAACAGTACATTTTACCAGGCAAAGTCTAATGAAGCTGATTTTTAAATAACTTAGCACAATTACATTGATTGCAAGGGCAATTTGGGTAATTACTTGTGGAAATGACCATAATTAGCCATAAATGAGCAAGAACCTTGCAAATGTTCCCATATGCAAGATTTTCATCCTTCTATGAGATATTCAGTGCAATCTACTTTCTTTAAGCAAATTAAAAGATGTGGTGCTGTATATTCATAAATGCTGTGTAATCATCTGGATATCCAAACCCCCCCAAACTCTGGGACAATTCTGAATTGCTACATGGGAGGGTTGGGATTTTTTTATTTGGTTTGGTTTGGTTTGGTTTCGTTTCGTTTCGTTTGGTTTGGTTTGGTTTGGTTTGGGTGTCTGTTGTTACAGTAGCACTGCCTAGTGACATGCATCGGGCATTTTCTTATGCAAATGTGGAGGGGGAGGAATCATGCCTTTTCTATAGAAGTTCTGCCAGGCATCGTGTCAAAAAGTTAATTTCAGTATGGTAAGAAGAACAAAGAACAATTTTGAGGAGAGTTTGATATTTTATTCATATTTAGATTAGGTCCAGAGAGATGATGAGAATGTTAATTGGTATCCTTGAAGAGACAGACATTCCCACCAAGCAGAAAAATCATCTCGAGCAATTTGGTCTTTTTTCTTCATTATTCTTTTTCTGCCTTTTAATCTCCACTATGCAAAACTAAAGGGCAGTTGAAGAAAGCCGGGACAAATGGCAAGAAAATGAGCACATGAATGGAAGAGACTTCAACTGATGAAGGGATTTGTGAATAGCAGAGACAATAGTCAAAGCAGGTCCTATCTTTCTGAATAGAAATGAGTTTCCTAGGACCTTTCATAATTGTTTATGACCCATTATTGTTGTTATCGTCATAGATCTCTAGTGAAAGAGGAAAGTAGCTGATGGAAATTTATGGCAACTTTAGAGATAAAATGGTGACTCTGTAGAAACTTTTGCTGTTAAAAAGCAACATTAAATAGTTGTAAGAATCTTCTCCGTTTAACCAAGTAGTCCTGTTGATAAAGACTTCCCAGCACAATGCTCAAAATAACACTCTGAAGTGACTATCTCCATAAAACTCAACATACTGCCAGATGAGTTGTGTTTTCGACAAAACTCACCTCATTGTTGATCAACACAGTGAACTTTCGCTGTAAAGCTCCATCCAGCTGGACAAGGTACATAAAACTAGTAAAATGAAATAGATTAGCTCTAAAGCTCAAATCAAGAAGTGGCAAACCCTGTGCCAACCCCTGTTTTTCAGCTCTGACATGCTATCTTCTAGATTGATAGCAGTTTTCCAACATTCCGTGTTATTTCAGTTGGCCACATTACTCTTGTTTCCTCATGTTGTTCCATCCCTGTTAATGTTTATATCTGTCTCTGGACATTTTTTTCCACTGAGCTCTCCTGCTTCATTAGCACTGCTGCTAAACATGACGCAGGAGCCTAAACTTTTGGGGACTGTTGACTTTGCTAGAACCTGGTGCCCAGCTCTGTCCCACCACGTCTGACTTGTCCTAGCCCTGGTAGTGTGAGGAAGAAGAGTAGCCATGTCATAACCTGATGTGAAATACACCCATTTGTTATGATACCAGGGGGCAAACCAACCCTACATGAGCAGGGTGAGTTACAACACTACCTGCTTTTTTCATCTTGAGGTAAAGAAATTATGGACAAGGGAAGGGAGCAGGCGGGGGCCTTACTGCCCTCCCTGCTCACTGCTGAGTTGGTGTCGAAAGGGGTCAGTGGAAGCAGAGCAGTTTGCAGGGGCCAGGGAAGAGGGCATCTCTGGTTAGCCCACCCCAGGCAGTGGGGGGTAGTGGCTGTCTGGCCAAACAGGCCTCCATCAGGAGACAAGCTCTTGTTCACCTGGGGCTGTGGAATGACTGCTTGTCTTTGGGGAGCTTTTTCTGATCTTCAACTCTCCTGCCCCATAAATTCCTGTTAGCTCAACACCATCTGTTTTTTTTTGTTTTTTGTTTTTTTTTTTTTAAAGACAGGACATGCTGGGCATTTGGGTGGGAAGAGGTTTTGCTCAGAGGATGTCTGGAGGCTTGAGCTGATGTTTCCTTGATCAGTCCGGAGAGTGAGATTGGCAGATGAGTAGCATGATGGTAGTCTCTGAGATGGAAACATTTCCAAAATAATTACATGTGGCAGAAGACTGAGTCTGATGGCATTACAAGCTCAAACCAGTAATGCATCCTTGTCCTGTTCTCTCCTCTCTTTTCCTATCCTGCCCTGCTTCTTACGATGTAGCTAACAGTATAGTTTCTGAAGAGGCAGAAAATGCAGCATTGTTGCTAGTGAGGAAGCAATAAATGCTCTTGTGAATGTCTTGGGTTGTGATGATCCACAGAGCAGCATAAATTTGGGCATAATTTGGTTCTGGCTTTTGCTGTCAGAGGAGTGAGTTCAACTAAATTTTTCCATCTCAGCAAGATATGATACCAGATGAGAATTGTCTGACTATGGATACTACTTAAATGTATAGTAAGCTGGAATATCCTGGTCTAACTCTTTAAAAATGTTAATTTAAAAGACAATGCTTAGTATGTAATTTCAGGGAGTGGATTAGAGCTTCACCTGGCCCATGACTGCATGACTCCCATCAAGGAGCTATTACGGTACATACCAACAAAGGGGCTGGCTTCAGGACTATGATTACTTTGGGCTCAGATTTTCTATTCTTTCATTTATTTGCAAATGAAATGAGTGTGCTTGTAAAGTAAACATCCATCATGCTCCATGAAAGACTTGGGAAGCAATGATTCCTATCTGAATGAGCTCCCATGTAGCTCAGTTTCATACATAGTTGTCAATAGCTCTTTTATGGGCTGCTTGGAATACATCAGATGTGTATCAGATACAATTATCCTCTTTTGTTTGTGCCACGGAGTCTGGCTCAGCTCTTTAAAACTCAACCCCTGCTCAGTCTACAGTGATCATTTTCATCACTTGGTTTAGCAAACTTTCATGACCTGGAGAGGTTCAACTGCAGTTAGCAGCAGTAGTGTAAAATTAATTACTTTTGTATATTCCTGTGCTGTAAGCACTGGGTGCAGCTACTGTGCTGTAATATTAGATTAAACTGAGTACATTATTAGCTTTATCAATGATTCATTGCAATCTTAATGCCAACTAAAAGGACACAGAGTACCCGTTTACCACTGTGCCTCTAGCAAACACTGTAACACATACAAGGGCTTTTTTTGGAAGAGCCTTTATCAAGGAATATAAAGTAGCAGAAATTTCCTGAATTCAGCACATGTGTTTCAAGTATATTGTATCAGAAATAGGAACTCCCCCCAGGTTTTAACTTCAGACTTAAAGCAAGGTGCTGAAGATGAGACTGAGCCATGTGTTCCAGGGAGCCAGGATTAATACAAAATCTGTTGCCAGCAGACTACTAGAGTGTAAGAGCTGGACCATTTGTAACACCCATGGACAGTTTTGCTTGTGTCAGTCTGTGAAAAGGCTGGAGCAGCTGAATGCAATTGTGAAATAAGGTTGAATGAAAAAAAGAGACTCACTAAGACCCTCAGAGGCATGTGGCATGTGAGTGATTGCCTCCACTCAGCCATCCCTCCCAGTCTTTCCTTATGTTTTGGAAGGTGCTGTCTCCTTAATTCCCTGGTCCATTCGCTTCCTCCACTGAAAAGTCATTCCTCTTACACTCATCCCTTCATAGCAGGCCCTGAAGAAAGGGGTGAGCATTTGTAGTGCTATTAATATGTAGAAAAAATGCTAACTAATAACAGAATAAGGAGAGCAAGGGAATTTTTCTTTTGCTCTTCCTTTACCTTTTGGGCCAGGATGAGAAGGGTCATTCCAAAAAACAGACTTTAGCTGGTACAGGTGTAATACACAATGTAAAGGCTTCACAGTCTTTCTGAAAGCTGAGTGATTGGCCTGTGATATGCACGCTTGTCAACAACTGCATATTCACCACCATGGGCTTGAACCGAATCCTACTACACCCCAGTTTGCCATTGGTATAACCACTGATTTCAGTTGAATTAGTCTTTATTTACACTGGGGAGAATGAAGAAAGGCAGGTTTGCTAAGTGCAGATCACAGAAACCAGTCTTTTTCTTCAAGGGAGGCATTAGTCACCACTGCAGGCACTTTGATTTGTTAGTCTGTACACAGCACAAGCAGGCTTTCCAGAAGGCAAAAGAGTATTTGTGCGGATTTCCTGGGATTTTTGGTGCTCTTGTAAGAGGTGTGTGTTCTTTCTGGTAATGTTGGTTAAAAGAGGTAATTGCCTGCTTCAAAAAAGAATCGAGGGAACTCCAGAAACAGACCCTAGCAGGAGTTAGAAGCCAGGGTTGCTGGGGGTGAGACTGACAGGTATTTCCTTTACCTGTGTCCCAAGAACAGCCCACAGATGTTTACAGGGCAGATTTGTTAGTACCTGGAGGGTGGGAGCAGTGCCATGTGTCTCAATTCACGTGTGTGATTACTATTACTCACTGGTAGGTATTTGAATGTGCCTTACAGAGCTCAAAGTCCTTCCAAGGAATAAATAGTTATTAATGACAACAATTAGATTACTGGAGCCTTTGGAGTCCTGCTGGGATTCTCTGACCCAGGTTCAGGAGACTCAGTAAACCATGAGTAAGAAAATTAAACTCCCAGTGATTAGGTTTCATTTTACTAGAGATAAATCTGTGCTTCTACTGGAAAACATTTCGGGTTTAAAGACTCAAAACCAACTGAAAGCTACTGAGTACTGTATTTGCAGATAGATGACAGTAAATAACATTAAAGAAATGAAAAATCTAAATCATCAGATTCACAGAATCAGAGAGTGGTATCAATACATATCAGTACATATGTAACATAAATATAGAGATGCAGTCTTGTGTTCATGTGTGTGCATATATATATATATATATATATATATGTACAACAACATGTGTTTAAGCTTTATTTCTCCTTTATTCCCTTCCTCCTACAGTGCATATATATATATGTGAGCTTTGTGGATCAGATGCTATGTCTGTATTGGTGCATCTTGTCTTAAGGGGGAAATGAGGGCAATCCTGTAATAGAAATCAGAATCACACACAAATATTAACCTGTATCTCAAAATTTCTGTTCAAAGAACATTAAGGCTACAAACTCAAGTAAACAGAGATTGGAAGGACCAGGACCAGGGACCTTTGGCACTTTAATTCAGTCCCTGTACATACTACTAATTACCTAATCATATATTCTAGTTTTAGCTTTTCCATCACCTCGTTTAGTGTTTGAAATGTTTAGTGTTTGAATGTCGTTCTAACTTATTGAGCAGTGATGCAAATTTGATTTTCCCCTGACTGTTCCATGGGTGAATTTACATCCTAGTTGCTGCATACTGTTCAAACAGCTTTCAGCTGCTACTGAAAGAAATTATTTCCACTCTTCTGTGGGGGTGATGTCCATAGCTAATGGGAAACTGAGCTAGACTAAGGCAGGGTAGTTTTGATTTGGCAAAACTGAGATAGATGAAAGTAAAAAAAAAATTTAAAACTTGGGGGACACAATTTGATATCTACCTAGTTTTTCACAGTATCCATCACCAAATAATAGTTAAAATTTCAAAGCCCAGCTCCTAAAGCTGCATTTGACGCTCAGAACTTCTGAAAAATTAGCCCAGGGAGCAGCAAGCTACCTTTAACAGCACATCACAGCCCAAGCCACTGAGCCATCTGAATCGAGATATGAACTTCTGTAGTTATGTTCAAGACACCCAAGAAGTAGAAGAGAGCTCTCCAAGATGTGGTGTGAGTCCCCATACATTCTGTGGTGAGAAACTGATTCTGGGCTGCTTCAGGACAGCACGCATCAACAGGAGCCACAAATGGAGTTTTGGAATGAATTAAATATGAAAATGAATAATGCACCTTGTACACCACTCACGAAGAGACCTAGTTTGAGACCACATTTAATTTCATATGCCTCTTAAATATTACATTGTCATTGCAGTACAGAATGATAAAACAAAGATCCCAGCTGTGTCCTGAGACAAGTAATGAAGGTTTTGGTAGCCAGGCAGGGAGAATCAGGAGCACTGGCCCTTTGGAAGGTAGCAGGACCACTGAGAGCTACAGAACAGGTGAACTGTCTGGATATTTCATGAAATTCATCCCCTTTGACACCATTCCTTACCATCATTAAGTTTCAAAGTCAATCTTGGGTGTATTTCTTTGGGGCTGCCATGTCCCATAAAGATTTTCCAGTTTTTCACAGCCTCTGACATACTCGCATCTGTTTGCATTCCCTTCGGGCTTGGAAATATTTCTCAAGAGAAGGAGCAAGTCAGGTGAATTTCTTCTAAAAGAAGAGGTATATTTCTTCAGCACAGTTTGTTGGTATTGCAGGAAAAGCATGGTTTGTAAGAAATTTGTCTCCTTTCAAGCCTTTGGACTGTTTTCTTTTTTTCCACAGGCTATGTGGCTCTGGTGTCTGCTCTCTGCAAGGTGTTCCCAGCTCATCTGGCACAGCCAGCCTTTGTGCGTGACTCCAAGAGCCTGTGCATTTCTTGTGACCTTTGAATTCGTTCCCAAGCACAGAATAGTCCCCAAGCTGCTGCGTGCTGCTTCAGCTCCAGCCTTGAAGAACCACCTGAGGTGCAGCGCCAGCTGAAGAATAACACCGGGGCTGTTTTTTGGGAACTGCCCACAACCACCCCGTAAGTTTTCCTGCTTGTAATTCACAGAAGAGATGTGAGCTGTATCTGGATGATATTCCAAGCCTGCACCTTTCTGGTACTTTTGAGTCCCACTTGACAGTAAAAGCAAAGAGAGGAAAGTGTGGGTAGGTATCAGTGTCTCAGGGTTTGTTCTCTTACCTTTTTTGGATCACCGGTGGGCTATGGAGCTGACGCTGCAGCCAAATGCTCATCAGGGATGGGGAAGGCAGAAGTCTGAAAGTGCAGAAGATTTCTGGGGAAGGACTGCAGGTGATCATGCGAGCGAGCAGGGACGCGAAGGACCAGAAGGCTCTCGGATGTGTGGCAGAGGGGAGGTGAGGGAGGATGACAGAGTCCTTGGCATGGGGCAGGCTGTGAAGGATGTGAAGCAGGGAGTCTACTCTGGGAAACTCTCAACTGAGGTGTTTTGGAAGGGGTCAGGAGCCAGAGCAAGACCAACAGATGTAGCTGCAGGAGCAATAAGATACATGGCCTTCTTCCCTTGTGTAACTCAGTGGTTGGGGAACAAGTCTGCCAGGCCCTTGAAAGGTTTTCCAGGGGGCACCTGATAACCTCAGGGGCTCTGACAAGCAGATGCACAGTGAGAAAGCAGCTCTCACACATGGGCAGGAGGGCTGAGCAGGCTGGCCACCATGTGGTATGCCGTGTCATGGGGCTGGGATGCAAGGGGAAGGTGAGAATATCCCCTCTTGTCCTGTCTGAAAATTCATACTGGGAATTAAGATGCAGTGTTTGTGGCAGTCAAGAGCTCCATTTCATGATCCCAGGAGCCTCTTCTAGCCCTTTGTCTCTGCCTTGGGCATATATATTTCTCTACAACACATCATCTGAGGGCATTTGGTTCATAGAGCAGGTACAACATCCCTGCTGAACCCAGACATGGGACTGCCCTCTAAATATGCCCTTTCTTGCCTTTTGCTAAAGCTCATATGTGGAGGGAGGTACATGACTTTCCCATACACATGCCTTCACCTTTCTGATGCCTGTACTCTGGTTCTCATGACCAGGATGTGGACCAGGATGTCTCCTGACTATCAACAAAACTTCTGTTGGCTTTAAGAAGAGCAGCAGTGGATGTAAGAATCTGTAAAAATCTGGTTTCAATTAAGAGAATTAATGCAACAATGATTAATGCAACATACCACTAATTAGAAATAATTTAGCTAAATCTGAAAATTAAATTAACAATAGGAGGGAAGCAACTGACTTTAAACTAGACTTTCTTCTATATTTTTCATTTGTCTGTGGTTTAGAGAAAACAACCCCTCTTTTTGGAGTTATCTGACTCCACAGTCACTGCAGTACATCACTGCACATTTTCTTCTACCATGTCTGGCAAGGGACTGGAAATTTGTTACCTGGGTTTCAGATACAAGCCAGAAAAATGACTTTTAGTCACCTGCTCCTCCCATTTGTGTGTGTTAGATCAATGGTGTGGACCACTGTGAATGAATTCCTGTTCCCTTTTATGTACTCTACCTGGCTACATCTGCTTGAGACACTTGGAAATATCCCAACAACTCCAGTATTGTTTGCTGACACTTTCTAAATTCTCTGCTTAGCATCTGGTTGTCATGATAGCATCAAATGCCCCGTTTCACTTGGAGGCAGCCAGAGGCTTTGGTTAAGGGCCTGTGCAGGTGTTGCGGAAACAATCCAGGGCAATTTGAGTAGCATCTAAAAGCCATACTGTTTATTTTTCTGTTCACATGGGCTGCTTATCACAACCACCTGGAAAATTCCACACATGCAGTTACCCCAACATGGAGCTTTGTGACAGTGCAAGAAAAATGGTTATTTCATCTGATTCACTTGCAGTAAGTCACCACTAGGTAAAGCGTGCTTGGTGTAGAGTAGAAAGGCAGAAAGATGAATGGGAGTTTTAAATTTAAAGGGAAGATTTGTTGATATGAAAGATTAACCCAAATTTCTGCTGTTGGTGGCCAGAAACCTGCTCCCCTACCACAGCCTCAGCTCCCACCATCAGCTTAGGCTTGCCTGGAGTTTCATTGTGTGAAGGTTGGGTGCATTTGTGCCAGGGTTGTGTGTCAGTACCAGCTGGTACACTGACAGTTTACACAGAAACACCCTCTCACGGGTGCAAAACATTTGCTTTCTCTGCTGCATTTCCTTCAGCTTGGCCAAGGTGGGAGCTCTGTGGAGCCCATGGGTGTGCTGGGGACAAGGAAGGTGGCTGGGAAGAAGAAGGCAGAGCATGCCAAGAGAGTTCCCCAGGGCACAGTGTACCTGTGCATGGCCACAGTAGCCAAGGGGCCTAAGGGTGTGCCAGGCCGAGCTGCCAGGGTCTGCCTGCTCCAACTTTTCCCTAATAACAAAGTGGAATGCGAGGCAATAAATGAGGCTGAGATTAGGGTGAAGTGGTCTGGTGTGTGCCTGAAGCTTCCTGTGGGGTCACTATCTCAGAAACAGCAGAAGCAAGAAACCGTGGGCCAGGAAAGTAAGAGCTCCTCCCTGTGCCTTGCTTTCTTCTGAGCTACAGGCAAGCTCCTCTTCACCTCTTCCACATCACCTCTTGGTTCTGCTGAGGTGCTTGGGGGTGGCTGAAAGGGCACTGTGACACTTGTCCTGCCCTTCACCAACTCTCTACCCAGCTTTTTCCTTCCTGCTCCACCTCAGTGTCCAGCCTTTTCTTGTGCAAATATGTGTAGGGCTGTAATCTGAGTGGCGGGAGTTGTATGGCCATTCCTGGTGACCTGTATGCCACAGCAGCTGATGTAGTAAGGAATAAGGAAGTTGTCCTTGTGATCCTGCTATGGAGTCTGTGTGGGAAGCTCCTCTCTTGCTATATCCCTGGTGCTGCACAGGCAGTGTTAAAGAACCAATTTCTTTAAGGACACACCCCATCACCCAGAGACAGTTCGGCTAGATAGATATCCAGGCTGAAAATCAGTGTACCAGGGAGTCTAATGCAATACATTAATGTGCTGAAATCACAGGTAGCTCTGGAAGTTATCCCAAAACCATTTGGATGTCATAAGAGGGTGATTTCCCTGAAGATATTCCAAACCTCCCATAATGACTGGTGTGCTCATAGTAAAGCTTCCTGCACTAGCACACAGATTTTACTTTTGCTGTGCACTGTAAACCTTTTCACTCTGCTTGAGCTCTGCTGCTTCCTTGAACATACTGTCCATTTTTACAACTGATTCAGCAGTCTCCTCCTCATGAGCTATCGCATCACTGTTATCTCCTTTTTTAATAACGTCTGACATTCAGTTGGCATATTTTACAACCTTATCAGTGAGATTTGTGGTCTCATTTGACCTCAGTCTGTCAGAGATTGGAGGGCAGGGAATCCTTGAAAGAGCCTCAGCCCTAATGATAAATACTAAAGAGGAGAGGCATCTTTCTTTGTGACCTCTTGCAGTGCTCTGTAAGAAACAATGGCCCCAGCCTACTGTAGACTGTCTGTACCCAGTGTCACAGAACTCCTTGCCTCCATTGGGTTCAGAACATAGACAGAACATACACAGTGCTACAGTGTGTAGTAGTTAATCATCTGTTTCAATGCAAGGACTCGGATGCCTGTTCTTTTCCCTGTTCACTCTTCATTTTCCTGATGAATCTACCCCTGTTTAGCACCTGCCATAATGTTATGAACAAGCAAAAACTCCTCTGAAGCCCAGCCACTGCTCTTGTCAAGTCACACTGGAAAACATGCAAGAGTGGTCTGCTACCTCAGGTTTCTAAAGGGTTTCACAACAACATTGGAACTGTTTGATTGTTTGTTTGTTTCAAATATAGCAAAAATCTGAAAGACCTAAAGGTAAATGGAGACTAATCCACTACAAAGACTGAGACTCCACATCCTCATATTGACATCTCCTATATTGTGGATTCCTCAGGGCAGAGAATCCCTTTTTCTGTGCTTTGTAAAGCAAAGAAGGCTTTGGTGATGCTAGATATCTGCTGAGGGAAAGCAGGGCTCCTGGTCTCAAAGCATTTAGCCAGGTAATGCTTCTGCACAGTCTCTACAAAGGCTTTTCAATTCCAGAAAAATACTGAGCAAGGCCTTCGGGATTTAGGCCATGAATTGTGATTGTCATAGCCCACAGGGTTCCTGAGATGATCTGGAATAAAATTGTGTCAGGGAGGTCTCTGCTCCTGCTTATATTCCTGGTGGGGTAATAGTCTTAATGTCTGTAGCTCTCATATGATTGCAACTTCTTGCTCAAGAAGCAATTACAGATGAAGTCTGAGCTGCCTGGCCTGTGGCTGCCTTCCTGGGTCTCCTTAGGCATCTGTGGGTAACTGCATGGATGGAATGTGCCAACAAACATATTCTTCCACACCAGGCTTGTCCTACTGCTTGCTTACATCAGTCACATGGAGTGATTTGCCCTTACTCTGGGGTAAGGGCAAATCAGGTGAGTTAGATAAAGGTCTCAAGTGTAGGATTGTTTCCAAACAGCAAATGCTGAGGTGTGTCTGCACCTCACCCCTGCACAGAAGAACTTGGGAAGGGAGGGAGGACTGGAATGTATGAAGTTTTTCTATAGTTGTCCTGTGCAAGGCTGCCTTGCTAAGGAAGCCTCTGGAAAGCTGAAGTGATGTCTCCTCACGTTTTCCCAAATCACCATGAAACACTAGAGAAGATGCAAGACCAGACAAAATTGCCCAGCCGCCCTAGAAGGGGAAAGCAGGCTGAACTGGCTGCAAGGTGGTGTAGCCTACAAACCTAGCCAATGCACATCAGCTTGGTCTGGGGCTGCTGGGGCTGCTGTACACTCTTTTCTCCAGCCCACTGGCAGTTTTCCAGGATGTCTGTGAGGGTTATACAAATCTCACACAAGGTGTTTGTACCAAGTAGCACTACTAGTCTGTCCTGGAAGAGGTTGCCATTAATTTTTTTTCCCCTCCCTCTGATGACATATTTTTTAAACCACAAAACTGCTTTGATCTGGACAACATTAAGAGTCCTGCTGTGTTGTGGGTTTTCCCTTTAAACCTCTTGGCAATTATGCACACTGGCAGCTATGCCTCCCCTGGGGGCCACTGCTCAGGGGTCCTCCAAATGGGCCATGCCCTTTCGTACAGTTCTGGACCTTTTTTCTTCCTGTAACCTTCATGGACAGAGGTTTTGCCTGTTGTTGAACCTTGGCTGCCTTGGGTGGCTGCAGCTGGTAACCTGCTTGAGTTTAAACCCTCCATGTATACAGGAGCTTGTGAGCCTCGTACTGCTGACTTCTTCCTCACGTTCCTCCTCTGTAGCCAGGCCAGCACACAGAGATTTTGCAATCTTGCACTACTGTTTTATGACCCACGTAGACCAGTTGTGAAGAATTGGCTCTGACTTGGAGTTCAGGGCAGGAAAAAGGCTAATTTCACTGTATGTGTGATGATCCGGCATGGTGCTCCTGCAGGCATCAGAGAAGTTATATTTGGAGGTTTGCTTATTCAAATGGAGAATTTGGTTTCAGCTGACCTGGGTATAGTCATGTTACTGCCTGAAGGGCTGGATTGGGGTTGGATTCCAGTTTTTAGAGCAGATGGCATATGGGAGGTTGTGTGCTAGCTTCCTGCCTGCTTCTGCCTGCAGCTGAATGTGGTCCTGCAATATACTTCTGCTAATAACAATGAGGCAGCAGTAGAGCCAAACCATTCTGCCTGGCAGCCTGGCTGGGAGTTTGTTCCTTCTGTCCAGCAAGGAATTTGGTTGGAGCAGCAAAAATAGTCTGTTCCAAGGTGCCTATGGGACAGCAAGAAGGAGCCAAAATGGTTTCCAGATATAGAAAACACAGCTTTTCATGGTTTTGTTCTAGAGCTCACCGGAAAGAATGAAAAGTTTTCAGCTTCCCCCAGATGGCAAGTGCTCTGCAGAAGTGTAATTGGTGGTGTTCATCCATTTCCCCACGGGCAGTCATCCATATAAAAGCTGCCACCAATCACCTCCACAACCAGGCTACATGACAGCAGTCCTGGGATTCCTGATGGCAGATGACTGCCTGGTCACCACAGGGTGTGGTGTGCCTCACCACCTCTTTTAGGGGAGTGCCAAAGCCCTTTGTGCTTTATTAGACATCTCTGAGCCAGGAAGCAGCTCCCAGCCTGGGTTAGTAGCCAAGAAACCTGCCTGACCCCTTACCTTTAGCACAGGCCATCAAGTGTCAATCAAAGGCCACTACTAACAAGGACTTCAGCTCACTCTCTGAAGCATACTGGTGAGAAGATAAACTGGACAGTGCAATATGAACAAACAGCTGAAGCTCCTTTATTTCACACAACTTATTTTTATACAGTTTTTTTCAGACCCCGTGTCTGACTCCAATTGGTCAATAGTTTTTCCTGCCAGTTACTCTATTGGCTAGTAAGAGGTAATTTTACTTGTCTATCAAACCTCTCTATTCTTGATTCGTTTGCATCTTTTATCCACTGACTCCCATGAAACAGATTTCTTGTTTAATGCAGGTGCAGTTGTTTCTCACCCAGGAATAATTTGTTATTAATTAACCTCCTTCTTAGGATGGTTTGCACATGGGAACTTCCAAGCCACTGTATACAGAAGTGACAAGCTAGCTATTACTTTAGCAGAGCAAGGCCCAATTCTATAAGGCCCTTCTTTTAATATCCATCTTCCTCTAAAAACATTCTCACATGCTGGTGTTTCATGCATTGCTAATTCTCTCCACCCATGCCTCTCTTCACTTTAACTGCTCTTTGCTGCAGCTCTGGAGAGAGTCAAAGTGAGCAAGTTTTCTTTCTTTCTCCCATCCATTGAGTGTCTGTTCATACACCAAAACATACCTTCCATCTCCTTTTATCTAAGGAGTTCCAGTTTCTCTGAGCTCATTTGCTTTTCTGCCTTCTCTGCCCCTGCCTTTCTGGGCCATGTTCAGCCACAAGTGTGAGCTGTGCAATATGTTTGTCTCCCATCAGGTCTAGCAGATATTCCCATCATTTCTATTTAACTCCACTGCCAGTAATAAGAATGTAAATAATGCACGAACTGATGCTAGATGGGGATCAAATATGCACAGCTGTGAGTTATTATGTGGTGCCCTGCTTTAAGGTTGGTGAAAAGAACCACTTTCCAGCTACTTAGGATTTTTGTGTTCTCTTCCCAGCAACTTTCATCTGAATGTGCTCACAAGATAACACCTTAATAAGTCACAGTCCTTGTTTCAGTTTCTGCTTTGCTGGACTCTGTTGGTTGAGCACCTGAGCTTCCCAGACCAGGAAAGCCCACGGGAAGTGGAAATTTTTCACTGTAGAAGGGCAAGCAGAAAGGTAAAAGGGGAGGACTGTTTTCATATCCTCTCTCTCCCCCCACTTAGAGTAGCTCTAAATAATACAGCCTAAATCATCCCCATGTCTGGAGGCCTGTCGACACCTCCCACCTTTGACTGTAGAAAGGATAAAGTTCACCTGAGGCAGGCTGTTAGCCTAGGAAACGAAGCAGCCATCACCTCTCCAGAATATTATGACAATGTCTTATTTTCAACTTTTCCTATTATGTGAAATGATAGCATATCAGCCACAACACAAGGCAAATTGTCTCTAAAGCTATCAAAACTGTTACTTTTGGACAGTTTTGTGTTCAGCTATTACAAGTATGCTCTTCTAAATCTTTTCCTGTCTTTGTTGGTGTTGCTGCTTCCTCACTGAGACACATCAAAAGACTTGTCAAGTTCCTTTTTTCTCCTGCTCAAAAGGCACCTGTGCCTCTCTCTCTGCCTCACGCCGATCCATTTCTAGCACTCTTGACACACGAAGGTCAAACACTTTTTCTGATGCTTCTGAGCTTGTGCACTGTGAAGCAGCTGATGCCTGCGAGTGTTCCTTTCACAGCCCTCCACAGGGAGGACAGGCAGTTTGGCAAGGCAGCACCCACAGCTCAGTGAGCTCAGGTTGGGAAGGCTTTGCTTTGCAAATCATCTCACCAGGGATGACTCAACCCCAAGGCAGCCACGTGCTTAAATGGAGGGGGACTGTAATGAAATTTCCATCCTTTCCAGGTTGGAAACTGCAGACAGCCAGAGTAGATGTCAGAGGATCAGAGGCAGTGGAGATGCCAAGTGTCCAGGCTGTTTAAGGTTATAAATAAGGTATTTTAGGAACAGAGGAGGGTGAAAGGCCCATCCTTCTGGCTGGTCCTCATTCTCCCCAGAGCTGGGATGCCATAAGGGGGCCAAAGCAGGGGCCTTTGTCTCAGTGCACTGCTTCTCATGTGGAAGTAAATGGCAAGGCTGGGGCTGCCCAGTGGGCAGGAAACCAGGCCTTGAACAGTGGGGTAAAGCTTGGGCACAGCACCTGAGTCATTCATGGCCCATCACAGCGTACCTGGCTGTGGTGAAGGCATCCTTTGCAGTGATGCAGGGAAAGACTATTGCAGAACACAGAATTAAGCTGAGGTTGTTCAGCACTTACTTCAAATTTTAGGTTATGTCACTTTGCCGCTCCTAACAAGCTTCATCTCATCTTCTTGTATGTGGAACTTTTGTCCCCCAGTCATTACTTTGTTCCTAGTGGTAGCTGTAGGGTGTTGCATCTCAAGAAGTGTAAATGCACGTCAATGTCTCCCTTTAAGTTAACATTCCTCTTTGGCGAGTCGTTTTTGGTGAACGAGGAGGATCGTTTGGGCTCATTGTGCTGCTCTCAGGCTAACACAGGCATCGACTCGGGGTCTGTCCTCCAAGGAGGACACAGGGAACAGCCCAGCCATGCTTCCCTCCTCAGACACTCCCACTGCTTGCCAAGGTGAGCACAGGGTGTGCAGAGGGGAGCCGTGTGTCTCTTGAGATGAGTCTGCCAAGGAATCCACATTGTCTTTGGCTCTGCCAGGGGGAGAGGCTTCTGGCCTGAACATCTGCATCCAGGCTGCCTCTCAACACTTTGGAGGGCTGTCTGGGGGAAAAAAGAATATAATCCAGACCAATAAAAGAAAAACAGTTGCAAAGATTATGATCTGTCAGTGTCCAAAGCCCAGGCAGGAACAGAGTGCACCAGCAAGCAGAACTCTGGCAGTCACTCAAGGAGGCAAAATCCCTCACGGAGATACCCCTGTGGCTCAGAGCTGGGCATATGAAAGCAAGAGAGAGATTTCAGAAAGAAAGAACTACAAGATGTGCTGCTGGCCTTTATTTTTGGTCAGATTTTCCTCTGTGTCCTTTAGGAAATACCTTGTTATGGCATCTAAGCAGCAAGAGGCATTATCTGGATGCTATGTATCTGTGGTCATTAAAAATCCCTTTTTAACTTTGTTGAAAAAAAACAATGGTGCATCCATCACCCTGCAGCTGTGCTTCACTTAGTGGCATGCTTCTTTTGGCTGAAGGATTTTCAGAGGTGTTCAAAATTGTAATACACCCAGCACTCCCACGGATTTCCTGGATGATTGCACCAGAATATTACACTGGGAATATCTGGAAATCCTGGCCAGTCCTTTCTAGTTTCCTCTGCTCTGCAGTGCTGCAGTAAACATTCCCAGCTGCACCCCTGGATGTGGTCACACACATCCCTCTCCTGTTTGCTGACATATGGAATGGATAGCTAACTGCTTTATTTACATTTCTGCACGGGGTGCAACTGTCATAACAAAAAGATACCCAGGCATCCAATTTAGCTACAAATTTACCTCTGGCATACCGACCCCAGAGCTTCAATTCTGAAGTGTACTGCCATAATCAATGCCTGATGTCTACTAATACATTGTCAGAAAATGAAGCAACATCATCTACATCTGGGTGAGAAAAGGAAATAAGCCGTAGTTCCATTTTCACATCCAAAAGCTTATGAAGTGACAAATGGTGTTTATCCTATCTGGAACAATGTTATTCTTAATTGTAATACTGTCACTGCTGCCAGCTCTCACAGATTCAGTGCGTGGCTCATGACAAATGGTGTCTTTTCAAGCCCTGGTTTGATTATATAGGAATCTCAACAATATTTTTCTTTTAAGCTTGAAAGTATCTCCTAAAGCAGAAGACAGAAGGGCAGAGAATTCACTATATATTGATGTTTTAAAAATCTCATAATTTTTAAGGAAGTGTGATAATTTCTTCTTATTTTTCAGTTTTCCAAGTTAGTAATACCCCTCTCTGGAAAAGGAAAGCATGATATACACAGGTAGACACACACATATTAATTGCCACGGTGTCTCTCTGCAGAGAATCACATTTATCAATGCAACCCTAGTTTTTTTTACACACATATCAAATGCTTACATATATAGAAGGTGCAGGAATATGTAATTATACTTCTGTTTGTTCATGTGATTACATTTCCTAGACTCATCTGGGAAGGTACATGCCATAATACCCTGAAGATTATACATACCATAAGATCACAAGGAGAAACTTTCTGGGAGAAATCTAATAATGTGGTTAAAAAGAACCCACAACAAACCAAAACTGAAAAAAAAACTAGCTCATACATCATTAGACACTAGATTTTTCCCGTTAAGGAACAGTGAAACTAGACATGAAGAAAACTTCCATGAATTAAGTTTCTGCAGTTGAAGACTGGTGGGAATATGCAGGTAAATCCAATGCTTAGCTGAAGGCAGTTGGTGCACATATTTTGACATATATGTTTTGATTTTACATCAAAGAGCATTAAAAAGGGGAACTGCCCATCTCACAGCTTCCTGGAAGTGCTGGGCACTCATTCACATGCAGAGCAGCTTCTTACCTAGTGAGCCATCACTTTCTGTGGCTGTGCAGCACTTTTCAGAAACAAAAGGACAATGCATGAGAGGATCTTTCTGTTCCCCAGACAGCAACAGCCAGCTTTGCCTTGTCACAAGCACAGTCAGCTTGAGGGAATGCTGTTGTAGAATGTTGGAATGTCTGACTATGGGGTTTTGACTTGAAATAGATCTTGGTCCAGTCTGAATAAACATTTTAATGCTTAGCCACAGAAATGTTGTCAAGAGGATGGTTTCATACACCAGAATTAGAGTCTTTCTTGTAAACATTAGCACAGCTTAGTTCTTTTGAGCTTGGAGGTGCCTGGCCATGGGGAACACAGAGTTTGTGGTCACGCTGGCACTCTTCCTCTGGCAAACAGAACACCAGAAGGAATAAACATGGGAAAAGGAAGCAAGGCAGAGGGGAGGTGAGCTATGGAAGCAGCTGGGAGTGCTGTGGCTTCCAAGCTGGGGATGGAAAGGTCACTGTTGAGATGGTGCTGATTTCCATCTATGAAGAGCTGTGAGATCCCTGCTTGGACCAGGCTGTGGAAGCATGACACCTTGGAGATAACAGGGCCCTGAGAGGAAAATTTGTCGGGAGCCTGGTGAGAGGAAGCCTTTGGAGTCACTGAAGGAGTCCCTCAGATGTGCTGCTGGGTGCTCAGCAGCAGGGAGTGCGTGAGTGAGCACTCAGTGGCTCAGCCCCTGTGTGCCGGGGCAGGCATTAATTTGGGCCATCCCAAATCTTCTGGGGTTAAAAGGACACAAATTATCAAGATGACAGATTATTTAAAGGGAGTAATTTCACCCAGCTGATTCCAACAGAAGGACATTTGGGAGCAGTGTCCCCAGCATGCTGCTTCCACCGGAGGTGAGCAGCAGGAATTATTATTTGGTTTGAGAACAGCAGGGTACCACACACATCCTTCTAGAAACAACCAAGGGATATGCAGAGGACAGGACAACTAATTTCCTTCAAGGATTTCAAGCAAAGGCTTGGTGGTGGCTGTATTTAGCAAGCAGATATTTACTGTGAAGTAGACAACACAGTTTTACAAAGGCTGTGGGCCTACTCTCAAAATTTGAAGGTGCTGAGACACTGCTTTGTGGGATCCAGACCAACACAGTTTGTGGCATTGCCAATCCCCCGGTCTACACAAAGAATGAGCAGAAAAAGTCCATGCATCCACCTATCAAGTCAACTAGCTCTTGCTAGTGCCCTTTCCTGCCAGCAGTGACAACTGTGGGAGGTGGAGTAGGGTGAATGCCTCAACTGGCCAGACAGGGTGTGGGAGGAAGGCTGGGAATGGTGGCAATGTGACAGCAAGGAATGGCCCTGCTGTGGCAGGCACTGTACTCCCAGCTCTGCCCAAAAGGAGCAGATCCTTTTCTTTACACTTTTAGAATATCACAGTGGAAGAAGCTGAGGCAATAGTCCTGTAATGTCTCTGGGTACATTTTTGTCCCTGTTCAGCCCTGGGCCTTTGTTCTGGAGTGATGCTTTCCCACTTACATGGATCTGCAGCAGGTGAAAAACGGCTGAATTAAAGGACAGAATGGGTGTAAGAACTTGGGCTGTACCTCTTGTTTTCAGCAGAACCCATCCTTATCTAGAGCCATTCGTAGGAAATAGTAGATTCCCTTTGGATTTACACCAGAATAGAAAAGCAGAAGCTCCTGAGAAGTTCATGTTCCCAGAAGAGCTATGTACTTTAGTACAAAGCACACCCACCCTTTTCTCTGGCCTCTTCTTTAGGATGACTCATACAGATTTCTGCTTGCTGCTGCCTTCGATCACTCCAGTGAGTCTGCTGTGATTCAGCTGTTCTCATTTTGAACTCCCTCAGAGCATTTGGTCAATCCCAGCTTACCAAGATTGGAAACTAATGAAAACAACATGATATGAGTTCTAGAGATGCCTGTAATGCTTGGTGCTCCACCACCTTTCTCTGCTGAATGGTCACCCAGCTTCTCTGCAGGACCACAATCAACTTTAACACTCGTTGGGACAGCAGGCATGGGGATGTTTGCCACCATCTCCATTGAATAGTTCACAATCCAAACAAGTATTTTTTATCACACGTTATAAGAAAATACGGTGTTACACACACTAGAAATAGTTGGGAGTAATATTTTACAGGGCCAGATGGCATAGGGCTGTCACTGCAGGCCTGGAGAGTCATGTCTTTCCTCTAAGAAGATGATGCCCTGTCTGAAACAGAAAGATGCAAAATTAGGAAGTGTCCATCTCCAAAGATGTTCAGCATGTGGGGCAGATGAGTCAGAGACTTCTCTGTTTGGACCTGGAAGGTTGAGGGGGGGTCATGTCTACGAGCTCAAGTACATGCTTGAGTGGGAAAGTAGATATGAAGGGGATCTTGAAATAAACAGCTGGTAGGAAGAACCAGAGAAATGCGTCCACAGATCAGCCTGACTTTTGCAGTAAATAATATAAATAGATACTTGAACAGGACAACAAACTTCTTTAAGTGGGAAGAGATGAAGGAAGAGAAAAAACACAGCCTTGTTGATTAGAAAGTTCCATTACATTTAGCAAAGGCCTGAAGGAACTATGGGATGAGGAAAGACTTGTTTTGGGGAAGGTTGCCAACTGAGCTGTGATGTTATTGTAAAAAAAAAACCTATTTTGGTTCTTGCGAAAGTCTTGGGAGGCAGTTTTTTAAAATTCCAGGGAAAAGAGAAACCAAAGCAGCCAGATCAAGTGGAATCTCTTTTCTGTCTTCTTTTGTGAGCAATAACAGCTCAAGTTACAAATGAAGATTATTTGTGTTCAGGATTCAGCATGCTACCTTTTAATTTCCAGTGCACATCTGTGAACCATCTAAGAAATTCTACAGCCAAAACAGGAAAGATGAATGATGACATTACCCAGTGCAAAAAACTAAGGAAAAAAAACCAAAAACAAAACAACAAAAAAAGCCCCAAAACCTAAGACAACCAAAAAATCCTGTTTGGAAGGAAACTCAGAACAAAGTTTTCCCCCTTTTAAAATATTAAGAGCATAAAGGGCACACATAGAATTTATTTTCCTTTAGGACACAACTGCAAACCACATAATGGAAAAAGGCACTCAAATCAAGTTGGCCAAAAGAATGGAGCAAATGTGTGGCTCATGTGGAAATACCTCAGCCCTGTTGCTGATCTCAGGACCTCTGCTTCTTCTCAAGCAAAAGCTCCAGCAGCACTGAACACCCACGGATTGGATCAGCCATTGGCTCATGAGCGACACAGCAAAAATTTGACTTCCTGTAGAACACAGGACATTGCTGAGCCTTCTGCAGAGCCTCCTGGCCACAGGGTGTGAGGAGATCAGAGGAACAATCCTAGTTGCTTCAGGGTACTACCAACACCATCAGCAAGGCCTTTGGCTTTCAGGAAAGAAATGCTTTTCTTTTAAGCAAGTTACTCCTTCACTTCCAGGTGACCAGATTTCACATCCACCTCTGTTCTTTGAAAGATAAGTTCATGAAAAAATCCTGATCATGCCATACCCATCTGCTCTCTAATGTGAGCAATCCTGGCTTTCCAGGCTTTCCTCCTGAGGAAGCTGATCCCTTTGTCCTTTTTGGCTGCCTTTCTCTAACCCTCTCTCTTCTAGTGATGCAGAGACCAGAACCACACACACTACCCCAAGTCTGGGTGCACCACGCTGGAAGAGCCTCCCTGAGGATGCTCACCATTTTCCTGGCTTTCTGGCTGCCGTGCCACACTGAGCTGAGGTTTTAAGTGAATAGTCCATGGTGACTCCAACAGCATTTTCTTGAGTGCTGGCTGCCCGTTGTGAGCTCAGAACCATGTTAACATGATTCAGATTATTCTACAGATTATTCTACCCAAGACATTACCTTGGTGAACACTGAAGCTCCTGTGTCACCCTTCTGCCCCATCCCTTGGCTTTGTTAAGTACTTCTGGAGTTCTTCACCTACAGCTCAGCACTTCACCAGACAAATGAGCTTGGCATTGACTGCAAACCTGGGCGTGCAGACACACACTGTTACTCCAGGCTGCTGGTGAAGATGTTAAATAATATCAGAGTGACTTCTAGAGGTTCTGCTGCTGCTGCTTTTCCATCCTAAAAAAGTCACATTTGAGCCCTTAACTTTTCTTTCCATTTTCAAACCACAAAAGGACTTTTCATTCAAGTCTTCTGAAGACTTAGTATCTTCATAGCCTTTGCTGAGAAATTGTCAAAAGCTACCTGAAAATCTAAATGCAATATGTCCAGTATTCTCTACATTCTTGTTACCACCTCTATGGACTTCCAACAGACTGTTGAAAGGTTGTCCCTTACAGAAATCATGTTGACTGCTTCCCTTGACATCATTTCTTTCCCAGAAATCCTGTTGACACTTCCCTGTGTGTACATGTTTTTTTGGCCCTGCTGTTGGAGGAGGGATGGGAGTCAAACTCTCCGGCCTGTTGTTTCCCAAGACTCCTCTAGGTGAGGGGCTACAGTGGCAATTCTGCCCTCCTCCTTCTCCAGCACAGAGGTCACTTGTAATGGCAGTCTACACACCTTGGGCCACCAGTTCTGCAGCTTCACATGTGAAATATTCTGTCAATATTCTGAAAATCCTGGTCCTACTGGTTTACTGACCTCTGGCTTATCTGTTTGGTCTGTTATTTCTTGTGAATTCAGTTCAGGTTGCACTAACTCCTCTGAAGAATTGCTATCAAGAATATGCTGGACTTGGGGCTCTCTCTCATGTCTTCAGCAGAAAAGACTGGAATATTAAACTCAGTGAGTGTTTCTGCTGTTTTCTTGTCTTCCCCAAGTGCACTTTTACATATTTGTCCTCAAACTAGTTGGCTTCCTGCCTTTGCTATATAAAGAACTATTTACTATCAGTCTCTCCAAGGCTCAACTCACATTATTTTTTAGCCCTTTTAATTTCTGGTATATGGTTGACTTGCCTTAGTTTATGGGCTTTCCTGTTCTCCTAATTTGGGTAGGCTTCCCATTTTTTAAACATTAACTTATTGCTTGTGATAGCATCCTTAATGTACCTATTGAGATGTAAAATAGCCTTTTTGGATTTTCAAATTATGTCAACATTTTTAATTTTTACCTGAAATTTAAATTTTAATATGGTATTTTTTTAACAGTATCCAGGCTGCCTGTTCCCTTCTGGCTTTTGGACTGCTCTGTTTAAGACTTGCTTCCTTTCTTTCCTTTTTTTTTCTTTTTTTTTTTTCATCTCATTTTGATAAATCTCTCTTAAAAATGAACATCCTTATGCTGAATCTGCTTGGGTTGTTCTCTCCTGCAACACTGCCCTAACTGTACTGTGATTACTGATACAGAATTGCTCCCCCAGTAACATCTGAAGCAGGTTCTGTGTGCCACCCAACACCACCTCCAGAATAACATCTTTTTGTGGTGGTTTCTATGGCTATGTTTGGTTTGTTTTCTTTTTTAAACAATCTTTTCTTTGTATCTCTGCATCTCGTGTTGATAAAGATTCAAATGGGGATCTCCCAAAACCTGCCTTAAACATGTAGCTTTAATCTCAATCAAATTTAATCTTAACAGTTTAATCTTAACATGTTTAATCATAACAGTTCACAGAATCAGAGAATAGTTAAGGATGGAAGATGCCTGATCAACCCACCCCTGCTCAAAGGAAGATCAGGCACTGCAGGTTGCTCGGGGCTGTGTTCAATTGTGTTTTGGGTATTTCCAAGGATGGAAGTTTAACAACCTCTCTAGCAAACTGTTTCAGTGTTAGACCACATTCAGAGTGAGGAACTTTTTCTTACATTTAAATGGAATTTAAATGGAATTTTAACGTATTTCAGTTTTTGCCCGTTGTCTCTTGCTCTTTCTTGAAACATCTTTGAGAAGACCCCTTTAAGTAACTGCAGTGACAGAGTTTTGAGAGATCTCAGCACAGCCTGGCCAGGTTTTCAGTTCATGACTTTCAGCCTTTTTCTTTGTTAGGATCCATGTAAAGATCCCTGCTGTTTAGTACTCATGAGGCTGCCTTTGGACTACTGTGTCCAGTTTGGAGCTTCCAAGAAAGCACTGACAAACTGGAGAGAGTCCAGTAGAGTGTAGGGAGGGTCACCAAGGTGGTCGTGGTGAGGCAGCACTCACTGTGGCAGCAGGGACTGGGAAAACTGGATTTGTTTAACCTGGAAAAGGTGAAGGGAAGGTCTTTACGGTGCATGCATCTTCTTTATGGGGAGTTACAGGAAAGACTGAGTTATGTGCTTAGTGGATGTACACAACAAAAGGAGAGAAATTCCAGCTGGATATATGGAAAAAATACTGTGGGATTAGCCAGGGGAACAGGTTGCTCAGAAAGTTGGTGGGATCTCCACACTTAAGAGGCGCTCAACACCTGGGCTGAACTAGGCCCTGAGAAACATGAAGTAACTTAGAAATTAGTTATGCTTTGAGCAGTAATTCTTCCTCCACCCTTGCTTTTGGCATACCTTTTCCTTAAAGCTCACCTATAACTTACAGCGAGATAATTGCCTTCTCTGGGCATAAGCATTTGTGAATGCCAGGCTTCATTCCCAGTGAGAGCAGAGAGCACACTGAATGACGCAGCTCTCTGGTAACAGAACACGTTTGGCATCTCCCACTGCCTCACAGTGCCTGGAAACAAAAAACCTGAGTGCCCTCCAGGGCAGTGAGAGCAAGTCCAGGATGAGTAACTCTTCCAACTACAAGGCAAGATGGAAAAGACTCAGAATAGTCATGAAAACATTGCTCCTTTGCAGGCAAACTTATTCCTGCTTTTCCATCCTTTCATGTAATCCACCCACCACAGAAAGTTGCTAACTAGGAATTGGAAAGTAAAATGTGCATTAAATGAATGGGTTTGGCAAAGGGAACATCTGTTTATGAGTAAATTCTTGTTCTCTACATATGATAATGCTTATGGATTAGTGTGCAGAATCCTGAGCTTGTTTACAGCTCCTAGAACTGTATGTTTTGAATCATTAATAAGGAGCATTTTCAAATGCAGAATTTCTCATCAACACAAGCGTTGCTGCTTTTCCCCTCCCTCAGTAAGTGCAATTCAATTTGTAAATTCAGCATCAGTGAGAGTCACTTAATGTCACTCTTTCAGCAGCCACAGAGATCAACATTTTTATTGTCACAGTCTGTTCTGTTTAGTATATTGATATTCATGACACTTACCAGCAAAAATAGAACCTTTTTCACATGATCTCTGAAAGATATCCCAGTTTTAATCTGTCATGACACCAAAGAAAGTAGGAAATATTTACAAGG
>VWZN01010430.1:64435-86490 GCA_013396955.1 Regulus satrapa | reverse complement strand
GGGTGGAGGGTGTCTGGTTGTTTAAAATAAATCTGGGAAACAGAGAATCTAAAATGAAATTATCTCTAGCTCAGACTAAATATATTTTCATTTCTTTCTCCTTACAGAAGGGTAGTCCATTCTTCCAGGAGAGATGGGCTAGGGGAGATGGGCTAGAATCTTCTAAGGGAGATGGGCTAACCACAAGACTGACGAAGAGGACTCTGCATCTACTGCTCGTCTTTTAAAGTTTTCCATGATCTGACTCTCACCTTTTTCAGCTCAGATACTTTCTTCTCCTCTTGCTTTTCACTCTACTCTTTAGGCAGCTGATTCGCTTGTGGAGACACTTCCTTTGAAAGCAATAAAATAACTTTTTTATAGAAGCTTTTTACGTGTGTGAATCCCGGGGAGTTGTTAGGCCGACTTGAGCTCCGGCCGGTGTTAATCGCAGCTCTGGAGGGCTGCGGATGTGCTGAGCTCCCTACACAGAGCACATATCTCCTGCTTGTTTCTCCCTGTCATTTCCATGTGGCATTGCCTCTGCCTCGATGCTTATTTTCTCTAGATTGCAACGTGAGCCTCCCGAATGCCAGCACTAGTGTGTGACTGGGAGGTCTGCATTCCAGTTCCCCATCTGAGCTGGGAGCAGAGAATAGTCCATGACATATTCCAGTAGGAATGCCTTTTTTAAAAGAGCTTTTTGGCAGCACTCCAAACACAGCAAGTGCGGGATGAGGATCTGATTTCACCTCTAATGCAAGAAATATTCATGTGAAAACTTCTCTTCCACAGAAGAGATTGCAACAACAGTTAAAACTTGTAATTAATCCCTGCATTATCTGATTTCGATGAGCGTGCACCACACCCTCCACAGCCCCACTCACGCCCTCTCGCAGCTAAACTAATCTGAAGGGAATTGGTTGTCTGATTTTTCCTGCGTCCAAAGACGTACTCAAAATTATTAGGGGATGGCTGGACAAGTTTATCAGACAAGACAACAAGAAATAAGTATTAAATCATAAGAAAATTCACATGACTCTATGTTGGGCCTTCCATTACTACTTTGCCCAGTGCCTTTGCCTTGTGCAGTGGTCTCTAAGCAAGCAAGCCCACCATCAATGAGCAGACAACCTTTAAACCAGCTATCCATGAGAGAGCATTTCTCATGAAACAACTAACCTGTTCTCCACTCAGCAGTTTTCAAGAAGACCCTACCAAAAATAAGCTTAGGGAATAGTATTCATCTCTACTAGCTACTAAAAATCAGTAGATCAGCAGAGACGTTTGCTTCATGTCATCCTGCAATGTTTCACACATCTTCACCTGCTAATCCCTCAGTCTCAGTACTTCTGTCTTGCTGTGTACCAACCCTCCCCTTACCAGATCCTCTGTAGTCCCTGGGTGTCTTACCTTAGGCTACTAAAATCAATGCATGAAAAATACACTGAATTCAAAGCAATTGTTCCTAACCAATACCCTGAAAAGTGCAGCTTGTCTCCGACCTACAATACAACAGTTTTTGCCCCAAGATCTATGCACAGTTTTTGAGTGCATAGATCAGTTGGTCTCATGTAAAATTCACCTACAGTCCTGTCCTCGTTTGTGTCCTTGGACCTTCAGAGCTATTATGATGTAATGTCAGGGGCTGGACACAGACACTTCCCATTATTAAAGGAAGGCTTAGGCTCCCTTCTGGAACCAAATCACTCAAACAACGAAGGTTTTGACTCACAACAAAGACAGAGTGGCTCCTTTGCTATCTCTGAACACAGAAAAAAAAAAAAAAGTTAGTAACTCTATGCAGATAAACATGGAAGTCTTCATAGCAGGAAAAATCCCCCACCCTTGTAGAGGCTTTTGGCTGAAAGATGATGTCCTTGTTCCTAGCTCCAAGATGCTGTCACCCCTATTTGATTTCTTCTGCTCTAAAAGCAACAGACTTCTGCACATGCTTTGTAAAGGAAAGGGATTGCATTGAAAAAATGTTTACTGTTTTCTTCTAAACAGAAAGTGCCTGTGGGGTCCCTCCTTTCAATCAAGGGCTTGTCAGAAAGCATCAACAGTAGCACTGAAGGAGTTTGATGTGTTACTTTCATCCCTATTAGCTTTTATTGATCCAGAGGAAGGAGAAGCAAGTCAAGTTGCATTGGATGGATGCTGGAGTCCCTGAGCACAGACTGTCTATTTTGGCACTGATTAGATATTTGAGCTTTGGTAACTTTGTTTATAAATTCTCCAACACACTGTTAAGCCTGTGGCAGATATGAGCCTGAGAGTTCCTCTTGAAAAGATTAAATCTACCATCTCTTCTAGGAAGATTTGCACAGTAAGGAAAATTACAAACTTAAAAAACGTTCCGACTTATCTTCCAAAAACAAGACCACATATCAAAATGTTATAATCCACTCATTTTTATATTTAAAAGTGCAAATATTTTTAAAAGCTCAAGATTATTTTCATCCAGAAGCTCTAGAAGAATAAACCATCCATCTGGGTCTTGGATTGTTATATGGGTTTATCTACTTACAGGTAAAAAAATTGTAAGAATATAATAGGGAGTCTGAAACTTCCAAAAAGTTTAACACTTTTAATAAACCATCTTCTCCAATGCTGAACACTGAATAATCTAAAAATACAATTAAGACCTCAAATATCTTGAACTGTGCCTTACAGTGTATCACATTGATTTTTCTCTTCCTGTGAAGTCCCCAGGGTAACAGAAATGTGAAAAGAGGCCATGTGGGACAACTGTGTGGGACATGACAATTACCACAGCGGCAGAGCTGACTGTGGAAATGTAAGGTGCCATGGCAGCTGGGTGCCTGACCCTTTCCCTTGTCTCTGAGCTGTAAAAAAAATCCCTTTATTAAATTCTGGGGATCAGACTTCTTAGGCCTGTTGTCACAAGCTATCAGAAATACTGGTCTTATTACCATGACATAAAACTATTTATTAAGGCTAATAGTCTAACAACTAACAGCCCCCTGCCAAATTGTGCATAACCTCTCACACAATGTCTTTCTAAACCTGAAGATTTATTAACAGAAAAAAAGTGAAAATATCAGAGTGATGGAAAAAAACTGAAACCCCTTTGACTCAGTCACCCCTCCGAACGCGTCAGGCAGCGCATTTTCTGTCACCAGCCATAGCAGGCAGATCTGGGCAGGCTTCTTTTGTGACCATGAACTGTACTCTGAGAGTATAAACAAGATAAGAACCTCTCCAAACCCGGAGGGCTGCAGCATCGCCTGCTGAGGCATCTTTCACTTCCAGCAAGCACTGGAGAGCAGAGGGGTAAAGGATGGGAGCCTGCTGGGAAGCGGGACTGTGCGGCTGGGACAGGGGCCTGTGTTGAACCCTTGGAGACAAAAGGCTTTCCTGTACATGAAGAACATTTTTTAAAGCTTCCTCTTAAGGCCTGAGAGTTCACAGGCTTGGTAGACAGACTCTACTAAAGCTATTTAAAAACTTTTCTTGCCTGACTTGAACACAGTGGCTCTGTTGAGGAAAGTGACATTTTTCTCTGGAGATACAACCTGGCTAGGATGTGGTAAAGCATTTTTTGAAAAAAACTTTGTTATCAGTCTAGCAGGGACATCCTCCCCTTCCACAGTCCCAAAAAGGGGGGGGTGGGGGCAGCACTGGGCCAGTGCAAATGGCTGGGGCAGGAAGTGAAGAACCAGGAAGGGGATACAGGGATCAAAGCAAGGAGCCAGGATCAATATTTGAACAGAACCAGAATCAAACCAGCAAATAGGCTGTAACAAAAGACTCCCTGGGATTCCCAGAGTGTCTGTGGAAAGCCAAGTTCTCTAAGGTTCTTTGCAATTCCCAAACATGCCTGTTTTGTCCAAAGGCAGCTTTAAGCATCCTTGGGCCTCACCCAAGTACAAGCCAGTTACAAGTCAGGATGGGCAATTTTTAACCATCAACTCCATCAAGCGTAATCTCCCCTGTATTCACCAACCAATTTGAGAACTGGACAAAGAGTTGTCATAACATTCAAGACACCATAGTTTAACACTGACAGCTAACACACAGATGGCAGCATGGCTTTTGCTGCTCAACACGCTCTCCCCAAATGCCCAGTACCTACCAACAGCATCACAATAAATTCCTCCCGCTCCTCATTTTGCTATCACCATTATCACAGTCCGAGCGTGCCCAATCTGGATGGCTGGGGATAGGTATTGCTCCACTGCAGTAGTGAGCAGGGGCCAGGAGGTTGCTGTGGTGGGCACTGGTGACCCAGCAGAGGCAATTCCCACCTGGAAGAGCTCGAGGCTGCACTGGAACGAAGCCGTGGCTGCCACGAGTCCCAGAGAGCGAGCCGCGCTCTCGGGGCTTTGAGCACACTTGATAAAATCACAGACGAGTAAGGCCTTGGTACAGAAACCCCAGAAGGACTTACTCTGCCCCAAACAGGGTCCAGGAACAACGAGAAAAAAGACTGAGGGCATAGGGTTAAATACCGAGAGAAAGAGGGTGGAGAGCCAAGGGGAACAGGGGTAGTGCAGGGAGGAGCAGCCAACTGGGAGAACCAACAGGGTAACACAGGGGCGGAACACTGAGGGGCCAATGGGGACCAGGAGAGGGGAGAACATTCTAGAGGGACCTACACATAGGGGTTGAACGGGGTGGAACAGGTAGATGGACCAGTGGAACTTAGAACGTTAACATTTGTCTGCAGAGGCTCGTGGGAGGGAGGCTCTCCTGGCCCTAACCTTAGAGGGCTGTCTCTCTCTTGCTGTCTCTGCCCCTCCAGGGCTGAGGTGTCACAGTCCCCAGTAGCTGATCCCTGAGTCTCCACAGTGGAGGATGAAAATGGAAGGCTGATTAGGGCCAGGTTTCCCCTAAATTCATTTATTCCAACTTGGCTGACAAGGTGATGTTTAGGATGCTGTCAGGCAAATGAGAGCATTTTCCATCCATAATTAACCATCTCTGGTGAAAGAGATGATGAAGAAGCAGGCAAAAAAGATTTTATGTGATACTTAGGACAGATTTACATTTCTTTGTACTGCCTGATGCAAGAAAGATAAAGGCCACTATCACTGAAAGCATTTTAATCTTGTAGTTGATCATGAAGTCTGTCCCACAACTGGTTACCACCACCCCTCTTGCCACACTCGAAAGCATCATAATCACAAGACACTGACAACCACGTGAGCTCAAGGCCTGAAGTCTCATTTTTGCTTTTCTTTTTTTTTTTTTTTTCCTGTGGGAAGTTCCTGTTTAGATCAAATGCATCATTACTGCGGGAGACACAAAAGCAGAGCTCTATCATTTATGATTATAATCTATTTTGGGACATACTTTGCATTTCAGAGGTGTTGATTTCAAAATACTGGCCAACTTCTTTGTCTTCACAATGTCCTTCTATTTCAGAAATTACAGTGTGAGGAAGCTCTTTCTTTACTTTTTATTTTAAAGTTGCTGGATGACCCTGCACTGTGGGGGCCATGTAGACCTGGTCAAACATTTCTAACTGAATTATTTTCCCTGTAAAAATGCCTCACTTACCCTTTCCAGAGCTAGTTTTCCAGGTAGGGTATATGCTGTGCCAGGGAAAGAGGAGGGAGGCCAACACTTTCTGGCCTGAAGGTCAGGATACCCTTTCTTGATGAAAGGGCTCAAGGCTTAGTTATTATTTGATTACCAGACAAACATCTGATCTTTTTTCATGTCCTTCTAGAGAAACAAAACCCAAAGCTTAAAAAAAAAAAAAGACCTTGGTGTTAGCCTACTAAAATAATTTGAGGTTTCTAAAATCTAAACTGTTCTTGTGGGATGGCATGAGCTTTTCATTTCAAATCCCTCTCAACCAGTATGTTTCGTAATGAAAGCAATAGATTTTAGTGGGACTGTACTTCCCCTCAGCAGCTCTTCCCTTTAGAATTGGGGTCATTTAGATAGGAAGAGACCTTAGAAATCATCTCGTCCTTCCTCCTGTTAAACATTAGTCCAGCAAGATCAAATGGCCCAATACCCCGTGTAAGTCAAGTTTTGAAGGTCTGGAAATGACACAGATTCTCTGGACAGCCTGTTCTGGAAGGAAATCCCTTCATGGTGAAAATGATCTTCCTGACATCTGAATGAATTTCCTGTGCTGCAGCTGGTGTCCATTGCCCTTCATCCTATCAGTGTTCGGCACACAGAAGAGTCTGACTCACGTTACTGAGCTGGGGAGAGCAAAACCATCTCCCTTGGCCTTCTCTTCATGGGATTGGACAAAAGCAGCTCTGACTGCTTCTCTTCAAACACCATATGCTCCTGCCCCCTCACTGTCCTGATGACTCTGCTGGTCTTGCTCCAATTTGTCAGTGAACTTCTTGAACTGGGGAACTCCAGAGCAGACACAGTACCCCAGCTGTGGAATTCACAAGTATGGAACAACTTCTCTTGACCTGCTGCCTATATTCCTGCTAACAGCCCAACATATGGTCGGTCTTTGCCAGCATATTACAGATCACAGAATATTCTGAGTTGGAAGGGCCCCAGCAGGATCATCAAGCTGAGCTCGAAAGTGAATGGCCCATACAGGGATTGAACCAGAACCTTGGTGTTATCAGCACCAGGCTCTGACCAGCTGAGCTAAGCTCACATCCTGCTTGAAGCTCACAGGGACACCCAGGCCCCTCTCTATAAAGCTGCTTCCTAGACAACTGGCCAGACTGAAACGTTGCACAGACTTATTTCCATCCCACGAACAGGACTTGGCATTTGCTTTTGCTGCTTGTCATGAGGCTCCTGTCAGTCCATTCCTCCCATTGTCAAGGTCCCTGTGAACAGCAGCCTTGCCCACCAGAATGCTAACCACATCCCTGCAATTTGGTATTACCCACAGGTTCCAGCTGTTAATTCATTCACACACTGAAAGTGTTGCCCCAGTCCCAGGGGAACACCACCAGTTGTAACCTGCCACCAGATGGATTTTGTACTGCTGATCCCAACCTTCTGAGTCAGGCAGTCCAGTCAATTTTCTCTCCACCTAATTGTTACTCATACACTCCATAACTGACCTTACAGAAATATATATAGTGCTGATTTTTGGGTTTCTGTAAGATGTTTTGAGAGCTGCAGCCTCTGTGTGAAAAGAAAACCACAACAAATTTGGATTAAAATATATTTGTTACATTTTCTGAGTGTTTGACTTTTCAAATTAACTTTTTATTTATACTATTTTATTTATATTTACACCAAATGGGAAGTGCTCATATGGGGCTCAAACACTTTTAAATATTGGGGGATGTGCATGTAGATATGCTAGTGTGTTGCTTTTGGGTTTGTTTTGGGATTATTTGGTTATTTTGGGGGGTTTTGTTGGGTTTTTTTTGTTTTTGTGGGTTTTTTGTTTTCATTTTTTGTTGTTGTTTTTTTTTTTTTTTTATTATTTCTGGTAGATGCTTTGAAATCCTGTGGGTGAAATACACACTAGGAACAACTCAGTGATTTTTCCTGATGAATTTCACTCACTACAAGTACAGTGACCAATGCTATTAATGTTCTACTTTCCCACAAACCTTCTGCCCACAGTAATGGATTTTGTGGTTACTCAGGTTTCTCTCCCTTTGCCTGTAGCTCCTCTCTGTGCTACCTGTGATTCATGAAGACAGCCCTCCCAGCTGCAGCTGTCACTGCCTTCCCGTGGCACTGGCTGTGGCAGAAGTACATCTGACTTCAGGAGCACCCCAATCTTTCCCTCTGTCCCTTCCTTTCTCACATCAGACCAGGTTGTCCTTGCAACAGCAAAAAATCAGTTTCAGTGGCAGTGCTGAGAAACCTTGAACTCCATTTGAACAGATGCCGAATGTACTTCACAACCAACACTAAATGGGAGGGCAGGGAGGGGGGTGGGTGGAAAGATTGCATTTGAGAAGGGAAGGGTTTTTTGCTAAGAAACTAAAGAAAGTTTATTGAGAAAGCTCAGGACTCTTTACTGTACCAAAAGGCAGACAGACACTGGCTGGGAGATGGTCATGCATACTGAAATTTCTGGTTTGCTTCTGCTTAGACAATGAGAAGAGCTTTCCAACAACCAAAATTAAGGAACTGTTCAGGGTTTTAGAAAGAGGAAAAAGGGAACAATACACAAGTTCATAAAAAAGCTATTTTGGGGAAAAAGGTCTCTGTCTTCCCACAGCAACTGCAACTGCTGAAGCTATTCATTAGCCTGCTAAGTTGCTTTGGATATCTGGATGAAGATGAGTGTTATCTGAGGAAAGGAAGCTTGACCAAAAATAGCAGGAAGCAGAGCCTAGAGAGACTGATACTTTCTTGTTGCAAAGTTCAATTGGGAAGCAGGAACACAAGACAACAGTGAGAGAACAAACCCCGCTGACACACGCCGGGCACAGCGCTTAAGGCAGTACTGTTGGAATGCACTCAGAGATGATGGGGATGTGGCTAGTCATAAGAGCTGATGTAGAATGAAAGCTTTGTAAAAATTGGCATTGCTCTAAGTTGAAATGGTTGTATCTCAGGGTAGAAAACGTTTTCTTGCTTTTGCCACTGAGTTTTCAGCATGCATTGGGACACAGAGACCCAGGAGAGCAATGGCCTACCATTTTCTTACTCTGGAAGGACTGTCCTCACAGCAAGCCATGCACCTGATGGCTGGACAGTATGAGTGATGGGTACTATTTAATGCTAATGCAAATATGTTGGTGATATTTAAAAAATGTAAATTAAAAAGTGAAGGCATGCTTTAGAAGAAATCCCAAAGCTGATAGCAAATTAATGTCATAGACACAAAACGGAATGAAGTAACTTTTGGGGAGAAAAATGACAATTTTCCTCCATGTAACATAATGATGTGTACTCAAGCTTGTCAGAGAAGGAGGAATACTAAGGTCAGCTCAAATGGTCTGTGGCTTTGATTGTGCTTAGCATGAAAAGTGACAACTCTGCTTAGGAACACTGCTGTCTACAGAAAATGTTTTGCTGACTTCTGTAAAACTTCTGACTATGGCTCAGAACTCCTGTAATGTCAGCTGGTATCTCCCTAGAAGTAATTTATTTCTTGAAGTAGCCTTGAAGGTATAAAAACTCCATTGTTATTACCAAGCTTTGCCATCAGCAGCCTCAGCTTAAGGGTACTGTGGTGATTAATGCTTGGGGAATGTCTGAACAGGGTTTGAATGCTGGGGAGGAACAGGATGCTTGTGCCATGCCTAACACAAACTGCTCCGGCTCTGAGCTGTGGAACACAAGGTTAGACATGATAAAGAACACAAGAATACTCTTGGCAAAATGGTGAATCATGTTTTATTGACAGAAAGAGGTTATTCCAGAGCAAGAAGTAGAAGACTGTGGAGAAGCACGAAGTCAGTGCTTAAGGCCAAATGCAGCTTTCAGGTAAACAGGTATTTACCTGAGTAACTCCATCAAGACAGGATCTACTTACTTCACATTTGCCTAATTAGTTTGGTAGAATTGGTCCCTGATTTGCCATGCTGTACTTTCTTTTCCTTGTTTTCACTGTTTTCTTTTTTGCATCCTTTCTCAGCACCAACCACCAGGCTCCCACTGGTTTAGACCATTCCATTCACACCCATCTTTACATTCTTTCTCAACTTACCCTGTTTACTTGAATCCAACATAGTTATAAACATTTTAAAGCTTCGTGCCCACCTGCGACATCTTTGTTCCCAAAGTTATTATGGTCCAAGAAGAAGAAGAAAAAAAAGGCATTCTATTTCAAACAAATGACACAAAGAATTGGGGTGCCTCGGTGTTGTTTCTGACACCACTCAGAGCCAGTGGGCTGAATCTATTGCCCTTCAAGTCATCAACAGCCTTCCTCATAAACACCAGCTCCTCTCAAGGATCCAGTGCTTGCAAGGATTCTGGAAATCTTTCATGAGGGTGATCTTATACACATCAGCCTTTTTAGAACTACACTGCCTAAGACTTACAAAGGCTGTGCTGTGCTGGACCCTGTCCTTCACTGTTGGCACAGGGAGAAAAGATACATAAATTTAAAAAAAACCAAAAAACCCCAAACCCCCCCAAAACATAGAATTTATTATTGCAATTTTTAATGCCCATGAAGCAATCATGGCAGAATAATACTGTTTTCTCACAAAAAGGCCTTCAGTGTAATATAAATGATGAATAAACATGGAGAGACATAGCCACTGAAAACTCATGAGGCATGGTGCCATTTCAGTGCAGAGTGAACTACAGAATTGAACCCTAATTCTTTTTTAAAAATAATTATACCTCATTTTTCCCCAGTGAGAGAGCAGTTTTCCTTGCCTGAATCACATAGCCTTTTATTTGGTGTAAGTCACTCTCTACGTAGCAAGACAATTCTAGTCTCATGAATTTAGTCTGTTTTCTGCTTGGCTGAGATGTGTAACCAACTCTCCCTTCCCTAAGGAGAGCTGGTTTTATCTTCATTTGTTTTCCAATATGTTATTCAGTATACTTTTCCTGCTTTCAGGACTTGGTCTTCAAAGCACCTCATTATTAAAACTCCAAGTTTTTTTCCCAATACAAAGAAAATACATTCTGAGTTTAAAGCTGAAGATGGTGCAAGGAGAGCCTAAGCATCTTAATCAATAGTTAATTTAGCTAGATTTGCTACTTAATTCTGAGTAGCCAAGTTCCATGCATTAATAATTGCACCTCTTGGTTTTTACAAGCAGTCTTTACCAATACAACCATTGCTGTCTGCAAGGACTGAGAGAAGTAGTTAGAGGCTCACAGTTTGCACTAATTACAGCTATTTATCTTAAGATTCCCTAGGAAATGATTGAGATCACTTGTCTGTAACATGACCTTGTCCAAGCCTTAAGATTATTCTGGTGTCACGGAAAGCTGGATGGACCTAAACTGAAAGAGCTTTCAGAGAGCCTCAGATACCTGCACAGTGCAACCAAAGGATTGGCTCTGTCATCTACACTCACAAAAGCAGGCAAGCATCTCATCTTAGAGCTGGTTCATTAAAAAAACCCAATGAAACAGCAACCCAGCTGTGTCTGGGTTGTTGACCTGTGTTCTTCACCTGATTGTGTCTTCACCTGGAGAGCACAGCAGGGTGACGTGGGGGCACAGAGACTAAAATCTGCCCAGGCTGGTGATTTGTAAGAGCTAAGATATTTGTTTACAAATTGTAATAACTCCCTGAAGAGTATTTGACAATATTAACAGTTCATCTTGTCTTTAGAAGTTAATCTTGTCTTTAGAAGAGGAATCTACACTTTGCACGGGGTTTTAATGATGCTTAGTTGCAGCATTCAAGCAATGTCTCTCGCCTTACCCATCTCTTCCCCCATTCCCAGAATAACTGCCAATCAATATTCCTGTCCCTTAGTGTTTCCATCATAAACTATAATCAGATATTTACATACCACTGAACTGCTAAGACAAGGTTCACTGCAGAGCTACTTGTTCTAAGTCTGCTGTCCTGCTGAGGCATACCAGTGTCTCTGGTGAATGGATGAGCTGCCCAAATTAAAAAAAAAAAAAAAAAAAATTAAAAAAAAAATTTTAAAAAAAGTTTCTGAATGGTTGGAAATTTGCCTGCAATTCACACAGCTGGAAAGAGACATTATTGGTTTTTAAACATCTTTGTCAATCTCTACTGGATATCTCTATGTACAATGACCTTCAAGACAATACGAGAGGCAATTCCACAGTGGAAAGCTGGAGCAATACCATTGCTTCAGTGGAGTTACTCTGGATTTACAGTGTGGAAACTCAGATTGGAATCTGGACAACTGTAAATCCTTTTCTCACCTTTTTTCCCCTCCCCAAGAAAGACAATGAAGCTAATAAAAATGAAACTGGACCAAAAATAAAGTGAAGTGGCTGTTGCACACAGTTAATGCTGCACCCAGTGTTCGCATAAAGAACAGGGAGTTTCCACATGGGAAATTCCCTTAAACTCTGTGTTTATCCTCATGGGAGATGAGTAAGCAGCCAAGTAAGAGAATGCAAAGGATCCAGCTGCTCCAAAGGAAGATTGGTGTTAGATTGCCGAGGGAGAATCAGAATTGCTGTTATTTCTAAATTTAACATTCACTGTAAGCAAGAGATCTAGTGATTGATCAATGAGACCAACACAGGCTTCGACATGAACATCTAATGAGAGAGGTTCACACTTGATCTTGCCTCAGCCTGGTGCAATAAAAATATGTGGTAAAGGACATTTTCTCAAGTACAACACAACACAAAATAGAAGCAACACAGCTTACACAGACGGTCCAAGACTGCTAAACTCATACGTCTTGCAGCACTAAGAATGCTTTACAGTCTGACTGTTTTCATACCAGACAAGCGTCTCTGATGTTAGCTGTGTTGCACGAAGAGCCTCACCAAAATCAGGGTGACTCTTCAAGGCAGCTTTTCAAAATGCAGCACCCTGAACACTGGTGTTTTGTTCCAACACTTTGCACAGAGGTGGTGAAAGCAATGAGTTTCAGTCAAAATAAAGCCGCACAAGCCTGCTATCAGTACCTTGAGTTCCCTTTACTCTTCCTCCCTCCTGTCTCTCGGTGGATTTTTGATTGCATTTACTTTTATTTTCCCTTGAAATTTCCCAAACTTCTTCCTTCTGCATACCAGAAGGCAAGTTGGGCCCCAGCTCTGAGGACAGACCACTTGTTTCCTCTAATGCTGTGAGGAGTTTTGGCCCTGACCTCTATTGCACAGGACCAGGTGCTGCCAAGGGCTGTAGGAGAACTGAGTAAGACCTTTAAGATATGACCCTCTGTGACTGCCTGGACTGGAAACCCAGTGAGCAGAATGGAGGAGACTTGGAAATGCTACAGGAAATAAAGCAGCTCCTTTTTAAAAACTCATCTTCATCCTATGGGACTGGAGCAGTCTGAGCAAAGTAGCTCCACAGCTAGTCCAAGACATGGCTGGAGACAACTCCTCAGCTTCTTGCTTTCAAACATGCAGTGTCTGGCCTGACTTCTGAGCCTGGATGCTGGATTTAGGACCTGGCCATCAAGTGCTGTCATTAAATGATGTGCTAAGAATGGAGAAATGTCACTGAAGACCTTCCAAAGCTCTGATTCCATAGCTCATACATCCTCTTGCTGCCAAACTTGTTTCCAGAAAGAAAACTGATCCCCTGCTCGACAGGGAAATGTGAGACCCCCTACATCCATCAGAAAGAAGAAAGGGAAATGTCTTGTTCACAATCCTTCCTTCTCTGCTTACACTGAACCTCAGCCAGAGACAGTGACACAGGGAATGAATTTCTTAGAAACTGTAGGAAATGGCAGACACCTGGCTCAGCTTCCCTTTTTTAATCTTCTTTCATTTCCATTATGTCTAGCTGAAAACGGGCAGGTCTTCCATCCCTGCCCATGATTCTGGATCTAATTCTTCTCTGCACACCAATTACTCTTGCCCACAGCCCCTGAAATCAATGGGACTTCCACACTGGTGCAGAAGTCTCAACTGAGGAGTGAGGATGTTAAGATCAGAGCTTGTGTCTGCAATTCATGCATGTCTGAGAGTGCTAAGGAAACAATAGTTAACAATGAGATTATTAATGGACATATCAAGGAATTTATATTCCTTTGTCATTAATATATTGGGTAAATTAAATATATACGTTGAGTAAAAAACCCTACAGGCTTTCAGTACCAGTAGTTTTTAAAGAGTTTGTATGCATGTTAATGACAACATCACTCTAGGATTAAGGTATTCTGGTTTTACTGGCAGGGAAGCAGAGGTTAAGTAAGTTTTCTAAGGCCACACAGCAAGTCCTTGGATTTATAACTCCCAAATCTGCCTTCTGCTCAGTCCAGCAGGTCATGCTGACTAACTGTGGAATGCATGTTTCCAAAGAACTCTTAAGGGACAAGAGGAATCAGAAAGAACAAAAGGTACAGATAAAGTAAGCATTAATTCTAAAAAAGAAAAATGTTTTCCACCATTCAAAAAACACGAGTCAACTTCTGTTTAAGTTGTCGTACCTCACCAGTGCATTAGCCAGGAACAGGAGCACTAGAAAAACACGAGGGAAAATGTCCTGACAGCGTTTTTAACAAAACTGAAATAGACACAACAGCTTTATGCCATGAGATTTCCAATACAAACAAAATCTGTGTCTAAGTTTCAATTAAAGTTTATGGAGGTTTATCCTAATGTAGCTGAAAAGTTCAGAAAAGCCAGAACTGTTCCCTTCCACACAGATCTTGGCAGCCAAGAGACTGTAGGAAACCAGCAGTGATACTGTTATTTCAGCTTCTTGAAGACTATTTCTATGCTACTGCTCTATTTTATATAAGCCTGCTCCTCCAAGCTGGACCAATCCGTATGTACCGGAATACTTATAAAAACAAAACCTGTTTTAAGCAAATTAATAATTCAAATACTAATTTACTAATCTTAAAAATGAAACATTTTCAGAAAACTAAGGAAATTAAATGGAACTGACCTTGCAATTTCAAAGACCTTTTGTCATACATTAACCAAGACAAGTGTGAAAGGAAGTGCTGATTATGTGACAATACTATAACCAGACCATCTGGAATCTCACTCTGGAGCAGGAATAAAGAATTCACTTCCATTCCATCAGGAGTCTCCATCCATAAAAAGTTAATTTCCTTTTAAAGTTAAACAAAAGGGAGTTGCTCAACCTGACGCAGCTCCCTGAATAATCAGACAGGACTTAGAGAGGCCTTAATGCACAGAGAGGTTCAAGATGCAGACTGCCCTCTCCCTGTACCCTTTTCTGACTGCACCTCATTTATGCTTACACACTTTATGACATGGGACAAATCCCAACCTGTTGCTGGCAGATTAAATTTAAGTACCTGCAACAATCTTTCTCAGGAACTGAAAGAGAAGTAGGTAGTGAGAGTCAAGTGACAAAGTATCAACAAAAAAAACCCCTCAGAGAATAAAGAACTGAATGGCCCTGTTTGAACTTTGCTTTGGTTAAAGTCCAGCTGGAAAAAGCTCCTGATCCCATATTCCTATGTAAAAAATAGATTAAGAAATCACATATTCTGATACCTAATTTAGAACCTGACATTCTAAACTTACTCTCTGGGTAGTTAAGTCAGAACCAGACACTACTCCTACTATGCATTACCATTTCAGAAACAGAGTCCTGAGACCTGTTATAGAGAAACATCTTAAATAATATTACAAATAAAATTTACATTAAGAATCTTATTAGTCTTACTCAAGAGGGAAAACTCACAATCTGCTAATATTTCTTGTTATAAAACTAGGAATATTTTGCTCACTTTGAGAGTTCTGATAAAATCACTTAGGTATCTGTAACTGGAAGAATGAAAATATTTCCCCCAAACTCTTCTTTTTTTGCCAGGAGCACAGGAGCATGTCTGTGTCTGCCCAGTTTTCCTCAGAAACATCTGCAGTTTCTAAGGAAGTTGCTAATCTCTCTCTGAATCTTTCTCCTTACTCTTTTTGATCCATTACTTTCAGCATTCTTCCTTCATGCACCAAAATGTCACACTGAAACTCAGACCCTCATACTTACCTACCTAAACCAGGGGAAGTTACTGAAATATTTTTATGAAGAAAATATGATCTGTGCTGTGCACCGCTGGCTCTCACACGTGGTTTGTGGCCTCCAAGCTGGACATGCAGAGAGAGCAGACTCCACAGCACAGACTCCGCTTCCTCTCCTCCCCACCCGGGCACTGGGTGCACGTCCTTGTCTCATCTGTGAAGTGACAGGGCACAGCCAAAGACGCCACGGTACGTTCACAAAGCAGGGCAGATGTGCAGCTGGTTCTGCTGGTGCTGGCTGGGAACCACAGCGGCCTCAGCTTTTAACATCTGGGTTTGGCCTCAACAGAAGGGGAGTGCCTGCAGGGCTGTGTGCCCTCTCCAGAGGCTATTGCAGCATCTCCTGTTTGCCTATTACACAGCCACAGCCAGAAGATGGGTGGCAAACCTGGGCCACCCCTGTATGCTGATCCGTGCTGCTGCTGCTGCATGCTGCAAATGTCCAGGGCCTACAACACCCCCGTTCCCTGGAGCAGAGTGGTCTCCATCCAATCCCACCATCCTGTCTCCAAAGTAGTGTAAAGACTCCTTACATCCACTCTGACCTGAACCGAGTTCAGCTTGTTCACAGGTCACACTTTTCACGTTTTCTGTTGACAGCTGAAGTAATCCACTCCGTTTGGTTTAATAAAAGTAACAAAACAATTAACTAGAGCATTGAAGAAGGGAAGTAAAACTGAAAACAAGGCTCACACAACAAGGTTAGCTTCTTGTATCTTTATTACAGGAAAGTCTAAATTAAAAAGATGATTACTACTGACAGCAGTGAACTAGTGAATATCCCTCTCTTCAAATATGGTCTCTTCCATGCCATAAAGGGCTTTCACTCTAGACAAAGCTAGGCAAATAAAGATACCTTGGAAATGGCAATGGCTCAAGTAAGGTAGGGGATAGTGTGCTGTAGGCAATAAAGATGAAAAAATGGAAAGAATTCCAGGGAAGAAGTGTGTTTTATGAGCAGAATCCTCAGTGCAATATGAAATGGGGTAAATCTCAAGCCTAGGTGAAGCGTCACAGAGGCATGGGGTGGAGGGCAGAGGATGAAACAACAAGGAGGGGCAGAGTTAGGAAGAATGCAGTGGGAGTGAGAGCAAATTTCTTTTAGGGCTACCTGACACAGCTTCCCAGCTCGGGCTCCTGGGGTCAGATGCAAGCACCAGTGCCAGGGCAGGGCCAAGGAAGCACATCGGGAATAGAGCAACAAGCGCCTGGCAGCTGGCAGGAGGTGAGGTCTGTGTGTGGCCTTGTATCCTGTGGCCTGTAATCCTCTGATAGTTAAGATTTAAAAACTGACTCGCAGTTAAGACTTCTTTCTTGGCTTAAAAATACATATAAAGTATTCCTAATTGCTCTACTGGAACATAGCTTGTTTCTTGGAGGGAGACACAGGTTTTCAAAATATACCTTTGAATTGCAGAACATACATCATGGCCTGAAGTTCCTGCAAACCTATTGTCCTTTGGGTAGAATGACTCAGAATGGCCAATATGAAATCCCCAGGGTCCTGGAAAGCCTGAAAATGATGTGAATAAATTCTCCCAAGCGTTTGTTCCATCTCCAGAAGCTTTCTGGAGGACCAAGGTAAGCCAAGGCAAATAGTTCCTCTAATTAATGTTACATTTCACGTGAAAAATGGGACAAAGTGACAAATTTTTTAACTAAAATCGCCCTACACCTGAAAATTAATTTCACACTTTGCAAAACAGACAGCATAACTCTAAAAACCTAAGAGAATTGACATTTTTAAACTGACAAATTCACTTACTGTCAAAGGAATGGTGCTCACTGGGGAGAAGCACACCTCTGAGAGGCAGGTAATGTGATCTACTCTTCTTCTACCACCAGGACCAAGAAAATATGTCACTAAGTCAGTGCAACAAACAAAACTAGAACTGGTGGTATATTAAATGCCAATCTGATGACAAATAACAAACACCAGAATTCCTTAAATCACACTTATTTCAAACTGATCTCGCTGGAGGCCTTGTTTGCTATTCCTAAACATCCTTTTGGCATAGGAGTGCGCAGAGTAAGGACACCCACGTGCTCATTATCTGTGCACATTTGCAGGCTGCAGTTCTAGTCAACATCAGACAAAAGATTAAAAGTTCCTTGAACTTTAAAATAAAGAATAAAGCTTTGATTTCTATTATAATTAAAAACTTTGAGAACGGCCTTCAGTTCAAGCCCTGTGCTCACCACTGGTGTTCATTGACTGACACAGGGGTTCAAACCAGTACCATAAATGGAAAAACCACCAGTTCTGTAAGGAACACATCTGGCAAGATTGTGCAGTCCACATAAAAGCTGTCATGACTTTCAGCAGGATACTTCATTTTTCTTCATATCACCTACAGAAACTGGTCTTGCCAGCTGAAACCTATTGATATCTACACACTTCATTTTTGTCTGAAAATATCTGTAGCCAAACAAACCAAGCCAGATGTTTAGCCTGCAATGAGACAACGATACGAGGACGAACATATGGCATTTCAATCTTATGTCCTAGCAAAAATGCACTCTGTTACCTAGTTTGCAGTATGCACACTTCATTAAGGCAGACAGCCTTTAAACATTACTACCTTCACACCCCTGCAAGGCTATGTCAGCTTTTCTTTCAGAAAACTTACCTGCCAGAATACTTCTTTGAAAAATCCCTCATACTAAGGAATTTGGCTCATTAAGCAATTCATATTCTACAGATCAAAACAAATTTACTGTGATCTTCTTCTTGCTTTGCATTAAGAGAATGTTACCTGCTTTTTTTCCTTTAGCAAAGGATAATGAGATATTATTGCACGCACTTGATCCTTCATTTGGATTCCTGCCTTCTGATATTTAGATAAACATAACTTAATACACCAGAAATATTTTATGTTTTACAAAGAGCTTTTGTTCAATTTGGTGAAACTTCATTTGCTAACCTCTATGTGGAGGGATCCTTGTGTAAGAGGAACCGGTTCAGCTTCCACATGAGCAGCTGTTAATGCAGGCACACATTCAAACACGCAGTTGTCTGAAATAGCAGCGCTGTAGACGTTGAAAGTCAAGAAGGGCCAGCTCAGGTTGCAGGGCTGCACGGCCACCCCTGTGGGATGGTGTAATCACAAGCCAGTGAAATCCTTCTCCTGCTAGGAAGCTATTACTGGGCACTCCTCACAAGAGTCAGGATTGGCCTTTAGGCAGTGATTCATGAAGGTATCCCACTGCTCTGCCTGCCGTGCTGCTGTCTTGGCTCACTGCAGTCACTTCCCTCCTAGTTCCTGCAAACCCTACAGAGCACACAACAAATTCTCTTCCAAATGGCTCTCTCCCCATTTTTCCCTTATCCAGAAGATAGTTTAAAATCACAAATGGAAAGAATGTGTCACTCGAAGCCAGGGTTATGACTTGTTCACACTTTGACTTCGTAAGATATTCTAATTTGTTGCATTTTAGTTATGGTAATTTCCAACAGATTCCCCCCCGTTCCCTCGGCATTAATGAAGAACAACAGTTTTGTCTCATCCCAGTCATTAGGAAATGCTACTTGCTCAACGCTTAAGTTACAAGAGAGAATTACAAACGATAAATGCCTACAGCAGAGACACATTTTTCAGGGCCCTGCACAGGCAGACTGCTCAGCTGCAGCACCAGAGCACGCGTCCCGCTTTGCCTAAGAGCACAGACACAGCGGGTCACTGTCAGCCGGGGACTTGGAGTGTTCATCTCCCATTTCTCTGGCAGCGTGACCCTGGGAACACTTCACTTCCCAGCAATAAATAGCAAAGAACTACCAATTAGTTGCATTTGTTTCCTAATACTGTATGCTTTAAAAGCGTTCTCTCCTTGAAGCATTTGTTAAGAGCAGTTCAAAAATGCCAGGCAACACAAAATTCAGCTGAACTACTTAAATGTGATTAAGGGTAACGGGCACATCATAATACTTTGAGAGAGCATGTCCAGAATTATCTCTGTTGTCACCAGAAATGAATTTAATAATATTAATACAGATTCAGGATTCGTGATTCAACAGTATTTCACCACTCAAGAGTTCTCAGAGAACTGCAGGTTATGAAACTGTGCAACGACATTTGAATTCTTCTAGAAAGCTGCAACAACACGGATGAAAAGCACAGGAGCAACGTCTTTTGTAACACTTTGGATCACAGAGGAAATTTTACAAAGTGTATCACAAGTAACCAGTCTACAATGATTAAGGTTGAAATGTAAAAAAAAAGAACAATGAATGAAGGAAAAGCATTCTGACCTAATTCTCACATAATTGAAGACTTATTTTAACCACCAATCCAATATGAATTTAATAAAGTGCTGACTTCAGAAAGAGGAACTACTTCAGAAACCAGTTAATTTGTGTGTCAGGTGAGGAAACTACCATTTCTGTTAAATGTCAGCTTGGGCTAACATTTAAATATACGCTAGACTTTTGAAAATCCCGAGTATGACACCAGTCAAAATTACCCTTTTTTTTGAGTTTTCAGGGAAGTAATCCCTTGCAATTCGTATTTCTGAATAAATTACCTAATTTGTATTTCTCTAAGTAATTATGACCAAATATATTTTGACTAGAATAAGAACTACCTCGCTAACTAGCCAGAGCTGATGATTTTTACTTATTTAAAAGTGATTAAAACCAATTCACCGACTCATGGTAAAACCAAACTCCCAATCAGCTGCAGACCCAGAAACTACCAAGATCTTACGTTTCAATATTTCAAAGTGAAACCACGTCCCTTCTCTTGCTTTTCATGATGAAAAAGATCCCACACATTACAGATCACATCCAGTAATTAACTACCCGTTGTACTGTGGCAACCAGAAGCAATATCTACTCCCGACTGTCACCCAACAGAACATCCCCTTCTACAAAGCAAATTACCAAAATGAGTGAAAACAGAGCCCTTGAAGATAAAGAGATAGAGTAGGTGGATAAGTTCCTGTGAGGTAAGACAGGTGTGATCTTGCCCTGTGAAGAAGGTGAGCACCAGGACAGCCCACTGCAGAGGAGCCTCTGTCTATCCTTTCTACACTCCAGTTGACCTTGCACTATCTTGTCCACCACGTTGTTTCATCTCACTGGAAAAAGAAATCTCTTCATAGCTGTTTGTTTTCCCTCTTAATTCCTTATTCCATTTGAGCTCATTAGTCTAAGAACAGCTTGAGACAACAATCTGGTTTGGATTTGAAGGGTGACTAATCTTGAATCTGTATTAGCATTATGAAATCAATTTCTGGTGACAGCAGGGATAATTCTGTACCTGCACATGCAGGATAGTATGATGCACCTGTTATCTTAATCATATTTAAGCACTTCAGCTGAATTTTGTGTTGCCTGGCACAAAAGGGAGTACCTGGATCAAGGTACCGAGACATCACTGCAATGATAAATAAAATAAATCTTATTTACCAACAGACAATCCAAGATCTATAAAAGTCTTTATATTGAAATAGTAAAACCCTCTATGACAAGTAAGCTACAACTTTCTTCAGACATTTATCATGTCCTTATTTCAAGAAGCAGCACTCATTACATGGGGAAGTTCAAAATGTACTTTGGATTTCTTTCTGCTTTAAAACACGCAATATCTTAATTTCCAACACCATTTTGGAAACCTTTCCAATGTGTAGTGCCTGCACATTCGCTTATGCATGCAGCGAAACAGGAAAGGCTACTTAGGGCTCGAGCTTTGTTTTCTTGGTTATGTTTTGTACCTCCTCATAGGTAATCTTAAATTTTGAGAGGCCTCTAAACCACATGGTCAATACCTGAAGTCTCAGAGAAGAGAGACAGCCAGACAGCAATTTTAATTCAGCAACAATACTGAAAATTAAACAGGCAAATCTAAAGAACCTGTGCTCTAAAATCTCATTTATAGCAGCTGCGTGGTTGCCATTTCTTGTCTAGGGAAGTTCCTCACTTCTGAAATACTCTTTATCAATGCACAACAAACTTAGTAAAATGGGGTAGCATCGTTACTGCTGTAGCAATGTAATAATAAATCAAAACATATTTACTACATGTATTTATTTGTGGCATTCACCCATACTGGGAACACAATTACAAATTATGCAGATAATACATACTGAAATACAACATCATTAATCAAGATGCATGGTATTATCAACAGAAATGTACTTATTTAGACAAGTAAATGTAATTTAGGTATATGATGAGTTTATATTTATATGTTCATGAACAATGCTACCATAAATGAATACTTAGAAGAGGAATATTTTCTCCTTTTTTTTTTGTTTAAGATGTTTTCTTTTCTGCAGCATTGTGCTGCTAAAAAAGTATTGTGTCATTAAAGTCTAACTTAAGAATTGAGATCAAGATTTATTCAGATGCAATTTAGAATGGGGCCCAGCTCCAGTGAAACCCATGTCACACATCAAAACAAAGACAACAACCCACTTTCTTCAAACCAATAAACAAGAAAGAAAAATATACATGGTACCAGAACAGAACCATATAGGTTACATTGAAAAGTACAATAAATGTTTTATGTTATTTAGCAGCTACTGAGAAGTGGCTAATTTAAAAAAAAAATATATATATATAT
>VWZN01010430.1:19904-54683 GCA_013396955.1 Regulus satrapa | reverse complement strand
AAAAAAAAAAAAGAAAAGATTGTGGCTTGCTTGTAAAATAATGCTTTGGTATTTAAAGCTGCTTAATAAAACAAGTCTAACATAAATCAAGATGAGAATATTATACTGGAAGAAACCTAGGCTATTTGAGAAACAGCATGGCATGCTCTGTTAAATAAGATAATGTTTGTATTTTCATACCAGACGTGTATGTCTGGTAAAGCCTCACAGAATTCCCTAACTGTGATGAAACATCAGCTAATAATACCAAGGGAAAAAAAGTCATTTCCTTATCTTCTCAGAGAAGGAAGCACAAAGACTGGCAGTAAACAGAAAGTGTAAGTGGGAGTTATTCTGACCCAGAATCTATTATCACTAGAATCTTCTAGAACTGACCACTGATGTGTAGGAGACCAAAGTAAAACCTTAGTGTTTCACAGTAAGAAAGACAAAGATGAAACAAATCCTTCTTCCCAATACTTGAAGATTATGAACTAAGCAAATGCATCCACAAAAAAAAATTAAATAAATAAATCTGGACCATCTGGTTTGATTTATCTTTGTGATTAAAAAGATTTTTTCTACTAACACAATTCTATTTCACATATGGCTAGCTAACCTATGCCAAATACAAGCTGCATACAAAGCTGAACTATGCACCATCTTCAAAATGTCAGTCCCCAAACGACATGTTCTTGCCTCAAAATTTAACCCAAGCTAGCAAAATTTGCCGTATAAGAAAACCTATTAAAAAGGTGAATCAGGTAACAACTCTGAACCTGTCCATAAGCTGATATAGCAGTAAGGACTGATTTCACAGGCACCAATCAGTACAAATGCACTTGCATTAATAACAAGACACAAAATATTGCAAAATGAACATCCCCAAAAATTAATAGTTAAATAAATCTAATTTTTAAAGACAGAAGTATATGACTGCTTGTAAAAAGGCATCACTATCTACTGAAAATATATCTGTTAAATAATATTGTTGTTTAAAAAAAAAAGTTTGCTTTTAATAGCTTGGTACTTTGCCAGAAAATTAGTTTTTTGCATAAAAGTAAATTCAAAGACATCCTCCCAAGCTAGAAGGATTCCCATTAGAAAGGCATAATATAAAAATACATTTTCCCTAGATTTATACATTTATTTAGCCTCAACACAGTGCACTTCTTAATGAATTACTTTAGAAATTATGCTGTAAGCCTCTTCAGTGATACACGTGGGCTAGCACAGGATAAGAACATTTAACCAAGCTGGATTGCTTTCAAAAGGAATGCTTATATTAAGTGGTTCTGTAAAAATAATTTATTTCATAGCAGTCGATTGTCTCTCACTACAGGGTGTACAACAGTAACTCATTGTCACCCACTGATCTGCTGCAGGACACGTTCTCACCTGCAGAAGCCAGGAGTGATCCTGAAAAATTCCAACCACAGAGCTAAAAGCAAGTTCTGTCACTTCTTAAACTAGTCCTCAAATTTGTGTTAACTGTGCACAGCTGCATTTTACAGTAAATTTATCCTGCTGCCTCTGCTTTCTCATTAAATTCAACAGCTACTAAACAGCCCCAGGAAGAGAAGAGCTCCACATGAAAGACAGAATCACTCGTGGGACCCATCCTTCCACTACAAAAGTATTAACGAAGCTGCCAAATTGGGATTAATCATCCACTCACTGCTCCATAGGACACACCAGTTCTGCAAAACCACAGTATTTCCCAGTGCATTCAGGAAAACTGAGCTAATTGCCCCAGATTGCTCCAACTTTGAGACTTCTCAATATTCATACACACTCTGACATTTAGAATTTAGGCATCAGTGAGATTACAAGGAGGGAAAGTGCCACCACCATGAAATGGAAACTAAAACAAATCCTGGAAACAGTAACCTCCTGTGCCAGCAAACACACCACGTGTAAAATTTGCATTTTTCAGCTCCCCTGTGGCAAACAGCATCCATCCTCTTTCTGTAATGCTCTTTGAGAGCGCTTCAGTGGCGGTGGCTTGCTGAGCTCTTCCTCCTCATTATTTAAGTGAATGAAAAACATTCCATGCTTAAAACGCTGAGGGAGAAATTTCTAAGTTTTCATGCACACATGTATTTATGTGTAAGTTACTGAGAAGTGATTTAACTGAATAAATATTATTTTTAGTAAAAAAAAAAAAAATGACGTGATCAACTCATTTCCATTTAGGAAAGAACCCCAGTATGTACATCAAAATCCACTGAAGTTTTGTATTTTCTACTAGAAACCTTTATCTTTTCAGAACAACTGGAACAGCTTTATGGCTCCACTAATATGGAACTGCTGCTAAAAGCAGCACCTCAGGTTAAGCACAACATGATGCCTATTTTATACACCGCTACGTTTTGCAGATTTTTCCCCTTCTAACTTCAGCTGTTTTTTCAATGATTTGAGATATCACAGCAGGTTCATTAATACCTACAATCCCCTATCCACATGGGTAGGTGTTAAGAGAACAACATTATTTCTGCCATTCGTTTCCAATCATTCCCATTTCCTTATGCAGATGTGACACCATCCTGAAAGCAGAAGCTCTGGTGCACTGCATGTACAAAGGGCTTTACAAGCACAGGCAACAAAGTGCTTTCTGAAAAAAAGTTTTAACAACTGTTTGTGCTCTTATGGATCAGCAGATGATGGCACTGGCCAACGGGGAGCTTAGCTCATGACTGCCCAGTGTGTCAATACTACAAGACAAAAAATATACAACGCCAATCCAGGGTTGCAGAATGCTTCCCCAGATAAAATAGTATAAGCTTTGTGTACTTAGGTACACAAAACAAGGGAAAAATAAGAAGGAGATTATTATTTTAAAACGCCTTCATCAACAAGCAGATTCACAAACATTTTATGCTTGCTAAACTTAACTGGTAATTCAGTTGCATTGCACGTTTGAGAACATTTAACTTACATCAAATATACAGTTAAGTATTTTTGAACACTGCTAATCTCGCATCTTCTGCACAAGAACTACTTAGGAAAAAAGGCAATTTACAGATTCCTTCAAATAATCCATAACTTTAATTCCTGACAAGTGCCTCAATTAAACCAACATATAGCTGCAGTACTTCTCTGATCATTGTGGCCAGTTTGAATACATCTGCTTTTATATAAAGTTATCGAATCATACCCGTCATAATTATCCACCTCTTCACAAAGCTTTACCCAAATCCCTTTTTTGTTTCTGCTGGGAACACGTCGAATGTATGCCGGTCAAGAAAATATTAAAGGTTACTACATACTGTTTTGTTGTTTCAGTTGCCTGGTTTTTAAAGAGAGCAGAGAGAATTTTCCCCACTGTTAATTAAGTGTTCGTGTACAGATTTGTTGCCGACACGGAGCAGCCTTCTGGAAAAGACACGGCCTGAGGAACGAGGGGATATCTGGGCAGGCTGCCGAGGCAGGAAGGGCGCTGGAGTCTGGGCGGACACTGCCACCACGCGGAATGATCGATTCCCGGCCAACTGCAGGGATGCGATCACACAACGCTTGCAGGGAGACACTGAAAGCTCCCCTGCTCCAAGCCCCTTGCCACGGACACCCGAGATCAGGCTGCTCAAAGCCCCATCCAGCCCGGCTTTGGACATTTCCAGGGATGGGGAATCCACGGCTTCTCTAGGCAACTTGCTCTATTTCATCCTCACAGGAAAGAATTTCATCCTTATATCCAATCTAAACCTTCCCTCTGTCAGTTTAAAGCCATTCCCACTCGTCCTATCCCTTCATGTCCTTGTAAAAAGCCCCCCTTCAGCTTTCTTTTAGGTTTCCTTTAGGTACTGATGTGGTGTAAGCCTGGATCCACACAGACTGCTTTTTCTATATTTGTGGTGTTTTTATTTTCCTGGGAAGGAAATTATTAAAGGCCTAAAAATAAGATTTTATTAAACTTTATTAAAATTATTCTGAAATCCAAACTGCTACTTCTTTGCAGTATAAGCAGTATTCTCATTTAAGCTTTGATCCTCTGTTAATGAAACGAGAACTTAGGTATGTTACTTGAGTTCTGAAAACAAAGGTATTTCATTTTAAAAAGTATGCATTTATGCCTGTTTCTTAAAAACACCCAAAACTAAATCCAAAACACCCCCCACACAGAAAGCCCAGTCCTTACCTCGACAAACTCAGTAAGTCTGAGATGACACATTTACTAAAATGGGGAAAAACTTTCTGTGTCCAGCAGGAATCATCAGAAATCTGAACTTAATAAAAGCCATAAAGCCAAGTAAGAACCTGTCACAAAATGACTTGTCATACAGTTCTTATTTTCTTACTTTTAAAATCAAATTATCCTGCTGAGCCTGAAAACAAAAGACATTGCATATAAAGGGGAAATTTCTACCTGTAGATAACTTAGCCACTACCAGTAACTCATCTGTAAAAGATTTAATATTTAGCATTAAACACAGTGTCTAGTCAAGGAACAGCAATGCCCATATTTCTTTAAAGAGGTTTGACAAGTTCTATTTGAGGAAGGATGAAGAGAAACTGAGAAACAGTCCACATCAATTATTACTTTTGTGAATAAAGAGCCAACATAAAAGCAGCCACAGCAAATCACAACAAAGGTCCCTTTAGGCCCAGTACACTTTTTCAAATGGTGGCAAGAAGCAAAAGCCAGCAAGAAGAGGGCAAGCATATTTAATATTGCTTTTTCTATAAAAATTGATGGGGATTTTACATATTTGGCTCCACCTCCACCTCTGAATCTGCTCTTTCTCCTCTTCAAGACAAATACTTCTAATACCCACAACATACTCTGGTAAGTTCTTCAACTCAGTTACCTGTGAAAAACATATTTTGATCTTGCTGAATCAGGGGCTTGGTAGCTTCCCTTGTGGACCCCCAGCTCTCCTGTGGGAAGAACAGACTGAGCAGCTCTGCCCATTCTTTTCCTCCCACTCGTGATTCTGGAGGCCTTCATCACAGCCTCCTCAGACATCCCTTTCCAGGATGACTATTGAAATCCATCTTTCTTGGTCATTCCTCATTTGGAAGGGGGTCTGTGTCTATGACCATTCTTGTTTTGCTTCTCTGAATCTCACTAATTTTTACTCTCTTCTGTGAGCTGGGAGCCAGAGCAGGGGTGACTCAATGAGATGTTTGGGGTGAACCATGGATTAACAAGTGTCATGACATTGTTCTTTACTTGTTTCTCAGTAATATTCACCGTTTGCTTTACCTTTTTCACTGCTGCTTAACACTGTTGTTACATTTTCACGGAACCACTCATCAAAACAATGAGATACTGCTCATTACTGAGAGCCCAGTATTCCATATGGGAAGCTAGGATTCTCTTTATGCTATCTGAATCCCTCTACTTACACTGAACTCACGTGGCAGTAAGTTGCATTATCCAGCTACTCAGTTTTACAGGGTTCTTCTGCAGCTTTTCATAGCTGACCCTATCTTTGCAACCCATGTCCTGGCAAACACTATCATCTTATTGCTCACTGCCTCTTCCAGGCTCTACATGCAAATTCTAACAGTTCAGAAGCCAGAACCGAACCATGCAGAACTAAAATTATTCCAGTCTCACTGATGATGTCTAAGTTGTCTAAACCTGGTGTCCTGGGTCAGAGTGATCTGGCTCCCCCAGTTCTCTGCTGTCCTTTGGGTGAGCCTGGCTGCTTCCTGCAGCCCATTCTCCACACACACAGCAGCCACTGCAGCACACTGTCAATCTCCCTGAGCAGTTCTTGTAGCTGCCTCTCAACAGACTCCTTGTCCTCTTTCCAACCGCTCCTGAACCCGCTCACGCTGCCACCACAGTGTCCCTGTCATCCTTCCCTGTATCCATCCCAAACCACCTCCCAACAGCCCCAGCATGCAGCTCCCGTTTCACTGGATGAGTAACTCTCACTTTATTCACTGCCTTGGTCATGCCCCAGCAATATCCTCTGAGAAGAATCCTGACTTTTCAGTCTTTCCTCTTAAGGAAAAGGATCCTCTTGTCCCTTTTGCTTGCCCTTCCCTATCCCACTGTATCGTTCCGACGCAGAAACTGGAGCCACACACGCTGGGCCAGACGTGGGTGCACCAGCTGCAGCAGCAAAGTGGTGCCCTGTATTCTCAGCACCTCTCCGAGGACACTCACCGTTCTCCCGGCTCTCTGCCTGCCACGGCACACGGAGTTTAAATTTCCAGGGGACAATTGCTGCTAAGTCCAAGCACTTTCTCTCGATTAGTGGCTGCCAGTTGTGATTTCACCACCATGTGAGCATGGTCTAGATTATTCTACCTCAGATTCGTGTGCACTGAAGCTCATGTGCCACCTTTCTGCCTCCTTCCTTTCTTGGGCAATTTCTTCTTACCTTCTTTCCAATTTTTCAACCCAACCCCTCCTGCATGAAAGAAATGTTTTTGATGCCATATATGGGACTTTGTTTTAATGCTTCCTGAAGATCCACACCACCTTTATCTACAACCCTTCTCTGGAAGCCTGAGTAAAAGCTGATGAGCCTGGGATGTAGCAAAACTCTGAAGATGCACCCAATCTGAGAGAGAAGCAGCCCCTAAAGCACTGACACATACCATGCACAGGCAGATTCTTCTGTGGGTAGAAAACTCCCAGGTGAAAAAGACAGACAAGCATTTGACCCCATCCAACAACACACCCCAAACCTTTCCTGGAACGTGCTGCTGCCCTTTTTCTGTCACCATCCACGACTGCTGGTCAGACACTCCAAGAGGTCTTGAGCATGCTGAAGAATATCCTCAATGAGCATTACAGGATTTATGCCTTTGAGTTTGTATTATCAAATTCAGCTGAGGTAGCTGCATTGCTTGGATGACAGAAATCTGCTGAGTGACAAAACTGGTGTTTAAACAGCTCTGTTCCACTCAGCCAATTGAAATTTTATTGATAAAGTAGAAGTGCCACTTTGAAAAGCGGTGAATGAAAGCCAGAATCGAAGTCCTGTTAGTACAGACAAGGCTGCAGTGATTGACTGTACAAGATAAAACCTTTTTTTTTTCCACATTATCTGTGCTCTTGACCTACAAACAATAAACACTCCCAATGGAAATTGGGTGGAACAAGCCCATGCACTCCAGACAGGCCTGCAGCCTACTCTAACAGCATGCTATGGATGGATGGTCCCTCCAGAAATGCTTCTGGGATCAGGCCCTTCACAAAACACACATAAACCAATGCCTTCTAAAATACCTTAAGTGCTTATTAACTGATCTATCTGGAAGTGGAACATCCACAACTTGAGATCAGGCGGGGAGATATTAACTGACAGACTGGCCAAAAGAAAAGAGTGGCAGCCCTCAAAATTCCAGCATACCCAAATCCCAGGAAGAGCCACTAGTAGTAGGTCACTCCTTGGACAACCAGGTTATCTCAGGTCCTGAGCTGCAGATGAAGACTTCAAGGCCACATGTGCTCAAACATTAAGTTCAAAGGAATGCGAGGTGAGATAACACAATTAACTTAAAGCACTGCTTCAAATCCCTTGCTCTGGCTGATGAGAGAGCTTTAACTAAAGGACACCGAAACCCGCAGAGAGGAAACGCATCACTGATTGCAGATGGATGAGAACTGAATTTGAGAGCCCCCTCTTGCAGAGGCAAACTCACACTGCTCTGGTAAGAAGGCAGCAGATGCACGTACTACACTTCAACCTTCATCTCAGCTTACTCATTGCACCTTTTCTTCAACAGAAAAAAAGACAGCAATTAGCCATTCTCATTTCCTGACTGTCACCAGCTCTACTGTTCAGACTCAAACATTACTATAAATACTTTTTTGCCAAAAAAAAACCAGTTTTAAATGTTCTGGCTAATAACCTATTTAACAAACAAACAAAAAAGAAAAACGGATCTATAGTCTACAGGTAACAGTAAGCTTAGACCTCTGCTGCAGCAAACAAAAACATTATTTTTACAAACCAGTCACATTCCATCTTATAAGTGTTCAGCTTTTGCTCTTCCTTGACCTTTTGGAAGGCTGGGCCAGAATATCAGTGATCTCTGATGTTTAGAAATGTTAATATATTATTAATCTTAAAATCTGTGCTAAATCATTCATGTATTAACATTATCCTTTAGCTCAATTTATTTCCCTCACAGTTTTTTTACCTTGATGGTTACACAGAAAGAAAAATTACAATTATTCTGCAAAACTTTAACAAGCCAAATGCCTCTTCCAACAGACTCTCAATTTCCCTATCTGACCTCGGCATATCTTCCTGGGTTTGCTCCATTTTTTTGCTGAGAACGATTAACATCACAAAAAGAATTCTACAGTTCTGTTCATGGATAATAGTAACTCCTTTAACTGGATCACAGTAGCCATCATTTATTTTTTCTGCAATTCAGTATCTTGTAACTACCTAACATTCTTTGCTTTTGCGTTGCTTTCGACTAGCAAGTATTTCTTCTACAAATTTTTGGCTTGCAGGGTTACAATTCTAAACCCCTGTTCTTTAAATTGTTACTGAGCTTATTTCACACCCTAGTTCTCAGGCTCACCCAAATCTTTCTGTGCAGTACTATAACCCTCTATATAACCCACTATCAGTGCCTCCCAACACTTCATCACTACCAAATTAAGACAGTAATGTTTTAATTGCTACATCAAGACCTCTGTTAAGTACTTAATAAGATTGGTCTCAGGACCGATCTTCACATAACTAATTTTATACCCTCTGATACTCAGATCTGATGGATTTTCTATTCAGCATTACTCACCACAGTTTCTCTCCGGTTACTTCCCTATCCCATCTACAATTCAGGTGTCATCCCTACCTTTTCACCACACTAACAACGTGAAGCAGCTTTAACGCGGTCTAGAAAATAAAAACGGCAACTAATCCATTTCCCTTAAAAACAGTAATCGCCTCAACCAAGACAGTTATGTCAGCAGATTAGAATACGTATTTCAGTTTCACTTATCTTTGTTTTCTCACGGAAAGCACGTCCAAAGCCGCACACTTACCGACGCTCTGTCAGCAGGGTGTCCCGGCCCCGCTCCCCCTTTCCCTCCCTCCCCTGCCCTGAGGGCTGGCACCGCTCCCGCCCTTCTCCCCCCCCCAGACGGCATCACAGCGCTGCACCTCTCCGCCTCCCGGCCCGGGCCCTGCCCAGGCCTTATCCCCGNAGAAGGGCAGCGGGGCTGGGGAAGGCTCCGGGCACAGGCGCTGTGCGGAGCAGCTGATGGCGCCGGGGGTGCTCAGGCGGGAGCCGGGCGGGCTCGGGGTGACCTTATCGCTCTCTGCGGCGCCCTGAGAGGAGGCTGCAGCCAGCGGCGGGGCGGGCTCAAGGGAACGAGGGACAGCACGACAGGACATCGCCCCGAGCTGTGCCGGGGGCTTGGCGTCGGACATCGGGAGGAATTTCTTCACTGGAAGGGCGATTAGACACTGCCCTGGGAGGCGGGAGAGTCTCCAGCCCTGGAGGCGTTGTAGAGACTTAAAGGCTGGACCGTGGTGTGGTTTTTGGGATGGTGTTCCGGCAGAAGTTGGACTCGATCTCAGAGGTCTTTTCCAGCCTAACTGATTCTGTGATTCTGCAATTTTGACGCTGCCGCGTGTCCTATCCCTGTAAAACCAGAAAAAATCAGCAAGCTAAAAATCCAGGTGGAAGTGCCCAGTGCCTGTCCCCACACCTCGCCTCGGCACTAAGGTTCTCTAAAGTGAGTGGGAGTGGGGATCAGAGAGGAGAAAGGATGAGGGCTGAACTTATTTGGCTTCACCCAAAATGTTAGTGTGAGGGGTTTCTTTTTTGTTTGTTTGTTTGTTTGTTATTTGCTTTTGTTTAGCATGTGGATTTGGGTTTTTGTTTGGTTTTTTGTTTTGTTTTTGTGGGGGGTTTTGGGTTTTTTTTTTTCTTTATAATTCAATACTTCAACAATGGGTTTATTATTTTCAGACAATTAATTTCGAAAGACAGTATCTAAAATAAATTATTGAGGTCCTCTTCTCTTATTTTCTCAAATACACAGTCATCTTCATCTGGCCTAACTAAAAATCTTTTCCTTGAGATACAACCCAAATGAACTATGTGCAGTGGAACAAATAAATAGAAGGGCGTATGCATTTCAATAATTTTTCAAGCATCTGCAAAAAACAAAAAAAAAAAAAAAAAGAAGAAGATAAATAGCAATGGAAATCCTTAAGAATATTGTGATTACAGCATTTAGAAGCTAGCTAAGCATGGTTTAAGATTTGATATTAATTCTCTAAATTCTCTAAAACACACAGTTTGGTGTATGCAAACCACTTCAAATTTGCTGTATAAAATTACATATAACATTCCATACTGTCACTGTTTAATGCAAGAGTACGCCATGACTTGCTTTAACAGCTCCATTCTAATGATCAGCTTTAATTTTTGTAGCTCACTGAGTTTTGTATCAGCAGCCAGACACAGCTGATAAGCTCAGTGGTTTTCTGGTACCCCGTCCAAGGCTGTTCTCACAAAAAAAATATTTTCAATATGTTCAGGTCGGACCAATGGCCTCAAGCCCAGAGTGCCATGGAGCTCAGTCCTTGCTGAAGCTCCACCACAAAAAAAAACCACATCCTTGGCCCCCAGCAAAGGTGCCATTCTAGTCAGAAAATGTTCTCTCCTAATATAATTTGCAAGTTATTTGGGATTGCTGAAGGCCACACCTCATCTAGGATCTCATCTCCAGCACTAAGGAGTACAGAGCACTTGAAGAAAGGGGCAAGAGAACACACCACACAGTTTAATTGATTTGCTTATTCAAGAGCAGTTAGTAATTGGTTTTATGGTTTCAGAAGGTACAGCAACATCACTTTTTTTCTGAATTCAGACTGAGTTTTTAGAAATGTTTTTCTTTTACGGATATTTTTCTTCAGCCAATCACACATCTAGAGGTATTTCTTTTAATTCACTTTATTTTAATTCCCTTCCATTCAACAAACGACTTGAAAGAGCAACATCTTTTAGTCATTGAGCTATTCAGGACCTATTAGCAATGGATACTGATTCCTGCAAATGAACTTGGAATTGCATCTTTTATGCAATTGATGATGGGAATGTCTATGTATGGATATGCAGCATGTCAGATTTTCCAGATGAGTACAATTCCTAACCAGAGGGAAAAACAAATGCACAAACAATCCTAGTGTGGAATCTAAGTACAAGTCTGTAAAATGTATCAGCAGGTGCATGTAGATATATACATACCTGATCTCCATAGACACTCTCTCTTTCTGTAAATTTCAAATATGTCATCCAGAAACTCTCACAATAAGCAAATAAAATAAATCAAGTTGTTGAACCATTAAGCTAAAATATATCTTTTTAAATTTAGACATGTTTTTTGCCCTCTTGATCCTCCCAAAAATTCAAGTTTTCCTCATTTTCTTATCCGAAGAGGTTCTTACTAAATTTTTTACAAGTTTACTTAACCAGAAAAACAGAGGTTGGGCTAAACAACACAAGCAAGAACATACTGTATTTACATTTTGGACACAACTTCTCACTCACTAACCTGCTTTTGCTGGATGCTGGATTTCTTACTATTTTTCATCTATTCAGGCATTTTGATCTCCAGAACAGATTGACAAATGTAAATTGAGAATAAGCTCTTCCAAGTACTTCCAAAAAATATGCTAAGCAAATCAGCATTCAGTTACACCCAGCAGCAACAGTGTAAAGAATGAAGTGGCATAGTGACCCTTCTCTCATAATTATTTATTTTAGTACAAGCTACTATCCACAGCTGATTAGTAAGTAGTGAATCCTAATCTTCATAATTAAAAGTTTACTTCCATTACAATCAAATTTAGAAATAAAGAGATCCAGTCTTTCTCATGATTCAAATTGGTCTTTTCTTCTGAATCAGTTACAGTTTAAAGCTATGAAATAACATGCTGTTCATTGCCTCACTGCTTGCTCTAATCAGCATGAGCCTAGAAGATTACACATGGTCCTTTCTTTTCTCCTCTTCAGACATTTTCTCTTGGCAGACAAAGTCTTTAGATATCATAAGGTTAAATAAAGCCATTACTAATGCTGAAAATTATTTTAAAAATATCAAATATCTAAACATCCTTCCATCCTGAAAGGCCCACACAAAAGGTAGAAGTATTTTAGCTACAAATCAGACTTTTAGTTTATTAACACTTTTATTTAAAATAAAAAAAAAATTATCTGTGTGAATGTCACAGATCTCAATTTGGTCTAACATTGCAGCAGATGGAACGAAGTAAATAAAGTGGGGAAAAATTGAAAGCCAGAAATGGATACAACAGGGTAGTGCAGAACATATAAAAAAATTATACCATCTATATCCTTTGTCATACTCATAAAAAGTCAAAGTCAAGGAGAGAGAAGGTAAAACATATTATTAAAGCTGTGGTGATAAACCTCCTAACATTTAGAAAATTATTCCAGTAAAACTGAGCAAAGATGTACTTTTTATTCAATTAATTCTGGAGTGAAGTTTTGGAATGTGCAAGACACTTCTCCTCAGTGGTACTTCTCTCAGCACGGTTGTAGGATGATAGAGTAGCAGCCTAATCTCATATTAAACACTAATTAATACCAACACACATGCTCACCATTTCTTGGCTGCCTTCTTCATCTCTTCTGATACCATTTTTTTCAAGCACCTACTGAACACAAAGGTCTAAATAGGATAAACCAGAGAACTTTCTGATTTTTTTTCAAAATAACTTGACTTTTGACTCTTCCAGTCCTTCTCCAGGAGGAAATTACAGTCCCTAGCTACTGAGCTATCATTTTCCTGACTCAGTTAATTTCACCCTGTTCTTTACATCCTTATGGTGAAACAAAGGAGCTGCAGTTCCTTATGGCCCAGCCTCAGCATGACTAACCCTGTAAGATTACATTTTACTCTGATCCTTTCCTGAAAGGATTGAGAAATAACCTGTTTTGTGTACAAAATTATCCAGTTTCATGTGCCTGAGTCACTGTACTCAAATTGTAGCTCCGGTGTGTCTTCTTTTGCATCCTTTGTATACCCTGGAAAAACAAACAAACACAAAAAACCAAACAAAAACCCTCCAGCCCATGAACAGAGGGAACAGCTAAAAACAGCATGAATGTGTTCAGCCTTAAATCAGAATCAGTCAATTAGGTTCATTTTATACAGTATACAAATAAATACAGCTGAAAGCGCTACCAGAACACTTTCCCTGTGGGAGGGAGCAAGTGGGAGGTAGGAAGGAGGACTCTCTGCAAGCATAAAGCTGGCTAAAGCAGTTATTTTGTACCCACACAAAACTCTGGCGACTCTACATCCAAAAGGAAAGGAAAGGAGTAGGTAAAGCATGACAGGGAATGCTAGGAAAGGAAGAACACAGCAAAGTAAAGCGAGATGTTTCATTGCTGTAAAGGCTGCCAAAGGAATATGCTTCAGAATAGGTTTGGAGTGGAATATGGGCAAGTGGAAGAGGTTTAAAACACATCACCCCCTTCTCCCCACACATTCTAATTTTTCATGAAGAGGAAGTGAATGTACATACAAAGTCACTTAAGTACTTAAAAGAAAAGTAGCCTGCCAAATTCTTAACCTGTTGATTTTAAAGGTGACCTCTGCTTTGGTTAGCAGGCAGCGCCATGCAGCAGCTGATTTCATCATTGCCAACATGGATTTCAGCCAAGCAGCTTTCTTCTGGATAGTCACAAATAAAAGGATCTGACATCAAGCTGCAGGTACTGTGGAACTGCATTTCTCAAATCTGCACCGGGAACTGCACCTAAAAGACAGAACGGACTCAATCTGCTGTAAAGGTAAGTAGGTCTAGTGATTTGGAGAAAAAAAAAAAAAGAAATTAAAATCAAAAGGGCTAAAAGATGAATGTTTAAGACAAACTTTCTAATACTCTTTCTTCTGGAAGGACACAAATTCACACAATAGGTCAGTGCCTGATTCAGAGAATAACGCTCATAGTGTAGAGTAATAAACTTGATTTTTTTTTTTAAACAGGATATGATGAGATGGCTCTTTTGGATGATTAGACGATATAGTAATAGTAAGAGACAAAACCAAAAAGTAAGAAATACTGTGAACAACAGACCAGCAGTCTGAATTTTCATCTGGTTGCTTAAACTGAATGACAAACTTTTGCACCTGAGTTTTGCAAAGAAGAGTAGCATTCAATCAAATACTTCTTGCCAGCCATTGAGATCCACTTCATTCTGTTGGGATTTAAAAAAAAAAAATTAACAGAGATATGAATCTCCTTTTCTGTTTGGTGGTTCATATCTGACCAGGATATGGGAGATCTGGGTCTCTTGTTCAAACAACTCCACAAAACCATGCTCTGGTTTTTGAAGTCACAGCCCCTTAGTATAATTTCTTTTAAAAACCCACTTCTTTGATCCGTTTTGATTGGTTTTTAAAATACTATTTTACCTTTGCTTTGTTTACATATTTTGTAGAAATTGAAGTTCCTGCATCTGCTCGTCTGTTGGTTTAACCCAATTCCTCTTAACTTCCTGGACTGCCTGAAAAGAATTTTTAAAAATAGCCAAAGAAGTCAGCAAAAACATATTTCCTTTCACATAAACATTCAGAAACACATATAAATAGAAACCTTGTGGGTTTTTTTGGTTTCTAAACCACGCCTTTGATTTTAGGACAAGTTTTCTCTACACTTTTACTTTCCTTGTGAATTAAGAGTTTCCAAAGCTGTGTGTAGATGTACAACTCACCAACCTCCAGTTCAGCTACATGCTCCCATATGATGGCAGAGTGCCTATATATTAGGAACATTAGGATAGATATATTACCTAGAAAATACAGTGGACAGATACCTAAATGTGTCGTTTTTGTGGAATATTTTCCCCATGCATAAGCCATAGGTGAGTTAGAATTTCTAATACAAGAGTTTGAAGGAGAAAAAACCCCAAAACACCAACATGCCCCCTATCAGCAACAGCTATATCCAGCACTTAGAAAAGTTGCACAAATCAGTGCCACCAAAACCAGTAAAAACAACAAGAATATAAATATGTCAATAATTTGTATAAAAGATTAAATGAATGTGGGAAAGATAATCTTTAAGATTACAAAGTCCTTTCCATTTTACCTCAGTATGTACCAAATTCAGTGAAATGCTACAATCCATCAGCAGTGTACTGAGAGAAGGATCCATATAAGCCAAGGGAAAAAAAGCAACATGAACAAATTCTTCTGTTGTGTTTAATGGTTGTTTGAATTTTTCAGCTAAATAAAACGGAAGCACAATCCAGAAATATTTCATTACTTACCAGATTATAAAACCCTAAATCCAACAACAGATGTGATCTTGAAGTGTGTCCTGTCTGCTCTTTACACATTGTAGCACAATGGAATAAACTAGGGTCAGTTTATCCAATCTCTCCGCTGATTTTGGCAGTACCAAACATGTAAGTTACATTACAGAACTAACACTTTTTCCTCCTTTTCTCAAACTCTACACAGTGGTTGGTAAGGCTCCTAGAGCAGCCACTGCCATGCTGCAGTGCTGGCATAGACGAGCTAGCCTGAAGCCAGCAAGCCGCAGAACCAGGCACCGTGGAGCTGCGGCAGGCTGAGCTCAGCGCAGCAGCAGAGCAGCAGAACACTCAGTTATTCACGTGCTGAGGGCACAGCTGGCCTGGGCCCGCTGATTTAAAACAACCTGGGTACATCTCCACCACCATACTGGGGCTGGAGCAGCGCAGGATCCGTGGCCAGCGTGGACGTGTTGCTCGCACCACGCTGGGTCTTGCGGCCCATTTCCCGTCCTGGGCTCGGAGCAGTGCTGGATGGAGAAGTATCTACTCACACAGACAGTCTGCCATAGCTGAGAACCATGCAGTTCTTTCACTGGACTGCTAATTCAGCAGTTCATAAAGGGAAATAGAGAAAGATTTGTAGAGGTTGAGCTCTAATGCAGTAGATTTAAACCAGGCAAGTCACCAGCATCAAACGGGTTTCTGTGTGCCTTTCCTTCCTGCCACCAAAAGACACGGTCTGTTCTTCCTCTTCCTCTCCATGCATTCATCTGCTGCAATCAGTACAACTCACTAAGCAAGCAAAAATAGATTTCTTTATTTTCTTTTTCATTGTAGGGAGAAGAAGTAGACCTGAGCACAGCTGCAGCAGGGAGCCTTTAGACTGGCCCAGCTATACTGCCTCACTTCCCCCTCGGGGCACCCTGACAAATGGGACCTTGGCAACCAGGCTCCCCATCCCCGGGGTTTATCCTCATCCACAAGTCAGCATTACCATTTGCCACAATGCAAACGGAACCAGGGGACTGACTCAGGCCAAAACCAGGCCATCAAAACCAAATAAAAAATAAAGAGCCAGTATTTTAGAGCAGGTTAGCTCACCAGTGCAGTTCACCACTGTTTGCCCACACCAGCATAATGGAGGAGAAGCCCAAGGAACAAGCGCATGAAAGCAGAAGAGTGCTGTGATGTTTAAGGTAGGCCACTTACTAAAAGAAATGCTGAAGTTATGGCCTCAGGAATTATGTATATTAGTGTATAGAAATGAACACTTTACATAAAAAGTAATCCACCTCTGCCCAGAGGGGCAGCGTGCAATCCAGAACTCAAAGTTCTCTTCTATATTGTTTATGGGTATATTTTTGTTTGTGGTCACTGCATCGTACAAGTATAAATATTAGGAGGCAACGAGCCGCAAAACACCTCTCTATAGATTCTGAAAGAGAGAGGGAATAAGTAGCTAGCTATAACAAAGGATCCTTCAGGGATACTACAGTGCTAAAAGTTAAAACATGCAGCACCACAGAAACCAGTCAATTCCAATTAAAAATTGGCCTCAGAAAAACAAAACAAAACAAAACTGTCAAGCTGCTGAAGCTTGAAAGCTTCGTAGTGAAGTTATTCAAGGGATTTCTTTCTCTGCTTATAGTAGTTTAGTATCCTAGTAGTTTAAGTTAAGCTTCTTGTTCACTTTCTGATCTCAAGCTTACAGTGTGACTCCTTCATGCTTTGAAGTCTCACATAAGGAAGTTCAAGTTCTGCCACTTTTTTCACCACCTAGAAAAGTTAAAAAAAAACCACAGAGACAGTTGGTGAGATCTAGTGAAATAGCTCAACTACTTTCATGCATCAGTTATTGCTGGCTAGCAGTGTGCTTCTAGAGAAGAAAAGCAATACAGATTCGGGGGTAAAGTAAGGTAGTTATCATCCTCACTTCTCTGAGTCTAAGCTTACAGAACAGTCTAAACTCTACAACTTACAGAACATCTCTACTCCCCGAGACTGGCCTTAGGGGATTGCCTTCACTCAAAGCACAGCTAAGCATGATAGGTGTTACAGGACACATGGATGGGAACTTCCAGGACCGGTGCTTTTCTGGAACAGATCACCAGACAAGGTGTATAAAATGTCAATGTACAGCAAGAAAAGCATGTCATTCTTCAGAGATCATGAGTTTTCTGCTTACTTTAAAAGAAATTTAAGTCTAAAGGCCCAAATCTGTAAACATTTAATTCTAAGCCCATGGCATGACCCACTTAAACATACCTTTTTATGCCTGTGAGCATCTCAACATTTTTGGCAGGGGAATGTGGGTTACATTTGGACTTAATATATTTGTGAGGATTGTCAAAGATACATAGAAATATAATCAACTAAAAGACATTTATATTCTCCTGAATATCTGATCATATCACAATACAACTCCAAAATAATTTCATCTGGAACAGCTCTGGGAGATACGTTTGAGATGTCGTAACTGCCAACTGTGTACTCAGAGATATCTTTCACAGCAGAATGAAGAGGACAATGGAATAATAAATAAAATAGACACAGATTGTAAAGTTCCTACCTCCTCCTAAGTTCCTCCTTCCTCCTAAGTAAGCCTGAGTTCCTTAGTAAGTCCAGTACTAACTAGACCTTAATTTTAAAACATTCAGAGGAGCACTAACATCTCTATTCCAATGAAAAGACTGAAAGGAGCTAAATAACTGCAATGCTGAACTGCAGTCAACAGCACAGACCGTTCACTGTCCTGATGTGGCCTGAGCCTATCCCAGTCACAGCCTGGAGCCCGCCTCATCCACGGACCCACCCAGAATGGGAAACAGGACATCAGCAGAACAATGAGGATGCAGAAAACTCTTCACATTTTATGATTGTAAAGACACTCATAACCCTGATTTACAGCTTGCTTACTGTGGTCAAACTTCAGTTACTGGCAGTTACAGAAAGAAACATGTAATGCTAGAAAGGAAAGTAAGCTAGAGATGTTGTTTATAAGTGTAAAAAGAGAGCTTCTGTTCCTATTGTTAAACACAGCATGTGATCTGTAAATTAAGAATCGTTTCATGTAGGTATGGCCATCTGATTAAATGCCTACCTAGAACACGCACCCAATTGTTCCCAAGTGGTAAAGTTTGCTAGTGACTTGTGAATTCAACGGGATGATATTCATACATTAAAGTCTTACCCCACACCACCCTCTCTCTTGCCATATTTTGTTCCCCACTACCACACTTTCCAAGATGTAGGGGGAGAGAGCTTGAGGGAATTGATCTGACCAGATGGGTCTTCTAACCTTAGCAGGATCATGCAAGCCTTGTTCAGATTTCGGATTCAGTCACTGCAGCCAACAACAACAACAAAATCCAAGGGAGGGCTAAGTTAATCACCGTGTAAAACTTACCAGAGACAGCCTCATCATCACAACCTTGAAAGAAAAATAAGCTAAAATATTTTATAAATTCTCTCAACAGATCCACCTCATAAAATGTAACCTTCAAAACCAATGAGGATCAGAAGCTTCACTATACATTAGCATGAATATAGACATGTTCAATACCTATTAACATAACTGTTTTAAAATTTACCCTTATGTCCCATTTAACTGCCCATTCAAAAGGAAATACAACCACTCCCATATTCCAGTATGAAAATTTTGTGATGAGTTTCCTAAGCTTCAAAGCAATGTAAAAGTGTAATAAAACAGACTGTTTACTACTGCTATGCATTTATTCTCTAATGCAAGGTGTCTGCCATGTTATTCCAGATCTTTACCTCTAAACCCTCTAATCCTGTTTACAGTGAACACTGTGTGCTTTGAGTTAACATTACTCATGAGCATCACAAATACGTATTTTACAGGATTGGTGTATTTTCCGGGCTGATAGAGTTCTCTTGTTTTTCTAGGAAATATCTCCATGTCCTGCCCTTTAGTGAAAGCACCTGCCTTGTAGGTTTCTCTGTGAAGGCTTCTGACAGGAGCAGACGAGCTCTGATGAACTTTCATTACCAAGAGTGTATAAGGAGGAAAAACCCTATCTGGCTTGACATTTCGGTTGCTTTTCATTTGTTGTGGCCTCTCTACATCTTCTCTGAAAGAGGGCAGAAGTAGCACCAACAGAAAATGCAGACGATATTTACAAGACCAGCTGCACAATGGGATAGTGGGGATAGAAAAATCAGGCAGGGGTGAGCACACTAACCACTGAATCTGATTGGGATAGTTGTCTCATTCTGGTTTAGGTTCTGAACAACCAAAGTGTAAATCTAAACAGCCATAACCTAAAAGAATGCAGTACCATTGAAGCATTCCTAAATTCCACAGTGACCATAATCTCCTGAGTTTGCTCAGGAAAGTGGTGTGGCAATTACAAGAAATCTCTTCAGTCCTGAGAATACTACTGTCACAGCTCCTCAGGCAGATGGTGCAGCCTCACGCTTTGGTCAAAGAGGATGGACTTGCTTTGTCTGAGTTTAAGGTGGAAGTGTCAGGTTTCTCTTCTTCCAAAGCCTGCCAATCTCAAAACTCAGTGTCACAGGGACAGCATTGTAGATTCACCTTCAGGAGGGTTTTCTCCAGTCGTATCAGTGGGTTCAAAAAGTAGACATGTTTTTGTTCGTGGAAAAAAGTAGACATCAAACTAAATATAGGTTGGAAATAATTGTTTCCAGTTAAAATTTTAAAAACCATACTAGCAAGGTTTTCCTTATCCCTGTTAATATCAGGACTGTTACCAGAGATGGCAGCAGATTATTAAAACCACTTGTCTCACAGTCAATTCAGACACCAGATATGATGGGAAGAAAGTTTGGGAAGTCCAAACACAAAAGACAAAAAAAGCGATTATCACCTTTTGTTTTGTCTGCCGCAGCTCCGTCCTCACAAATTACTTCAAGAAACTAGCCACAAACTACCGTGTTATCCCTTGGTAGTGTAATACTAAGCATACCAGATGGCATTTCCAAGGAATGGCAAACACGGATCTCAGATTTAGTAGGATTTTGACTGGTTTTATTTCTTGGATCAAAGCACAAACTGGTGTATGCTGCCAGAGCACCAGAACATTAGGGAGAGAGGGTTGTAAAATTTATCTCCATAACAAAATAACAATGAATGTAGTAGCAGTTTACAGTGACAAAAGATAAATAATTCCCATAAGTAAGTCCTATTTAATCTCTAAGACCACAAGAAATGGTGTCTGCAGCATTTTAAGTGTCTTTGCTTCTTTACAGTGTCACATAAACATTCAACATATATAAAAGTAACATACAAAGCAATATACAACACCACTGTCTGGCTTGGAAAATACCTTGACCCACTGCAGACTGACAAGATTATCAAGCACAAATTATTAATGTTTTTTAAAGTATATATAGAAAATCCTTTCTTCACTCAAGGTCCCTATATGAGTTTCTTGTCCACAAAAGTGTCTCTTTATTTCTTCCAAGCTATTAGCACCTATATTAGCTCTTCTCTCTCCCCAAATCAGAATTCCTATCTCCCTGCCACCCCCGATGCTTTTTGCCTTTGGCATCTCCCACCTCACAAGTCTCCTGTTGCGGGATCAAAGGCTGGATCTGACATTTATGTTCCCCTGGAAGAACAGGTCCCAGCACTGCCTCGGGTGGTGCAAACCCCACAGCCAGCAAGGGGTCACCTTGTGTAACTCGGTTTATAGTTCCTATGCACAGATAATGTAAGTTCTGAGGCTGGACTACCACACATCAGCTCAACAGAGTACAGCAAACTCGTGTTCAACTCTGTTATGCCTACGGCCAGTTGAAAACCTTCACAAACTCGGATTGCAAAGGCGCAGCATCGACACGGTGCACGCTTCTCTGTAGGCTGAGAGGAAATTTCAGAATCCCGTGACAAAGAGCAGCGCCCATCGGACAGATGGGTATGTTTTGGTATTGCTGTTAGCATTAGAGAAATTAGAAAATGAGGGCAACTAAAGAAGCCTTGCTTGTGCACACAAAAATGTGCAATTACACAAAATATTGCTGTTCCTCCCCTCCTGGCATAAGAAAGGAACTCCAGCTGAAAGTTTCAAACACAAACCCACCAGTTGTGTAAACAATATTTGGTTGCTACTGGTTTCAAATTGTAACTAGCAATTGTTTACTGTGAGTATTGCAACAGCTGTTAGGGACATCCCAGAGCCAGCATTAATACTGCACCAACGCTGCAAACACACAGTTCCACAGAAAGCACCCCGGACACAAAACAAATAAAGAGAAGCATTCAAGAAAATAAAACAAAAAAAACACCAAAAACCCCCAAAAAACCCCGAGAGATGCATCAGTTGTGCACTCAGTTTTAACAGCAGCTGCCAGCCAAGGCATAAGTGAAGACTAGATAATTTCTGACTTCAGTGTTCAGGAGCTTTCACCCACACTGTGCCAAACCAAAGCTTAATTATGAATGTGTCTCTATTATTTCTGCTTCTGTCATATGTGAAAGAAACCTGAACTTGACAGCTAAATGCCATAGAAGCAGAAGTCATTTAACATTAAGAAGCTAATTGTGAACAATCCTAAGGACCCAAAATCTCATCTGCAAAAGCAGCAATGCCCCCCAGCCCCCTGGTACAATAACCTCCTCAAAGCCTATCGAAAATGCTCTTGTGTGCCTTCATATAGAGAGATTTATCCTTTATTAATTGAAATGATATTAACTTTTGTCCACTTCTCACAATTGAAATTTTCAACACAATTCTAGAAAGCCATTACCTGTAATATTCTTTCTGCAGTGTCTGATGTCTGGATATAAAGTCTAATGTTGCTGCCATCAGCAAGGTAAACATCTGAAAAGGATGGATCTTAAACCTATCCTGTCAGGTAGAAATGCAATACTGTTTTACTGCTTTCTGTATTGCTGAAATCCTTCCGAAGATGCCGATGCTTCATTCCTTATTAAAAATTCCCTATTCCCTAAAGAAACAATTGAGATTACCATTTAGTAGACGTAAAGTGGCTAAAACTACTATTAAAGCTTGCAGACGACAAAAAAAAAAAAGAAAAAAAAAAAAAGCAGAAGAGCAAATGGGAAGATACTGAAGAATTAGAGGAGAGTCTTTCTGGTGTTAAGCACCACAGGCTATGTGGTGTCTCTGTGTTTCCAAGCATGATGCAGTTGCTTCCTAGCGCTTCCTAGGAAGTAAAGACTCCAAAAAGAGGAGGTGGATACACAACTGAAGGTGAATATTCAAAGCCAAAAGGAAAAAGAGCATACCTGTAACCTGCACCTGAGAAAACATCTGGTGTGAATAATGAGGCTACAGTATCTGAATAGACCAGAGCCACTGCTGCAGGAATCCTGTGCAGTGCCCAAACCGCTGCACAGCCAGAGGGGGTGTAAAAGAGAAACCTGAATGCATTTAGGTCATGAGAAAGCAGGTCTCAAATAAGTGACCTCAGAGAGCTGTCTCACGTGTAGGCACGAGGGTGATTTGCAGTCCGGAAAACCAAAGCACAGAAGCCAGATCCATTGGCTGTCAGCTGATGAGAGAGTCAGACTAGAGACAAAGCTCCCATTTCTGACAGGGACATAGTGCCCAGGAACGGGGTATTCTCCAATGGCTTTACACTGAGACTTTATGTGTACCTGAAAGACTTCCCATAGCTCATATTTAGAAAGCTCCGTGCCTCACGCTGCATGAGAAGTCAGATACTCATTTCAGGACTAGTTTGAGAACACCCTTGGGATTCCCTGTGGATCAGAAACTCATCACTGCAGCTTGTCCTCCTGTTGACTGCCCTGTATCAGAAGACAGCAGTGGTCCTCGTGGCATTGGTGTTGAGAAGAGGCCCTTCCCTTGACAATCACAGCAAAGGAAAATGCTGGAATTGTACATAACTGCAGGCAACATTATATTTTAGTTTCTTGTATCCACCTTTGTCAACCTGGCCAAAAACACGAGAGGGTTCCTGGGAACCCTTAGGTTTCAAGTACTCTTGGATTCTTTCTGCAGAGTCTTCATGGTGTCTTTATATAGGACCATCTCCCAGCTCCTGCAAGGTCAGCAAGAGCAGGGTGGCAGAGCTGACATTTATGCTGTGTGCTCTATCACCCCTCTTTAGATACTCTGGAGAATATTCTAGGATGCATAACTCCAATTAAATGACTCAGTTCAATTTGGTAACTTTTTGTTTTCAATCAGAAAGACTATACAAGTTGGTTTGGGGTTTTTTCCCAACCAGAAAGAATCTGTTATAAAAGTTTGTAGAATGATAGGTAGGGAAAAAGTTGAGAAAAGCCAAACTAAACCAATCTTTCTTATTTAAACAGACTTCTCACAGGCTTTTCCTGACACCCAGTATTTCACCTATCTGCATACCTACACACCTGTTTGCATATATTAAAGGAATAAAAGAATACCTTCTCAAGGCATTGAGTCCTTCTAGGAGTTTAATCTTTAGTCCCAAATCTATTTATTTATTTATTATCCAGGTCTAGTTTAATTAAAATAAGCACTACTTTGCTCCTGTGAAGATACAAAAGCCCCTCTGTCTCTTGCACAGAGGATCACCCGCTGTGCTTCCTTGACTGCTTTGCACTTTTCCTCACACGGGAAGGAGCAGATAACTTCCTCACAAATACCTGTTGGTATGAAACATTTCACGCGTGATAAAAGCGTATGTGAAGTGTGGAACAAAGATGGGGGTGCAAACATCAGAATGAGGTAATGAGCACCCCTCGTTACCGGGACGAGGAGCAAGCAGAGAGGCAGTTCGCTCCCTGGGGCTCAGCAGCGCTGCGGGGTTAAAAAGGTTTTTTCAACCTGGATACAGAGCACCTCATCCACGGTGGAGCACAGTTACCCTCCTGCCACTCCAAGGGAGTCTCACCTCACTGCACGCTGCCCTCATCGCCGCTTCTCTGCTCAGCAATCGTGAGGGGACAAAAGACAAGCACGGCTCAAGGTTTCAAGCTACTCCCAAGCAGTTTGAGTTTCTCCAAGAGTACTGTGCAGCATAGGAGAGGGCAGATTAATTCGAGGATCTTCAGGAAGGGTGTTAGGGGAAAGAAAATCTCAGTTCCATCTAGAATAGTCACATTAAGTAGAACTTTTTAATACTCGAGCCAGCAGTTTCTGCAGTTGTGTTGTTAAAATGATGTTCTTTTATTTTATTTGATTCTACTGAACTACAAGCACAGCTTCACATCGTGGCACTTACCTCCAACTTCTGATTACTGTTATTTTTAAAAGAGCGTGCAGTAATAGAACAGGGGAGAATGGATTTAAACTATTAGTGGGTTTAGATTAGATATAAGGCAAAAAAAAAAAAAAAAAAAAAATTACTCTGAGGGTGTTGAGACGCTTGAACAAGTTGTCCAGAGCAGCTGTGGTTGCCCCATTCCTGGAAGTGTTTAAAAACAGCGTGGGCAGGGCTCTCCGCAATCTGGTCTAGCAGAAGGTGTCCCCTCTCATGGCAGGGGCATGATCTTTAAGGTCCCTTCCAAACCAAACCATTCTATAATTCTGTGATTCCCTTAGTAAGGTTATGACACAGCAAACCAAAAATAAGAATCATCTTAAACTGTTATGTTTGGGGATTTCACTCCCCCCCTTCTTTTATCACCTGCTTTTAACCCAGAAGGTTGTTTCTGTCAGTGCCAGAAAATCCACGCATTCATTGTTCAGTGTTACAAATATTTGTGGTTTAGCCTCTTATCAGTGAAGTATTGTTGAGACCAAAGAAAATTATTTACATAAAACAAAAGGAGGAAACTATGCAGTCTGAAAGGCAGGAGGAGACAGTGTTAAACGAAGAAATACAAATACAGACTTGTCCCTAAAATAACACAATGGAATACAGCATAAGTTTAATACAAATACAATAGGAAAAAAAAATGTACCAGTGTTAGCAATGATCCATTCAGTAAGAGCACATGGCAATCCTAACCACTTCCAAAATGGATTGAAATTTCTTTTAAAATAAATTTCCAGCAAAAGCTCAGATTTTGTCCCAAGCAACTATTTTCATTCAGGAAAGAGCACTAGAGTCTTATCTACTCTAAACAGGCACCAAGAGAAAGAAGAAACCTGGTGTTTTGGCAACAGTAGATGTTGAGTAGAACTATTCCTATTTCTTACCCTTTTTTCCCTGAATTTCAGGAAATACGCCGTGTAACTTGAATTGGATATTTCCTTGTATCCCTTAATATTGTTGGAATATTAACAGCGTTACTATTACCTGTAGCAAAACCACCTGAAACATCTGGAACTGCTGTCTGCTGTCTACTACCCACTGGTCTGTCCCAGCAGCTTGCAGCATAGCTCGATTGTTAACAGAGGAATACAGAATAACACAGAGCGGGTCAGGCATTTTCTCTGGGTTTCGGTTTTGATGAAAAAAAAAAAGAAAAAAAAAAAAGGAGAAGTTTTCATAAAGAAAGAAAAACAGAAACAAACCAATAAAATAAACCAACAAAAATGGAAACAAACAGAAAGACCCCCAAAATATATGTTACATAGCAAGAAAGATATCTAGATATCTTTTTGTTTTTCCCAATTTTCCTTTGGAGAATTTAAAGTCAAGTGATTTTGTTTTAACAGGAGTCAAGGAACCTGAATCCTCAGCAAGTGTTCAGTGGATTTGCTGCTCAGCTAAGAAGCGTGGACCATACAAGGAGAAAGGGTGAGAATTAGTTCCTTATTATAATATATTTGAAAAGAACAGCAGGTCAGGAGACCGAACTGTATTTTAACATTGAAACAAAATACATTTTGTTTACTGAATGATTTTGTTTATTGAAACAGAAATAAAACAAACATCCTTGAGTTGAAATTCTTCAGAGCTTTCTATGCCAGAAACCTTCCCCTTTGGCCAGCACACAATACAGATCTGAAAGTATAGGAACTTCCCATATGAAATTCAGATGAAATTCAGTTCTGTGTCCAGCTGCACTTTCGAAACAGAAGTTACATAAATAAGAAACACCACCTAGATTAATATGAACAAATAACATTTTTAGAGCAGCGCTGAAATCTTAGATACTCAGTCTTCTGTCTGTGTACATATACATCCAAAGACATTTGTGAGCTACTGAGTGAGGAGAGAGGAATGTTCCAAACGTGCATTCCTCCACTGCTTGCACAAATGCTGCGTTGCAAGGTCAGGGGAGCAGAGATTGCATGGTCAGGGATGGGCTCTGGCCAAGAAAATGCAGCTTGTGATCAGAGCAGCTTTGATTCTGGCTACACCTGCAGATTTCTGGGTCACATTTTACTTACATTTCTAATACTGTACTCACCACGACTCTCTTATGGTAATCCTTGTCCTCACGCTTGCTTTTCACAAGGCAAGCAGCCTTGCATCAGGGTCCTCTGGTGAAGGACCACATAAGAATGCTCCTTTTTGCCTGTTATCAGGCTCTGCTCTGTTCTATTTGCTCAAGTACTCAACTTTTCATCTGCCCTTTCATCAACACCTGAATCCTTTGCCTCATGTTCGAGGAAACGCTCTGTTTCAAGGCAGACTGAAAAGGTCAGCCTCCTAAATTCCTCCAACTCCAAACCTCTGCTGCTTCAAGGAAAAAGTGTCTCCATTCTATTCAGAAGTGCATCATGACCGCCTGTCCTCACAGCTGCAACCTGACACCCAACACAGGCAGGCCATCATCTCAGGCTGCGTTCGAGGATATCGGTCAGTTGCATGAAAATGAGAATGATCATCCTGTCTTTCTCCTGACAAAAGAACAGGAGAGGACACAACACAGTCACAAAGGTCTCCTCCTGTTAGATTTGTTGTTTAGGAGCTGGAGGTAGTGAGGGGTACACCGAATCATTGTGTGGTCATTGTTCAAGTTTGCAGAGTCTGAAAGAGTGGAAGGGCAGTGGTGTTACGGGGTCATTCAACTCTGTGTTCAACTCCACCACGTCACAGCGTTGGTAAATCCTTTAGCAATGTTTGTTTTGAGCAAAACACCCGTTCTGTCCAGCTGTCTCCCGATGTGTTGGGTGTCCCGCTGTCCCCTGACAACTCCTCCTGTGAGATGAGTTACTGGGGCAACAGCCAGAGCATGCCTGCTGCGAGCTCTGCAGCAGGAAAGGGAAAACCAGGCACCTGGAAAGCTGGGTTAGCCCGCGTGGGCTTGTTCCAAACTTGGAAAGCCGGCCCTGCTGGATGTGGCTGGGGGATGTGCAGACACACACGAGTCATGTTCAGCAGCGTGGAGCAGCTGCAGTAAAGGCAGGGTCCTCGCACAGCACTTCAGCACACGCTTCACAGCCCCGTTCAGAAGGAACGCAGAACAAAGACCAAAAAAGTCTTGAATCAAATTGGATTTTTCTTTTTGCATATTGTATTTTAGTCAGTGACACATACAAATTCCTTCACATAGAAGCTTAAATACTGTTTAAAGAAAAAGAAGAGAACGAAGTACTAACTTAGCCTCTCTTAAGTAAGTATTAACTTCTCTCTTGTCCTTGAAAGATAGACGTGAAGGTAGAAAAAAAATCAGCAATAGGATTTTTAGGGAAAAAGTATCCCAACCCTAGCAAGCTCATATTTTCATTCTATGAAAAATGAAGGTTTCTAATACAAAAGCTGCACTGGTTCGACCCGCAGACAGATCTGTGCTGAATAAATCGCTGTGGCGGCAGAGAAGCGGCTGCTTCCCGCTGATCAGCACGGGCAGTGCAGCCCCTCTGCCTCTCCTCCCACCTCGGCTGCCAGGCTGCTTGCACAGCTGTGTGTTAACTGTTCAAGGCCACTCCATGCCATTGCCAGAGAAGGAACAGACTTTTTAATATTTTTAATGATCTTTTTTTTATTTGCCAGTCATCCCTCTTGCAATATGAGATGAGCAAGTTTGGGGTAATGCTTGCTTTTAACACTAAGTATCACACAGAGTTATTTGATCTCTATTTGGAGCCTGTTCTTTACCGTAATGAAAGAATATGGAAAGCCCTGCTGCTATTTGTGTTATGAAGCAGCATTTTATGCCAGCACAACCGTTTTAATTGTAAGCAAATAAAGCTGTAGAACTACTGTCTTTGCCAACCAGGAAGCCTAAACACAGCTTATTAAAATCCATCGCATTGTGGAACAGAAATTTGGGTTCATTTTGTGTCTTGAGAATGCACTGACCTTGCACCAACATTTAAAGAATAATTCTGTCCCTATCTTGACCTCTACAAAATAACTGACTGCTTTTGGTAGCACAGTCATCACACGCCTTTATAAGCATACACAGGTGTACAAAACCTGTAAAATTAGTACTGCACGCCTGCTTACCAAGTCACCCCTCCTCACCTGAAGGGCCTGGTGTAGAGGAAAAAACCCAATATTCATTATTCCTGCTGGTGGGTTAAGAGAAATCCGCGATGTCCTCATGGCAAAGGGCATCTTTAAACCCTGGAAACCGATACTTTGAAGCATTATCTCCTGCCAGAGCTTTGTAGAAGTCAGTTGGCAGTGTTTGACAACATATTGCAGGCATTCCTGATGGATTTAACTTTCTTTAGCAACCCTGTTATCAGTCTCGTCAAGACTAATTAAGGCTCAGCAGTAATTACTGGGAGTCATCTGCAGGGCTAGAGCAGGCATTGGATCAGAACTGAGAGAGTCTGCCTCTTACAACAGAAATCAGAAGTCTTCAGCAGTCCAGTAGGTCTGAATTTAAGAGCCTGTAAATAAACAGCATCTTTTTATTTTCAAAGTATGCAGGAAAAACCTTTCTAGGATTTGTTAAGAATACTTACTCACACCATTTTCTATCGCCCTCCTGAACTTCCCCCTCACATACCTTAGTCACACATAGCAAGTGAAGAGCTCTTGAGACACAAACCTCTTCTTTGGTCCTTCGAAACGCACCCGCTTCCCTGAACAGTTCGCTTCAAGCAAGGTTACCACAGCGCACCAAGCACTTCCCAGAAAACCAACACAGCACCATTCCTTCCCGAAAAATGCTGGGTTTAATACTGCACCAGCCTGCTCCGAAACACCCCTGCTCCCGTTAGAACCAAAGCAATGGGAAGCGAGTGGAAAAGGGACTGTGGCAACTTGGCATGGTCAGACATGAGTTATCAAGGCTGCAAGCCTGCCAAAGGAAGATCACACACGCCATGGACCGCATTTAAATGGATTTGAAAAGTCATCTAGGCTACGACAACCCGAATAAATGCCAGATTCTGCCCATCACTCCCACTGCGAGATAAGAGGACATGACAGTTTCCCAGCAATCATCAATACACTCATCAGTGCAAACCACTGACACTATCAAAAAGCCTTTACAATTGCAAAATCCAAGAATGTGTGTAATCCTCCTATTGAGCTCTCACAAAGACTTTCCTGTGAACTGTTTAGAGGCAAAAGATTCATCAGATATGCCAAAGAATATAAAAACAAAGCATGCAGTTCTTTCCATGTGAGAGACAAGTTTGTACGTGGAGAATAAAACAATGGCAATATTATTATTATTATTATTATTATTATTATTATTATTATTATTGCCACCCAGGCTTCACAGAGAGCACTCTGTCACTGGAACTCAATGCTTTATGAAGCAGACTGATATGCTAAGAACACAAAAAAAAGAGTCTTGAACCTGGGAGGTAGGATAATATTTCAACTCCTTCATATAACAAATTATTTCGCTGAAATATTCAAAACTTACCTGCTGTAGCTTTCAAAAAGATTTATGAAGACATCGCTATTTGCAATATTTGAATTCAAAGTTACTGAAAAACAAGTGGAAAATGGGGAGGGAGAAAACCCAACGCAGCAAACAGATGAAAACCATGGCCAGTGTCTCAAAATATGACTGGTGACTAAATAGTCAGTGTTACTTTACTCATCCTTTGGTTTCTGCCCAATTACCTTTATCAGTCTGGTAAATCACTGGAGCTATCAGCAGGACAAAATACATGGAATGCTGCTCTTCTCCCAAAGCAAGACCTCAGTAAGGTTCTTGGAACTCCATGGTCACTCAAGGCCGGTAGCTTAAAAATAAATGAACACTCAAGTGAAAAATAATAAAAAAAGACAAAACAACCACTAAGTAAAACTTTAAAGACTAACCCTGAGTTTCTGTTTCGTAAGACTTGGCACAAAATATCTGAGGCCAGAGTCGACAGGACTTCCTTAAGCTCATCTCCCTGCACACCCGTCCTTCTGGGCAGCTGAAATGAATCTTTCTTCTTTCTTGGCTTACAAGAAACTCACCAAACCCATTCTAGGGATCCTGCAGACCTGTCCTACAACACGGCACACTGCACTGAGATTTAAGTTTTCTACAAACTCCTCCTGTAATTCTCACAGGTCTTTTGGAAACTGTTGAAGGGAGGAGGTCCGTGTTATGTTTCTGTCTTTTTTTTTGCCTCCATCTTCTACCCACTGGGTTCCCACATCAGCTCAGGCTCGTCAGGTAGAACTTTGGATGGAAAGCTCCCAAAATGCTCCTCAGCTGCAAAACAGACAAAGGAAAGCTAAACAAACTTTCCAAGGAGCTCTCTTGTTTTGACAGCAAGACATGATGTGCTGCAAACGGCACAGGGCTCCCACCCAGAAGGTCCCTGATGGATCTCGGGGCCCACAGGAAAGGCAGGGCCTTTTCCAGGGCAGCCACCAGAAGACAGCCCGAGTGAGCAGCCTCTTTTGATGTGGGGTCCCCCTTTTTTAACAATCCCACCACTTCTGAGCTCCTGCTCCAAGCCACAAAATTTGATATTAGATTAACCTTAGCACATTCTGATTTCAGATGTCTTCTCTTTACAGTATGTCCGTACAGGATTTCTGTGTTCTGTACCCCCAGAATGATCTTTTTTATGAGCTGGTAACTTCCGTCCTTGACTTGTGCTACTTCTTTTTAGTGCCTCAAAAGAGGCTTTTACTCTTTTGTCTGTGAGAGGTGATAAAAGTTACTGGATAATCTAATATTGAAAAGGGAAAAAAAGACACCAAACCAAACTAAAAACAAAACAGAAAACCAGCCCCAAAAGACTTTAATGAACACAAATTATCTGAAAGTTTGATTGTTCCTCCAGCTGGCTAATATGGACAGAATGCCTCAGTACAATATGCCATCTATAAATAGACCTGGAAGTCCTAGAGGAGCACAATTACACTATCCTACAATAGACATAAGATGGCTCCAAGAGGTTTGAAAGTATAAAATTTCCCTACTCTAGGCAAACACACTCAAGAAAAGAATAAACTCTGTTTGCTTTCTCAAAATGCACATTACTAAACACAGCAGAAAGTTCGCCTGGAAACATTTCTTCACCTAAACCAAAACAATGTGTCATCTGAGCAGTAAAACGAGACTCCCTACAGAATGCTGAGACATTACTACTCGTTAAATTTATGCACCAGTATTCAACTCAGCAATTAGTGTCATTAAATCATGTGAAAGATGACATCTTCCCCTCTGGCCCTTGCTGCCTAAGTCTTTCACATTACTCCAGCAACTGAAGTATGAAGGAAAAAAAAAAGTTTGTTACTGCAAGAATTAGCAATGCCTTTCCTTTTTGTTAGTGATGCATGGAATCACAACTCCGTTTTCCCAGCATTTCCAAGTCTCGATTTTTTTAGATATGATGTGTGAATTGCTCAGAGACACAGAGCATAAAAGAGTTAGATAACATGACACGGCTTTGGTTTAATGTAAAGCTAACTGCGACTGGTGAGCGTAGAGCGGTTTTCATCTTCAAAGCCCTTCACATACATGACTTTCCTCTGGGGAAAACTTATCTCTGCTCTACAGGCAGGCAAAGTGAGGAGATGGAGCAAGAAAATTTGCCAGGAGTCTGACAACCAGGTGTTCCTCTCTCTTCCCTCTGTGTTCAGGCCACAGCTCACCTCCAGCAAAGTGGTGCCGTCTGTTATCATCCCTTCGCACCAACTGAGACTCTGGCCTACTTTAAAAAAATAATGAATTCATCTCAGTGCTGGCTGCTGGGTAAATTTCTTGAAATGCAATCGTGTGTCCTCAGGATCTGTACTACAGAGAAGAGAAACTTCTTGTAACCAATTATATTTTTCCACATCTCAAAGAATTAAAGTAAAATGCCCATAAACTTGGAGTGTGTATTTGTGTGCGGTGCTGAAAATCCAGATAGGATGTTCCAATCTGGTGGAAGAGGAACTTCGTCTTCACCCAAGATTTCCACTTAAACGAAATAATTTCCTGAAAAGCCAAATGGAGCCATCACAAAGGCAGAAACCAGGAAGGGCCCGGATCTGCAGCAACTGTGTGATTTCAAGGAAATCCAGGGACATTTTTAAAGCACAAACCATTGTCCAGACGATCTCGGCGCCGCTCTAGAAGCTTCTGTAAGTTAGTCTTGCAGGAGCGCTTTGCTAAGCAGAATAAATCCCCAGAGCTGTGTCAGGGGTGCTCTGGTCAGTGTGAAATCCCCAGAGAACTCTCAGGAAAGAGTTCACAGCCAAGCGCCTGAGGAGGAGGGGAAGGGCTAAAGTTGCACCGCTCTCCTCAGCATTTCTACCAGCCCTGTCTAAACAACTCACCCCAATAAAGATCTCTTTAATTACATCGTTATTGGTTGATCACACTTCCCTCAAGATGTTTTTCCTTGGGTCTGCAGTTTAAAGCTGAGAAATCCCTTAGGAGGTGAGGCGCCAAGAGGTAAGCTGCTCACACACACACAAACAAATTATATTTATTTATTTTTATTTATTTATATGCAGTATATCTGCACCTCCCCATCCAACAGTGTGTCCACGCAGTGCCTCTGAACAGCTGATCCCTTCAAGACTGTCCTTTTTACAAGGACAACTCCTCTGGGAGACAGCAAGGAAGCCGAGTCTGGGAGTGTCAAACAACAAAAGCACTCTCAGACTAAAAAGTGATGGGAAGCAGGAAAATGCGCAGCAGAACAAAAGGGGCAGAAGAGGCACAGCCACAAACAGGAATTATGTGTCCTTTGCATCACAAGTTAGGAGAGGAGCTTGTAGAGGTGGAACAGGAGAGCTTGGAAAATTGCTACCCTGAAAGGGGTGCAATCAGCTCAGCAGCTCCTCCAGCTGATGCCAGAGACAGACGCTCCAGAGCAGTACCCAAGAAATACCCTCAAGTACAGCAACGCAGAAATCTGTCCACGAGGGAAGTTGGTTTCTAATTTACATCCTTTGCATCCCAGAATTGTTGCCTCTGTGGGACGCTGTGGTCGTGATATGTGATCTCGTCACATGAGGTGAAAATGACTTTATGCTGGAGTAAGACTTCTCATACACGTGCATTTTTTTTCCCACATCAAGAGTATTTCAAGCAAAATAAGCAGAACGGGATGTAATAATTATAGACAAGCAACCCCACAGAAGAGTAGGGAAGGCAATGAAGAGACAGCCATGGAGTTGTAATCTTCAAAACCGAGAGCGGGAGCTACCAACAGCAGGAATGAAGGAATTGAAAACAAAACTCAGCTAACGAGTTCCAAAGACCAGCAGGAAGCAAACTCTCAGTTACCAGGGATGCAGAGAGGGGAACAATTTTGCTGAGAGCACTTATGATGTTAAAACCTTTTGAGCAAGAAACAGTAGGGCTTTTTTTAAAATGGAAGCAAATGCAGAAAGGTGATTTATTAGTTCAGATAGGTTATCCAAAAAGCTCCATTAACCAAAGCAGAATACTACTGTGAGGGGTCCTACAGGGAGCAGAACTGCGACTCCGAGGGCACACCTCAGCAAACACTGCTGCTCATGGCAGTGACTCATCCACCTTTTAGCTGCGCTTCTCCAAATGTTCGCTCCACACAGAGTAGGAAGAGATTAACTGGTACCCATCCAGGTTTACTGGCTTTAAAACTGCTTCAGAGTGCTCCCATCAGTGCGAGTGAGAGCACAGCAAGGAGGTTGCCAAGAGAAGCACCTACCTAACCCGCCTAAGTGTTCACCAAAAAGGGCCCTAAAATAGGGGTGGTGAGGTAAAATGATGCTGCTCAGAAAGGATAACAGTGCACCCAGACTAACAGAAAAGCCAGAAGAGATTTCACTTGGAGCCAAGGACTGGCAAAGGCCAGCCAGAGAGCAAAGGGAAATTAGCGAAGAGAAGGCTGTCAGACACTCCCCTTCACTTTTCTAAGAAATCCAGAGGAAGGATAGAGGGTAAAAGGACAGAGGCAACTCAAGAAGGAACAAAGCAAAAGTAGAGATAAACTGGCGGATTCACCCTGAAATCATCCGCTTCTATTGCCTGGGGCCATACATTATTCTCTGAGGCTCACTATTACTTCAAGCCTGTGTTCCAGCTGTTTTGTAACTGTCTGTGGAAAGGGTCACTCCTGAGGTATTGACTTAGGCAATTCAATATCCAATACTTGGTTAACCCCTGGCTTTTCAGGAAAAAAAAAAAATTAAAAAAAAAAAAAAAAAATCCTGCAATCGACTTTGCAATTTGCCCGGACTGACCTCCATAAACTTTCTAGAGTTCTTCATGGGATTAGCGACCAAAATTAGCAGCTGCACCTCTCTCCCAGAGGCCAAGGAAAAGAGGCACTTGGACCCAACAGCAGCTGCTTCCTGGCTAATGTTTTCCGTTTAGCCAGCTTACCATACCTTTCTGCCACAAGCCTTTTTCTTCTTTTTTTTTTTCTTTTTTTT
>VWZN01010430.1:0-19864 GCA_013396955.1 Regulus satrapa | reverse complement strand
TTTTTTTTTTTCCCCCCCAGATTTGCCTGTCAGTTGCTGCCGGATTTAATCCTGCTTGTGCTCCACAAGCAGCGCTCTGTCCCTCCGACAGGACTGCCTCAGGAGAACCAGGCGGGTGCGAGGGCCGGGTGGCAGGGCAGGGCTGCGGGTGGCACCAGGCGTGCCCTCATGTCCTTGGAGCTGCGGCCGTGCCGCGCCCGGCGGAGCAGGAGCCCTTCCCTCGGCGCACAGCCCGCCCGGCGGGGCCCGGCAGCCCGGCCCCACCGCGCTCTCAGACCGCGCCCGACCCTCAGACCGTGCCTTCAGAGCGCACCCGGCTCNCGCACCCTCAGACCGTGCCCGACCCTCAGACCGCACCCTCAGACCGCACCCTCAGACCGCGCCCGGCTCCACCGCACCCTCAGACCGTGCCCGACCCTCAGACCGCGCCCTCAGACCGCGCCCGGCTCCACCGCACCCTCAGACCGCACCCTCAGACTGTGCCCGACCCTCAGACCTCACCCTCAGACCGTGCCCGTCCCTCAGACGCTGAATCGCCGGGGTCGGGCAGAGAGGGAGTTTAGAACAGCTCGAAGAAGCATCCTCTAAAGTGGTAATTTGTTATGAAGTGATAGTAATTCACTGTTTCTCAAGGGACATGAACTGGCGACCATCTGGGGAGAGGGGTACACAGCAGGTTTGTATAAAAACAAAATTATTTTTTCACAAAGCGCCTTACTGGAGGTCAAGCGTAGTTAAAATGGTGCATCCATCTCTGGCCTGGGACTTTCTTTTTATTGCTAATTCCAGACAATAAGGGTGATTTATTCTTGCTGTTTTTCACAGCTTCCTTTCAGGTGTTTCTGGTACCCTTGAGAGAAAGGCACTGCGGGACTGAGTATTCTCATGTGAAAGTCCTTGTGAAGACTTACACAAGCAGCGCTGCTGGAGGTGTGGAATGAGCTCATTAACAGGGAAATGATGCCACTCCAACGCCTGCCCTGCAACTGAGGGCCTGATGTGAGCAGGTTATGCTGGCCTCACCAAAAGGCCTTTTTCCAGAGGAAGAAAATTGCTTTATGAAGGCTCTGATTGACTGGATGACCTGGGGAAAATCCCTTCCCGGTAAAATAAGGCTTCCACGTATTTTTCAAGAAACAGCATTAACAGTGGGCATTGTGAATGAAATAGAGAAAAGCAACTAAAATAAAATTGTATCATGTGTTTGATAACTTGGTTTGTTTTTATTTTTTTTTTTTCCATTTGTGCAGCCAAGTGTAACCAGTCTGGTGACTTCAGGAGCACCCGCACAACAATCTTCTTACAAAGCCAGCTTTGTAGCCTTGGTGTCACAGTTGCTCTGCTCTACCTGGGAGATGAGGTTCCCCGCACCCTGAGGAGCTCTGGAATAGCTTTTTTCCCCCACTCCTGAGCAAGGCTGCGTTCTTGTTTGTATCCCAAGACATTTTGCCAATCCATATCTCCACTTTTATTAACCTGGGAGGTTAAGAACCTGCAGAATGAGTTTAATAGAAAAATGTGAGGTATAGGAAGACGGTCTAAATAACTACGCTCAAGGTCACGGGAATTTTCTGCTGTTGTCATTCTAGGTTGCTGGTCTCTTCTCATCTGCCTAAATGTGGTTCCTGAAAACTATAGGAGGGGAAACTGAGCTAATTTTGGTGGTGTCCTTGTTGCAGGGTGGGGACATGGCGTGGCTCTGTTGCTGTCCTCTACAACCCACATGTCACTGCTGGGGACACGGTTTTGAGGGGAAGCAAAGGTGAGGGTAAAGCACCTTCCTATTTTTCTACTGTTGTTACTAGTATTGCTGCTGTCGCTGTGTGTTTCTTATTCCATTGCTTGGTGCTTTCAAGAAATCGTTATCCCAACCCAGTCTCTGCCTTTGTCCCACCCTGAAGGGGCAGGGGGAAGTAGGTGGCTTATTTACAGTTGAATCTTTGATGTTAAAAGATATGCCACAGGTGGCAAATCTCTACCAGTGCTAAGAGACAGGATTAAATAAGCTTCCATTTACAGAGGTGACAACATAATAGGCTTGGGGCTCACTTTTTGAAGTGCAACCTCTGTTTTATGTCATGTGGTGACTTCAGGTTTAACCTAGAGCACACGTAACCCAGCGTCCCAGTTACTGACATGTGACACAGCCATTCAGCCTGCCCCGGGCATCATTTTGGGTTTTGAATGCTCAGATATCATTGAGATAACTCGTTTGAGTGCTCAGAGCTGTAAAAAAAGTACAGATGACTGGCCAGCTATATCCAGTAGGAACGTGACAGGATCAGGGATGTGTCCTTAGCAGGTGACATGGGAAAGAAAAGACTGGCAGATGTCCAGCTCTTAGTAATTAATGTACAAAAGGGCCATTATGGCTTGTCAATTTTTTTTAATTATTATTTTTAATCCCAATACAAGCGAGAAATCTAAATTTCAATTATTTTAAAAAAATATTAAATATTCTTCCTTTGTTTTTCTTGCCCAAGTTGTAACTACATGCACACCTTGTGTTCTCAGTGTACCTGGAAACTACACATTTTTAAATACTTAAAATTTGTATTACCTTCAAATGCAATATTCTAAGGATTTGTAACCCCCCAGCTGCATTTTCATTTCCATACAGCTACTCTTTCTCACTGACCATATCCTGTAGAGGAAAGTGAGACTGAAAGCTTTCTTTCAGCGAGGTAGTCACACCACATGGACTCACATAACCACAGAAGTCGAGGGACAATTGTGGTGCCAAGGACTGCAGCTCTCTCTAGCATATTAGTTTAGACCACAACCCCTAAACCTATTGAAAATAAATGCAAATCCTTGGTTTTTTGGATTTAATTTTTTTTCCAGTTATCCCAAGTACAAATATGTCTACTAGATGTAGATTTCAGGAAATCTCATTTAAAAGACTCCTAACTCAAATGTTAAGTGGCTACCTTTGAACACACAGTTGTCCAACACTCAAGGACACTCAAGATGCAAGGACTGAAGTCACCGTTTGTTCAAGGGTAGACACCTGATGAGCACAAACTGGCAAAGGACATCGCCAGACTCCACAACACCTTAACTTCCACCACCTTGTCCCCTTCTCCCCTGGACCCAGTCCACTCCGAATTCACGAGACCTCAAGAGAGCAGCAAAAGAGCACAGGCACAATCTGAATGACCTCCCCACCAAACCTTCGGTTTAGCTGCTCACAAAGCCACGTCCTGCTCGGGAAAGCAGAGGGCAGCTCTAACACCCTTCATTCATTCATTCATTCACTCAAATCGCCACCCATTTCACCAGCAGGACTCTGGCTGCTGCTGAACTCTGAAGTGTTTGCTGTGTTTAGGATGGAAAGACACACGAGGAATTGAAAGAATGAAATGCCAGAGGATCCAGCAAAATCAGCTTAGCAGCGGCTGGCTGCGGAGGATCGGTGTAAGCTCTTGACACACACTAGAGGGAACACGTGGCAGCAGGAAGCACTTGCCAGTCAGGCAAAGGAACAGCCCTCTACTATTGAAAAACTGGATTTTCCTGCACGCTGCATTGTTTTACACTACTCCAAAGATGCGTTGGTAGAGGCACCAACAAAATGCTTTGTTTGCTATCTTTGAGATTTAGAAATAAAATAGAAGACATTTATTAAATAGGCATCTGTGTATGCAGCAGGGAAATTAAGTGTGAATAAACCAAAACAACTCCTGGCTTTGTTTTCTTAGGCTGTCACGATCACCTCAGCAGAATTGCCTTGCTGTTTCTTTCCAACACAGAAGTTACCCAGTGTTTCATGCTGGTGCAGATGCCAGTGCCTGACACACCTACAGAAATCTTGTACAGACTGAAAAACTCCCTGTTCTTTTTTTAGTTACCCCGTTGGTAAGACATTAAATACCTTGCTCATTCCTATGAAACAAAAATTAGTTTGGTTAACCCCAGCAGAATCACATAACTCCAGGAAAACAAGAATGGAGTGCCCTGAGAATCCTGAAAATAGCTTTTTGTAGTATCCTTTAGACCTTCCATTAAACCTTTAATTTAATCAGATTTTTCAGCATTCCCATTTTGGCACTAAATATTTTTATGTCTCCAAAACTTAAATGTTTTTATAGCTGACATTGCATAAAATCAAGGTTATACATTCACCCTGTTAACATGTACATATCTTAAACTACCTCTTTTGTAAGATTTACCAGCCAATTTCCAAAACTCTTAATTCTAGTGACACACCTCAACAAGGCTGCTGATTAAAGGCTATCCCAGTCTGCTGCCATCAGGACAGGACCGAGTATAAGAATTACACAAGTTTAGCCTAATGCTTTTACAGCAAAGGACTTTAATTAGATTCAATTTACACTAGACCAACTTCACCTCATTATATTAGGCTTATTTCTCAAATTCCCTAACAAAAAACCTGAAGATTTTTCCCATTACAAGAGGGGGAAAATAAGGGGTCTCCCAAACTGTCACTTGGGGGACTTCAGAAAACATATCAAAGGGCTTTGACTGCAGCAAGTGACATTCCCACCCCATGACAGATTTCAGAGACTTCCAGAACAAACCAACCCCTTCTTGTGAACTCCATAGAATCTGCATTCTTTACGTATAGCAACAGCAATCCAGCAGATTGCAGGGGCTACTGGTCATGCCTTCCTCCATGACTAACAGATCATTGTGCCTCTTCCCCTGCCCAGCCCAGCCTGCCAGGTTTTTCCCCTTCTTTGTAAAAGCAGGACATGTCATTTTCACTGCTTCATTCCTCCTTTTTCATTATCAATTTTTAAAAAGCAACTTTAAAGGGCAAATTATGGGCTAAATTGGGTAAAAAAAACCACCCCTTTTTATTCCACAGTTCTGCAGAAAGGAGAAAATGAAAAAGCAAGGCAGCAACTGTAGAATAATCCATCTGTGGATGGACAAACTTCAGTGTATCTGCTAACTCACACAGTGAAAGTTTGTTTTACAACAAAAGCCCTTTGACTCTCTCTTGTTTATGCATTTGATGCTTAGCTTGATTACGCATTTAAGCGTTAATCCCGAAAAACTCCCAACCTCGGGATGGTCCCGGAGCAAATCAAACAGCTCATGTGTTTGTGCTGCCTCTTCCCACTGCAGTGCCACTGCAAACCTCTTTTAGGGACACAAACTGACCTGAAGAACCCATCAGAATTCTTGCTGTGCTATTGTACACTAGACCAGATTCAGATCAAGCAGCAATTTATTTAAAAAATCCATTCCCCCCCCTCTACAAGCACAGGCTTATTTTCTCCACAACCCATTAAAACATACTATAGAGTGGGATTCTAACTTGGCATTCTGGAAGACAGGTTTATGAAAAGCACACTGTACAAAAGAAACCATCACAAGTAAGTCAGTGTTTAAGGAATTTTTATTAAACCAAGAATTTTATAATCCAAATTATGTTTCTTTGCTCAGCTATCAATTCTCACTGTCAACTAAAACAGTGGTGATAATCTGAGCTTTTCCACAGTAAAGAATTACAAAATTAAAGAAAGGAATGCTTTAAATTTTTGTACTGTGCTGAAAATTCTTTTCCCCTGGGTTTATAAAACATTAATTTGTATTTTTTATTTTACTATTTTTTTTTAAATTTTAAATCAATAAGTAATCTAGGACTAGCACTTGTTTTGCTAGCCCCGGCGTTGCTCTGTACGTAAGCTTCAAAGTTTCCTTTCCTTTTTTTATTTATTTTATATTTTGCAATGTTTTTCTCAATATTTAATAGTTTTTCCATGTTTAGATTTTTTTTTTTCTTCGGTGAAGCGAAGTTCTAGATTGTAGTCCCGGATAGCTCTGCAAAAAAAAAAAGAATGCTGTTATGTTTTAAAACAAAAGCAGCACTTTGTATGTTTTCTGACATGTTTTCTACTACTGTACACCATGCAGCTCTCTGGGCTTTCACATTTTAGTGATATCAACGTTCTTTAGAAGCAGAATATCAGAGGTCCTCCCACTTTTTTTAGTGACACAAAAGTACTCAACTGTGCAAAAAATCATGACTGAAATTCTGCCTCCAAAGGGGAAATTTTATGCAACCAAATGCTAAAGCAGACACCTTCAAATGATAGCTACAAATGTGGAAAGGGAGTTCAGAGGCAAAACCTAACTAGACAGAAGAGATTACAGATTCCTTTTCATCCTCAACTTGACATTTTTTTCCCTGTCAAAATTGTTAAGGTACTACTATTTGCCTCTGTCATGCACAATTAAGATACCGACCCCACAGAAGGCAATGAAGAAAAATCACTATTTTAACTGACATTAAAAACATCACCCTTCACCTTCACATCACTTCACATTCACCCAAATGTGAAGTCAAGACAAGAAATAATTAGTTTTCACTTACTGTGCAATTTTAGAATTTGGTAAGTACATACAGATTACAATGTAAACAAGTTAATTTCTAAGGAAAAAGGGGGGAACGTGTCCGTAGCTTTTGCTAACCAAGTTGTGAGCACAGAAGTTTGTTTACCACAGCTGCTACTTCCTCTGGCTGCACAGGCCACAGAGCCTGGACACATGCTGCTTACAAGGCCACGGACCAAAAACTTGCCCCAAGCCAACCTATGGAACTACAGTGGCCAAACTTACTTATTAAACACTTGGAACCCCAGTGGGATTATTAACTGCCTTTTGAGCAGCCTCTTTAGCTTGGTGGGCTTGTAGTACGGCTACAGCTTCATCAACCTGTTAAGTACAAATAAAAATTAATTAAGGGAAATGTAGCAATCCCTGTATATTTAAGTTAATAATACAGCAGAAATTAATACACATAAACAATGCCTGCATGGTTAAAAAGAAAAAGAAGAACATTACAATTCCAGTTCATGCAATGCAAGTCACTGTCACCCTTTGAGAAAGAGGACACTCTTGCCCTGAGCCGTTGCTGTTACTCCACTGTGCCAGCACGAGCAACTGCTAGAGCAGGGCAGACTTAACCACCCACGGAACCAGTGCAAGGCAAAAGTCCACCTACCTTCGAACGAAGAGACTCAGGAGACTCGAGCATGTGGAGGAGTTCAGAGTTGTCAATCTCCAGCAACATACCAGTGATCTTACCCGCCAGAGTAGGGTGCATGCTTTGAATAAGGGGGAATAGACGTTCGCCTAGAGAGAAAGAAGTTCATCAGGGACAAGTCCAGCCTAAATTTAAGGGATAAGGGAAACAAATTTGTTCTGCTGCTAAAACCATTTACTCTGCATTTTACAATTGAAAAAGTGTACTTTAAGTGTCCTTCTGCTATAAGGCATGGAGAAAGGTATCGTGTACATACCTAACATCTGCTTTTGTTCTTGTGGAGGGGCAGAAGCCAACATGGAAGCAGTCAAGGGTTCCTGACCTTGCACATGGACAGCAGGCTGCAAATTAATTTAACATTGGAAAATTAAACCTGGACTCATAATTAGGTGCAGCTTCAAACAGCCAGTATTTCACAACTCAGCATACACAATGCCCTACAGTGTCAAAAACATCAAAGAGATTAACAACTATGCCTATTTAAACAAATACTATTGGTTAGAAGTGACGATGCTGAAGATTATTAGAGACTGCCCCACTGAGAAGCAAACACCATAATTTAGGCTAAAGTATGAGGCAACTGCCAAGTATCAAACAACACAGAATCGCATCCCGTCCCAGGCGAGCTTCAAATACGCTCCATTCCCCACTGCTTTTGCTCTGGCGCCACGACGCAGAGCCTCAACACCCCTCCCAGCAGCCACCCTTCCCTCCGCAGAGCCCATCAGCAGAAGGCCGGAGCTGCTCCTGGTGGCACACCTGCTGCATGGCAACCTGGGGCTGCGTGTTGAGGTGCTGCTGAGGATTGCGGACGCCCGCAGCGTACTTGTACTGCGGTACCGTGCGCACGGCAGGAGTGGCCGCGGTAGCTGCCGCTGCTGGACGTGGACCCATCGTTTGTGTTGATGTATTGGCTGAAAAAACAGTAACAGAATTCTATCTGTGAGTGATTAGTATTGTAATTATTTTGCCCAACAACTGATTTAGGTATTGTGTTATGGTCACATAGAAAGGCTCAAACATTGAAATTTACTGGACGCTACTGTCCGGTCACCTCATTCGTGAATTACATGCGATTGAAAAAAAGGTCTGGGATAGAATTTCATTATAAGCTAAAGGACATTTGATTTCCTGAGCACATGATGTCAGTCATTCTGAAAATACACATTTAGGAAGTAGATGGCTGCCTGATACTTTCTGGGAGAATTATGTCTTCAGAGGGCTTGTGGACTCCCTATCCCTGGAGATGTTCAAAACCAGCCTGGGTAGGGCTCTGACTATCTTGGATCTAGTGGCAGGTTCCCTGCCTCTGGCAGGGAGTTGAACTACACAAGCTTTAAGGTTCTTCCAACCCAAACCATTCAATGATTACAGTCAATTCTGGTTCATTCAGTTATGTGCAGATTTTGCACTGATACTGGCTCACAATAATAAAATATAACAAAAAAAAATTTAAGAGCTAAAATTGTATCACCTCAATATTTCTACATGCAACCTACTATTACAACTTCTGCAACTACGTTTAGAAATGAGAGAATCCATCATACAGTATTACTGAAGTGCACACAGGAGTAAGTGCTTCATCCTGAAGAGATGGGATCACAGCCAGTCTTTGCTGGGACAGTATTTAAAGCAATTACTAGAAGGTGATATTAGATTATTCATTAGGAATATCACACATGATATTAAACTTAAAAAAATATTTATTCTGCGAGATCGTGCTGAACCAGCAAAACCGGAACGAGATTATGATACCTAAAGTTTGCATAAATCCAACTCACCAACACGCTGCGTTGACATGACTCGTGGAACTTGGGAAGAAGCTGGTCTCATGGTACTGAACGGTGGTCTGGGTGCTGCTGGGCGGATAGCACCAGGCATGTTTTGGAATGCTAAGGTTCAGAAAAAATACACTGTTACACGCTGAAACACTGGGTGGTGACCACATGACAAACAACAGATTGATACAGCAACACCACGAAAATGTATTTCAAAGTGCGAAAGGAAACGCTACGGAGTTTACAACCATCACTGGGAAGAGGTAAAGGAGTGACTTACGATGAGGTCTGGCACCCTGAGCAGTCCAGCGAGGACTAGGTCTAGCAAGTTGAGCGAGCTGATTAGTAGGATAGTACGCAGCACGGTTCTGGGTCTGCCAAACACAACAGCATCACTCAACTTTGCTGTCTGAGAAGGGCATGCTGAACAGCCCAGCACCCTCCCGCTGTGAGATCAAAATGCTGAAATCACAGACAGCTCTATTCGCTGTCAAATCTAAGCAGATTTTATAGGCAGTACAAAATATTCAGTTACCTGAGGAATAGCTGCCATGAAGTATCCTGAAGGAGGTGCTGGCTGGTAGGGGTTGATTACAGGATTAGGTACTGCTCTTACACTTGCCATCCTCTGCATGTACTGGTTGGTGAGATGAGCTTGGCGCTCCTCTTTACGTTGGGCTAGAGCTACATATAATGGTTTGGTAGCCACAATTCTACCATTCATTTCTGTGACTGCTTTAGTGGCTTCTTCTGGTGACGAAAAGCATACAAATCCAAATCCTTTGCTGCGACCACCTTCCATCATCACCTGTCAGTACAAAATTTAGTTTTAAAACGAAATGTTCTTTGTCATACCTATTCAACTTGCATGAGTTTCTTCTTTCAGCTTATTAGAAGTGAAACCACAGGTTTATTTTACTGAGTATTTTATAAAAACGAATATTATTGTATATAATTAATAGCTAACTCTTACCTGAATAGAAATGAAAATCTCGCTGAAATAATAATGAGCAAGATATTGCACTGGAAAGACACAATTTTTCTCACACCACTTTCACTACCTAATTTATTTCAAGAAATGAAGCTCCTCTGGTGTTTAACCTGACATCTACAATAATCAAGAAAGCCGATGCCCACATTTATAGCGGGTCACATCTGTTACAGAATGAAATTAACTTTTCTTTGGTGACAGATCACTACTAATTTTCAGAGAACACACATGAGAACCATCTATGAACTTTACCTTCGCACTAGTGATTGTACCAAACGGAGAGAACTCTTTTCGGAGACGCTCATCATCGATCCCATCATCAAGATTTTTCACATAAAGGTTTACGCCCTGAGAAAATAGGCAAGTTATTTTTAAAAGCAAGCGTTCTGCGTACATCCCAAAATATCATATAATAATTAGCCCTCTGGACTTCAAATGGAACCTGGTATCTGGTGATCCTGTCCTGCTTCATTTGTTCAAACTTGCGCTTCAGCTCCGTCTGTCTTTCCACTTTTTTCTGAGCCCGGCCAACGTAGATTTGTTTTCCATTGAGCTCTTTCCCATTCATCTCATCTACAGCCTTCATTAACAAACAACAAGTTAGCAGTGCTTTGTACTCCAGCACTTTTCAGACACACAAAAACCGCAATTCAAATATAAAAAGCTACCTAAGGATTCTAGAAAAAGAGCTAATCCATCTTAAAATACCACTAATTGAAACAAAATACCCCAGGACTTCCCCACTTATGGTAACATGAAAACTGCTTTCCAAGTATGCTTTTGTCTTCTTGAAAACAAGTCACAAGGGATGCAAACCACTTTTTTTAATAGGAAGCTGCAAGAAAAAAAACAAGTCGCAAGAACTATTTCTCCAGCCTAATCTTGCTAATGGCAGAGAAAAGCAAGCAAAGTTAAAAAGCTTTAATTCACCTAGTTCTGTCTTTAAAACTAACACCTGAAACTGTAGTATCTATCAGATCTTTCTATACTAAATGTTAAGCTATGGATGGCATGTAGTCTTTTTGTTTTCATTTTTCATCTTTCATTAGGGAAATACTTAGAAGTATGAAAAAATGAACTTTTTCCCTTCATACTGTTTTGAGTTACAACTCTTCAGATGTAAAAACTCTGGCACATATTTACTCAATTAATTTAAAACCAGAAGTTACCAGTTTAATGTATATGTTTATGATAATTAGACACTTTTACAGAGATATTGCAATTTTATGTTATTTAAAACACCCAACATGTGATTCTGACTACAGTAAGAAAAACTATTCATCAATGTATGCAAGACTGAAAAATGCAGATGTTAAGACAGACAGGATTTGTTCCAATCTCTTGCTTGTACACTTGCAGAACTGATGAATCACCAAAATGCCTTCTGAAAAGCAAACTTTGTTGCCACGATTTGTTCTGTACTGCGTTTCTTTCCTGATGTTATTTCTCTACTGTCACAGTAAACTGACGTATCAAAGCAAGCAGTTGACAAAGAATTGAGTTATACAGCATACTGGCATGTTAAACACACAAATAAAAAGGACCCTTCTTCCAAAGTTACCCCTCGGAGTAAAAGCAACATCACAGGGCTCTATGACTATTTTCTCACAGCTATACCAAACATGCTTTATAAACCCAATAGCTTTTCTGCTGACTTTGCTGAGAGACAGTTTGAAAACACAATTCTTTCTGCCTTGCACAAACATTTTGTGCAACCAAACTGGATCCAGTGATTCAGAGATGTAGTAATTTACTATTGCTCAGCATGTTAGAGTCCAAATATCATTGAGACCTTTAAGCCCAACTACAACAGGTTGTCAAATTATTAAAGAGTCCCCATTTCTACTTGTTCCAACTGTATCAAAATATCTTAATAGGCTTCTCAGACCAATTGACATTTGTTCACATGAAAGCATTTTAAATGATAGAAACTGTGCTAAGTAATTTAGGGAGTGAGCACCTCTTTTTGCAGTGTCCTTGACCAATTAAAAAAACTAAATCCCTCAATGAAACATATAATTTGAGTCTCAGCTACAGGATTTCTAAAATTAAGTCCAAAAGCTTACTTTTTGGGCATCTTCATGTCTTTCAAAACTAACGAAGCCAAAGCCTTTGGATTTTCCACTCTCATCAGTCATAACTTTCACACTTAGAGCAGGACCTATAAAGAGAATGAAATACTTATGCTTCATATACAGTTTATTCCCACTTTTTGAACATCCTTTTCAAAAGATAATATTTCGTTTATTTCACTTGTATTACAAAGAACTCCTGCATCAATAATAGTATCAAGTAAATGCCATCCATTAACATGAAATTACTCATTTGCCCCAATAAACTTTAGCCATTATGGCTGAAGTCTGCCATGCTGGATTTCTTTGCTACTGTATTTTCAACCGAAATTTCACCTCAAAGGAGAAGAGAATTTCATTCACAAAGTGAATGAAATTTGTTTCATCATTAAAAATTAGACACTTGAAAAGTATTAGTGCTTCCATCCTTTGAAGCAGGTACTGAAAAAGCCAGGAGGCCCAGCAGTCAGGTATACATTTCACTATTTATCCTGGTGAAAAGGCCATCCTAGTTCAGCAATTTGGGAACCTCTGAAAAAACTGCAGCTCACAGACTCAATTGGAAGTAGCTAATTTAGCTGTAGCAGCTAAATTTGCTACTGTTTCAACCTCAGATACTTGAAGAACTGAAAGGAATTTCCTGTACATGCCGTTTAAGACTGCTACAGGGTATCTTTTGTACAAGGCTTTCCCCTTTGCTTTACATAATATCCACTGGAGAACAGCAAAAGCAAACAGGAAAGAAAATAAATTAAAAAAGAAAGGTGAGGTTGAAAAACAAAACCGTGAAGAGCCTGTAATGGCATTAAGGGATTTGCCATGTCCTATTTTGATGGTAACACATCATATACATTACTACATCATGGTCATGTCCACCATAATTTTGCCTTGTGCATAACTGAGGATCAAGGCAGAATCTCACAGCTTGGTGCTGGAATAGTTCCTTATAATTTTGTATTAGGTCAACCACCACAATGCAGCTGAACAGCAGAGGTAAGTCTGCAGGTCAATGAAAGCAATAGTTAACTTATTTGTCACACATCCTGTAGGTGCATTTATAAAAACGAATCTGTACTAAACCAGAGGACACTTCTATTTGCAACTTTCAAAAAATTGCAGAATCCATAGGCACACGGTTTTCAGATTACTGAAAACAGTTCCAATGGCAGGATTCAAAATCATACTCTGTCTATTTAAAATTCAGATATTACTGCAACTTTGAATCTGAAACTGCAATTAAGTAGCAACTTTTCAGTAGGCTTTATTACATTTTTTATATCAACATCAAACAACCCTGATGCCTTGTATTTTAAGGCACTGAACAGATAAGTTTACATGGAGTAAACTGAAGTTCACTTGTGTTTATATAAGCATTAAGACATTACCAAACTTGCCAAAGAGTTCCTTAAGTCTCTCATCATCCATGTCTTCTCCAAAATTTTTGATGTAAACATTGGTGAATTCTTTTGCTCTGGCTCCAAGCTCTGCCTCACGTTCCTTGCGAGATTTAAACCTTCCAACAAATCTAGTTACAGGAAGAACAGAGTAATACAGATAAAAGCAAGTGTCTCAAGATTTTAAAATTTAGTTTAATCCTCTGGCATTACATTTTATTCTTAATCAATCTCATTCACTTATAGGCATGAAATTCTTTAGGTTAAATATTTATGATAAAACCCAATTGGAAGAACAATTCCACTGCTCTTTGCTACATCAGGTTTATTTAAGTTACAAGGCATGAAAATACTTTGAAGCCATTGGTGAGATTGCTCACTCTTATAAAACACCCTTTGACAACAGGAGCCCAACAATGGCAAGAGGAGTAAGCAAAGAGGCTAAACAGAAATTCTAGATAACAGCATAATCCCTCTGCCACACTAAAATCATGGCAGCCTTACAGCAGTTACTGCTCTCTGATCCAGCAAGGGATATTTCCCCGCCTGCCCACTCCTCCCTAACACACCTTTCCAGCCTATCAAACACTTGGTTTTTAAGCATTCTGAAATAAATAGTTGCACTTGCTCCTGAGTCAGATACCCTTGCAAATTGGCTGGGAACACCAATGGTTAGTTGATACTGACAGAAAAAGGGCAGAACCTGACCATAGTATTCTGCAGCCCAAGGACATGTCCTAGCACAGACTGTACATGGCTGACACCCATTTCTGACTGTAGCAGACTCCTACTTTTAAACTTTATTGTAGGCTCTAACTTCATAGTCACAAATTTGGCAAATATGATACAGCAGCATCTGGTATCCCTGTCATTCTTCAACTTAGACAATTTAATCTAATTTATAGCAATCAAGTATAGCAAGAAAGGAAGTGCAACGTGTTCAGCAGATTTTGATAGGGAGTGGAGTGTTTTACTTGATTTCTAAAAGACTGAATAGAAATCCAAAGCAAAATTAACCCTCATTATGTATTTTACCCATGTTCTTATGATTGACCATTTTTACTAATTTAAGGCTGTATAACAATGGATGCTGAATAAAAACATCTCAATATATCAGTCAAGAACAGAACACACAGGAAAACTAAAGTTTCAGAATGTTTTCCCTGCACGTGTCCTGATCTATCCATCACTACATACAGAAATAATTCATGATGGTAACCTGATGCTGATTTCTGTTATCCTTTTTGCAAACCCTCCCAACTATTTAGAAAGCTGCTCTTTTGCAATTATACCAAACACCACAATGATCCCTCAGGCATAGCTGTGAGGCACACTCACTCCCCCAGCCTAAATACTCTTAAAGAAGTTGCCAGTAATGTTTTTTTTCAATAATAAAGTTATAAATAATATAACTATTATATTAAGTCATTTTCTTAAGTAATTTTAACTTTTTTATTATTAAATAGTTATTTTCTACTTCCTAGATTTGCCTATTAACAGACATTCATACAAAAATATTAATCTAATCTGACCACTCTTCAGCATTGAGTAACTGTAACTCTAAATACCAGCTGACTCCAAAATATGGATTACACACTTCTCTCACAACTCTTATAAAGGAAGTATTATTCAGAATACTCAATGGATTGTATTTTATCTCAGATCAATAAGATCAGAAAACCAGGGAAGAGCCCAAATCCTCATTAAAGTATTGGCTTCTAAGGCAATTAATACAATGATTTTTTTCCTCCAGAGTCCATTATTTGTCTTTTTGAACTTAGACTCCCACTAGAATAGGCAGGTAATATAATTCTTAAACTCTCTAGCACTAAAATTCAACATCTTTTTAAAATCAGAAATTTTTAGAACAACCTCCCTTTCCTAGGTAAGCTTTTAAATCTTTGTCTGCTGCAAAATGAATTTCAGTTTGCTGATCCCCCAAGTACTCATTTGTGTACTTACACTTTGCGGTCATTAAGCAGCATACCATTCATTTTTTCAATAGCTCTTTCTGCAGCTTCTTGTGTCTCAAAATGTACAAATCCATAACCCTTGGATCCATTTTCATCACACACCACCTATTAATGAAAAACCTTTTGTAAGACCCATGGAATGTTTCCTGCACGAACTGAGGAGTTTGTGTATCAACACATTCTGTTTTCCACTAACCTTACAAGACAGGATGTTCCCAAAAGCAGAAAATGTGTCATACAAAGCTTTGTTATCAATTGATTTGTCCAAGTTTTTGATGAAGATGTTTCCTACACCACTTTTGCGGAGAGATGGATCGCGCTGAGACCACATGATGCGCACTGGTTTGCCTTTAATGACATCAAAGTTCATGGTGTCCAAAGCCCGTTCAGCTGGAAAAACATTACGGAATTTAAAAATGCTAGTTACCTTAATAAGAGCACGAATACCAGCTGAAGTACAATTCTTAATAATATTTTTACTGTTTCAAGTCCAGCACCATCGCCGAGCTGCAAACCCAAGCCTCCAGTGTACCCTGTGGTTTGCAAGGAAGAACTGTCAAAAACTCATCAGCGAGAGCTGCACTTTGGAAGGAGCACAAGTCAGCTGAGCAAGCTGCAGAAATCGCATTAGCCTGTAAGGATAGATCTAGGAAAAGATGGTAGGGTGACAGGAGAAAACCCAGCAAGTGGCAGCTGTTACAAAGTTTTAACATTTGTGAAAACGAGCTGGCTTCTCTCATAGCACACAGACAATAAAAATGCTTTTAGGGGTACTGCTTGTGCCCATCCAAGGCCTTTTGCAAATATTAACATAAGAACACCAATACCACAAAAGTGACAACATTTCTTTGCTAGGTGGGCATTCCAAGTGTCATTCAGGCAGCTATTCCACACAACTTCCTCAGTGACCAAAAGAATCTGTCATGAAATTCTGGGCAAGAGACATTCAAAGAGATTCAAAACTAGCACTCGCTTAGTTTAGAGGATCTGAAATGATAAATGTATTTTAAAAGCTCACAATGAGATACATATGAGCTCAATGTAGGAGCATTAAAACAGCAAACCAGGGTAATGTAAACCAGGTTTTGTTACTCCAGCAGAGTAGTTTTTCCAGTAGAACTCCATAACTAACTTTTCAAATTCTACATGCAAAATCTCGTGTGTATTTAGATGGGGAAGTATCAAGACTTGCTCAGTTTTCACATGGCCTTTCAAAGCCGCAACACAAGAGTGGCTGTGATGTTGTAACTCAATTTCTGTATTTAAACACAAGAAAGCAAGTTCAAGTACAGCAGCTCCTTTTCATCTCTGTTCCTGTAAGTCTGGAATAACACTGGAAAAAGTCCCAATAAATACTTGAAGTAACACCCATGGTCTAACTCACCTCACAGTAATTTGCAAATATCAGAACAATGATGTTAGAAAGACAGAAATCAGCTTAGTAATACTTTAAAAACAGCAACCGTGTCAGTAAAAACTTTTTTGGGAGGAACAAGGGGCCAATCACATTGTGAAAACACTTATTTAAACTTGAGCTATATTGCTGCATGTCATGGCCAAAGACAACTTGCAGCGAGCCTGGGATTCAGCTGATATACCATGTTTTATATCCTTTCTTGTGACATTCTCAGATAAGAAATAAATTTGAAGATGATAGGCTCTGAAAGACAGCTGTAGGCATTAAAGAGATGGACATCTAATATTTTCATGGGGAAAAAGATAATTGATACTCTTACCATGTTCATACCACAGTAGCAACTCAGCAACTTATTTAAAGGGAAGCCACAAAAATTAAACGCCAACCTTGTAAATAAGTCAATAAAGCTCTCAAAAACTTTAATATAAATTAAGCAGGAGAGAAAAGGCAACCTAGATAATGTTAATGAGAAATAAAAATCGTTGGAAGGCTCTGTACTACAAAAGGGGGGGGGGGAATTAAAGGAAAAAAAAAATTAAAAAACCAAAATCCCTGTGGATATCAGACTGGCCACAGTAGAAACTTGTAAAGTTTCTTCCCTACTGCCCTGGAAGTCATTAGAATTATTACTGCCAGCACCAATAGATGTGCCAGTAACAAACAGTTCATTATTTCCAGAAGTAGTAACAGGGCTTCCTTTACTAGAAAAGAGGCTTTTCTAATTCATGCTAATTGCTTCTAGAATAATCCTGAAGTGAACACACTCCTCAATAATGTATGTTCCTAGACACATTTCCCAACCATCTGACTGAAAGCAGGTCCAGGGGTCCTTTGCAAACATTACCACTCTTAGCAAACAGCGAGCTTGTGGCTTACACCAGCGCAATTTCTCTGCCAGGACAGCAGCGAAACTCCAGCAGCTTTCCTCATCCCTCCTTTGGAGCAGAAGTACAAGAAAATTATCTTTTCCTGTCTAATCACCACCACACTGTCATTTCACAGGTAGGTTTTTAAATATTACTAAACATTTTAAACAGGTAGGTTTTTTAAAACACGACTAGACTCCATCTACAACCAGGTAGGTACAAGCTACTCTCATTAAAATTCCCAACAAGTGGAACTGGCTCACCCTCAGTCCATTTCAGTCATAAAAGGCTGTGCTCGGTGGCAGCTCCATTCAGCAGCGAACTTGTTACCAATGGACACACCTACCCGGGCTGTACTTCTGCTGATTCCGCTGGAGCTCTCCCTGAATGACTCACCAGCTCCCATTTTAGTCGTGAGCAACTGGACTGTCCACTTCAACAATTTCAAAATCACTGAGATACACACTTAATGCCAACCTGTGCTAAAGGTAAACAGCAATAACTATTAAAAAAAAAACCCAAAACACAACTCTGGAAACGTGACCGTTCTAAAAACCCTAAGGAGTCTGATGCAGGTTACTCAAGAATATTTCCAGTTTAGTGATTAAACAGGATTGCCCGAGTTTCACTCCAGACTATGACTCAAATTGAGAAAAGTCACAACTCTGAAACGTGTGCATACCTCACACATGTGTCATCAGGCCTAATCAGTTTTCAGAAGAGCTTTGAGAGCCCTCCTTTACAGACAGCAGGTGATGTCAAGCACACCTTCAAAGCTATTTTTCAAAACCTAAGGTAGTTGTTACTAGCTGTTTAATAGGCATTGCCTGAGATGTAGCTAAAAATTTGGCTAAACCAAAAAAGGGTATCTATTCTGGAATCAAAATGAAACCAGGATGATTGTAAGAATAGCCATTCAACCTCAAAACTCCTATTTCAAGGTTTCTGTAAATGGACATAATGACCTATTAAAAAGAAAAAAAAAGCCCCCAGCAAATGCTTTCTAGGTATTTACCAAGAACACAAAATTCTGAAAATCTTTAAAAAGTATATTTGTGCAATGCCACTGAAGTTTATTTTAAGCAACTGCTTCCAGATACTGGACTAGTTATAGACTAAAATATGTGTGCCTCCCAAAGCCTGACAAACACTTAAAACATCTGGAGTAGCAGCACCTTTCTAAGGGGCACAGTCAAAAACTGAATTAAGCATTGCTCAGGTGAAAAAGCTGCACTGGTCCCCACCTTTGACAAATTACAAAAATGCATCGGTTCTGCAACCAATGATAAAGTCATCCCTTATGGAACTCTGTCAATACTAAGGAGAAGCAGCATTTGAATCACCTTCAAGTTATGCCCTGACATTATTATATCAAAGCACTGACCTGTGCTAACCCCTTATTTTTTCTGAGAAACTGTATCAGACTTTTTTTTATTTAATGAAAGCTAAGTATGTCAAAACAACCATTCAAATAGTTTCATCCTAAAGAATGGCTGAATAAATCAAAAGCTCTGTGAACTGAGAGAGCCGATAACAGGTGGAGTATCTGCCTATTAAAAAGATGAGACAGTAACTTTTACTACTTACATACAGATACCATCGGTACACCAAAGTCTGATCTGATAATGGCTGTATGCTAAAGCTAATTCTGAAAGCCAGTTAAATCTAATTGCTTGAAAAGTTTGCAATTTAAGTATCTCGCTTTCATATCCTTGAAAATAAAACCATTAGAATAGAAAGCTGTTTACTTAACTGTACTTGAAATCACGGATCTTCTAGATGGGAAATTACTTTTTTTTTTTTCTTAATTGGACTCCACAAAACTTAGAACCAGACCCAGACCCATTCGGTTCTTTTAGCAAAACACCCTCCAAATGGATCTCACCGTGTGTCCCAACATGACCGGAACTACAGAGAAAAGTTTCTTTACCGACACAACTCCAGAGAAGCAGCAGCACCTCGTGAAAAAAAAAAAAACAAAACCAAGTTCCATAAAAACCCGCGACTTGGGGGAGAAACGACGTCAGAGAATTGGCCGCCAAGAGGCACGGACGAGAGCGCGGCTCGGGCTCCAGGTGCGAGGGGAAGGAGCCCGGGGAGTTCCGTGCGCTCCCTACACGTGACAGCCATGGTGCCCCGCTGTTCCGACAGGCGCTCGGGCCTGGCCGCCCGCGGAACTACCCGGCCACGCCGCCGCGTCCTACTTCCTCCTCCCGGCCTCTCAACCACGCACCGACACACACACACACACCCAAAGCCCCTGCGCGCTTATTACGAGCTGCTAGAGACGGCGATGTTTTTCCTCCGGCCACCCTTCGCCTCGGACGGACGCGGATAGACCGCCCGCACACCCAT
>VWZN01010429.1:25841-42282 GCA_013396955.1 Regulus satrapa | reverse complement strand
TTATTAAATCTTGCTTGCATGGTGCAATTAGGCCTTTGCTGTTAATTATTCTTCTTTGCAGTCCTTGAGTAAGTCATGGGCTGTGAATGCTCTGATGAAACTGGTCCTGGTGGTGAAAAACAGGGTATTTCAGGTGCTCTGAACCTGAAAAAAATTGAGAAAAAAGTATTTTATTTTTCAAAAATAACTTTATTTTGATGTGATTCACTGTGGAAAACCTGCCTGGTTTTATTCCTGTAGTTGTCAATTTATTTTTTTCTGATCTGCCTCTTGTTGTTTTATGGGTATTTTGGGAGTAGCTACACCGTACTGCTTCTGTAGAACAGCAAAGTATTTGTCTTCACACCATTTTTATTTTAAACAAATCCTAATTCTGTTACCATCTGCTCCATTCAACAGGGAGGAATTTCAAATAAAATCTGAGTCCTTCTATCTGATTGCCACGGGGGTACATTTTCTAGGCTTAAGGCTATTTTTCTAATTGTTGGTAAAACCAACTAGAACATTTGTTTTTAGAGAAACTCTGATTTTTAGACTAATAGATGACTTTATGGAATAGTAGAGGTGGGCGTAAAATGTATCTTACAGGATATGTACTCTAATTGGTATGGAAATGGAAAAGACAGGAATTTTTGGACACAGATAGATGTGGAATAATAACATTTGGGTCCCTGATATCTCCAAGCCCTTCTCCCAGCATCCTCACTGACACTGCTTTGTAAACATTCCTTGTGCTACTGATCTCTCATTGCTCCTTTTTTATGTTTTCCTGACAGCTGGCACCAGAAAACACTCTGATGTCCTTCCAGAAGGCAGTGGAGCAGAAGGTGTCTGGCGTGCAGGCTGATGTGGTGTTGAGGTAGGTCACTGTGTGTGCTGGCTGCTCAGAGGCTGCCTGTGGATGATCCAAGCCAGAAATGGTCCAGCATTCCCAGTGTCTGCTCACTGCAGCTTTTTCCCACTGGAAAGGGCTGTCCTGGTGAGCTCACCCAGTCACTCCTGGCTGCCTCTGTCAGATTAATAATAATAATAATATATAATAGTAGTAATCTGCTGCTGATTATTTCACTGAGGTGATGGCGAAAGGAGCAATTGTCCAAATGAGGGAACCTGGATCTTGTTGTCATCTCCATTTGCAAGAAGGCTGTAGTTTATCCTAGAGCCTCTTTTATTACAGTAAAACACAGCCTGGCCTTGGGAAGGAACAGACCTGCTTAAATCTATGACTTTTTCTGAGATTTCCCATGAGCAGACAGAGCAGAGATTCCAATTTGACTTTGTTGCACAGGAGAGTTTTCACCAGCCTTGAAAAATTATCCCAGGACTATACCAGGAGGAAGCCCTTCCTTCTCCTCTTTCTCTCTCTCACATGCATTAATTAATCTTTAGGGAAGGAGGAACCTGGTGACTGTCAGAAAGTCATTCCTTGCTGGCAAATGTCGAGCTGAGTGAACAAGACCAAATAGAATTTAGAGAGGGTTATTTCCAGTGCTTTGTTCCAGGAGTTTGATAGTTCCTTAATATTCCTGCTGTCAGTTTGTCCCAGTAACACTTACAAACACAAGAAAGACTCAAAGCAGATATTTCGTTTTTTTTCCCTGACTGCTTTGGAGTTTTGTGTTGTGATGGACAGATATGGACCTGGTAGAAGGAAGTTTGGTTTTTTAATTGCTTTCTTTTTACTTTGCATCATTTGTTTGGAGAGAAAGTGGTTTAAAAACAGAAGGAATTTCTTCCCACTGCTGAGTGGAAGGTCACTGTGGAAGGGTGATGTATGAATTGGGACAGTATGAGTTGAATTGGAAGTATGAGTTGTTATACAACTCTTGTTTTTTTCCAAAATTAGTTCATCAGCTGTTGTGAGGGCACGAGTACTTGAGTGTCCAGTTCCCAGATGAGCACTTGGCTCCTGTGGCTGAATCCATTAACACTGGCCAAGGAGAAAGGTGGGCTTTGGGAGGAGGAGAGCTGGAAAAGCTCCAAGATCCTTCCCCATTGCTGCTCATCAGCCATCCCAGAGGAGCACTCCAGGCTTAAACAATGCCCTTGATGGCCCAATTTCCTGAGCCTTCTCCAAGAGACCCGAGTGCCTTCAGAAAAAGAGGATTCCATTGACTTTCAGACTGAAAATGGTGCAGCTGGCAGCACCCTTGGGAAGGGTTGGCAGCACAACACTCCTTGCTGTCTTTATCCTTCAGGAAGATGCACTTTGTACCTGTGGCTGGATGGGTCCATCTCTCCTGGAATAGTTGCATGCTCTTCCAGACATGTATCAGCATGGGTAGGCAGCTTGGACACGCACTCAGGGCCATCTCACCCTGCTCCACACCCATTCCACATCCCAAAACAGTTGGAAAGCCAGTTTTGCTCCAGGAGCACAGAATTGCTGCTTGTTCCTCTCTCTCTCTCCTTCCCTCTCCCACATCTCTTCCTCTAAAGCTCTGGTTCCTGTCTCTGAATTACTGCTTCAAACCTGGGCCTGCCAAGATGCTGTGGTTAGCCCTGAGTGGTGCTGGGTGACTCTGTGAGGGAAGGATTGGAAAGGAGGGAGCAAATGTCAAGTGCCCCATAGGATTTCTGCACTGTGGTTAAGACTTAGCAGTGCTCTGCTCTTCTGTGAGATGCTAAACTCGAGCTCCTGGCACTTTTAAACACTCAACACTTCATTCTGCAGTTGCTTCACATTTAAAAAAAGATTTATTTTTAACTGTATTTATTAAACCCTTTCTGACTGCAGCAGCGTGGGATTGCTGTGTCAGCGGGTTGCTTTGGGCTGGGGGAAGCAGTTGGCACAGCACAGGCCAGAAATAGCAAATAAAGATGCCAGTGACCTTTGTGAGAAGGGACTTCTGAGGGCAGTGGCAAAGCTGAGGCAAAATTTGCTCCATCGTCTAAAATTGGGTTTCATTCTCCCTCTGGGAAACAGCTCTGGGTTGTCTCCTAATTCAAATGGGATTTGTCATTTCACCCCATCCTCTTTTCAGGCTTTTTCTGAGTCTCCTATTAGAAGCACGGGCTCCTTGCTTTGGAAAATGTCATTGCTATCAGGCTGGCTGCCCTGGCTTTGTCCTGATTTCTGGGTGCAGACAGCTGTTCCCCTGCCTTTGATAAAAACTGTCACTACCCTATGTGGTTTTGCCACTGATATGGTCACAGAAAATTGAGTGGAAGAAAGTTTAAAGAGTTTTTTGTGCTTTCCAGAACCATTATTCTGTAATATCCAGATGACTTAAAACCCCCAGGCCATGCATTTGGCTGCTTAGTTTTATCAGAGAGGTGGGGGTTTTTTTCTTTTTTTTAAGCATGATTAACTCATGGGGGTATTAAACCAGTTTTCACTTGGAGAAGGCAATTTCAGAAGATTTTTGATAGTTTGGAAGCCTTGCATCTTGCTGAAAGCCTGATGGTCACATATAGCCTGAGAAGCTTTGAAAATTTCCCTCCTGATCTGCTGTGAACAGTTTGAAGCGAGTTTTTGTGTAGTGTCTGCACATCCAGGGAAACCTCTGATGTTTTTGGGAGCTACAGAAGCTGAGGAAAGAAGCTTTGATGAGCATTCATGGTGGATGTTCTTGTGGAAGGCCAGTTTGAAATTTTGGAGGGGATACTGGGGAGAAGTGGATGAGGCATGGACAGCGTTACCTCAGTGTAGGAGTGACTGCCAATGTCCAGCAGGTATCCAAGAGAGATTTTCCTCTTGAGGATCCTCAGGGGATGTTTTTAGCCTGGTTGAGACCTTCAAAAGATTTTGATGTGAGAGAGGCTGGAGTGGGAAGGGGAATTCCTCTCCCCTGCCTGTAACAGGGCCTGTGCTTGCAGCTATGATGGGGTGCCCTTTCTGATGCATGACAAGACTCTCAGGAGAACAACAAACGTGGAGGAGGTGTTTCCAGAGCGGGCCTACGAGCACTCCTCCCTGTTCAACTGGACTGACCTGGAAAAGCTCAACGCTGGAGAGTGGTTCCTGCAGGTGGGTACCATGGAGCCAGGGCATCACAGCTCCTGGCCAGGCCCTCTTTGAGGGTGAAAGGTGTAGATCCATCTCCTTGGTGCAGCTGGACCAAGTGTGCATGGACCATGTTTAGTTCTGTCTCTACTAAACTTGGGCTTGGTCTAAGCCGTGTTGTCTTTCTGTGCCTCTTCTGGAAAAAGGGGCCTCAAGCCTGGCTGACACCACAAAGAACTTTAAGACCCCAAGGAGGGTGAATGTCATTATAAAAAAACCCAGAAAAACCAACATGCTATACGCTGTTCCCCTTTTTTTGAATTTAATTTTGGGACAATCATCTCCACAAAGAAAAAGTAAGAAAGCCTTTTCAATGGAGGAGTGTGGGCTTTATGGCAGTAATTCTGGGATTGCTTTGCTTTCAGAATGACCCTTTCTGGACAGCGGGGTCTCTTTCAAGGGCTGACTATTTGGAGGCTGCCAACCAGTCAGTCTGCAAGCTGGAAGATATGCTGGAGGTGATCAAGGACAACACATCCCTCATCCTGAACTTCCAGGACCTACCAGCAGCTCATCCCTACTACAGCACTTACATCAACATCACCTTGGAAACCATCCTGGCATCGGGAATTCGGCAGCAGGCTGTGAGTTCCGTGGGGTTGGGGATATTTCCAGAAACAGCCTCCTTATGGTTTCATGAATCCTGTGTATCTCCAGTGGGGCACTGCTGGAAGTTGTGCTGGGCATTATACCAGTGGTCACAGAGGTTGGGATAGAGCACCTGGTACAGCTCAGGAGAGGTTCTCTCTGGGTATAACAAAACTGGTTCTCCCTCTTCTTTTTTTTAATCCCCCACTAAGACCACAACAGAAATGGAGATAAAGAGAAAAATAGTTTAAAACATAGGTATGGGGATGTGAAATGGGATTTCTCCTTCAGGTTTTTGGTTCCCTATTGAAAATGCATGTGGCTGCTTCTGTGCTGCTCTGATGCTTTGGTAGATGAGTGTCACTGAGTTATTAAGACCAGGCTGTTGGCACTTGGAGCAGCCTGGTCTAGAGAAAGGTGTTGGTAATGGCAAGGGGTTGGAATGAGCTGGGTTTAAAGGTCCCTTTCTACCCAAACCACTCTGATTCAGTGATCACTTTACCTCTTGCAACTGAGCATGAGCTCAGCTTCGGAATCACGATGTGAGCTCAGGGAATTCCGTGCCCCGGGCTGGAGTGTTCCCAGATTTGGGAGCCACGTTTACCATAACCTGTGTCCTGTCCCACTGCCCCACAGGTGATGTGGCTGCCAGACACGGAGAGGCAGTTGGTCAGACAGGTTGCTCCAGGTTTCCAGCAGACTTCTGGCCTCAAGCTGGACACAGAGCGCCTGAGGGAGAAGGGCATCGTGAAGCTCAACCTGCGGTACACCAAGGTCACCAACGAGGATGTCAGGTACTGAGAACCCTCCCTGAGAGCCCTCAGCATCCTTTCCTGAAGGATGCACAGACAGGCTTGAAAGCTTGAGCTGTGCAAGCTTTTCCCTACCCATCATCCAGAATCCAGGCTGTTTCTGGGAGTGTGCAGCTGCCTCTGACATCTCTGCATGCTGTCTCAGGATATGATGATCCTCTTTGAAGTACAAATGCATGAATTGGCTGATTCTTATTACACTCACAGCTCTGGGAAAAAGTGAAGGCCTTTCACACTGAGTTCCCTCCGAGTGCTGCTTCATCCTCATTAGCAGCTGCCCTTTGCTTCCATTTGTCTGCTCCAGAGCTGCTAGCACGGAATTTTGATTAGCCCAAAGTCTGGGTGTGCTTTCAGAAATTTCTCTTTGCAGAAAGAGAAACTCCTGTCCTGTATCATCTATTTCGACTGATCAGCTCTTCTCTGTAATGACCCTGGCATGGCAAGGGGTTCCTCTCCTGCCTGAGCCTGTATTGAGCAGTGTGGCGTTCTAGCTCCCAGCTTTGCCCCCTTTCTCAGGGAGGGCAGATTGTTTCTAGTAGGGCTTTTCAGATTTTTAAAATTTAAGTAAAACAGGTTTGCATCTCCAAAGGAGCTGCATGTTAGAGCTGAAGTAGGGAAGAGCTGAGCCTGCAGCTGTTTGAGAGCGTGGCCCTGTTTGGGGTGATCCAGCTGTGTCTTTCCCTGGCTGCCAGCACCAGTCCAGCTCCTCACCCTTAAAACCAAGGTTGTGCTTTACCCGCAGGATAATTCCTGCTTATTTTGCCTCCTGTTTGCTCTGTCCCATGGAGAGGCCTCTATGCCCACTCACTCATCTATCTGGGTTTTTCAGCCCCAATCTCCCATCAATCCCACCTGAGCTGTCTCCATAATAAGAGCTGTCACCTGGATGTTTCTTGAACCCCATAGTGCCAAGTCAAGTGTTGCTGCAGCTGTAGTTTTAACACAGCTCTCTCAATTTTCCCCAAATCCAGCACCTGGATACATGGAGATCTCCATGTCTTGCACTGTGACCTTCCACCTCAAAGTGTTTTGCCAGTGTTAAATTGCAGGGATTAATCTGTGCTGTGCATCTGAGGGAGATGGTTGATGCTTGTGCTTCATAGATAAGGAAATAGAGCCATTTATGTGAATTGTCAGGTAATTGCCAGTGCTTGGTTTGCTGCTGGCAGCTTCTGGGCCCCAGCTGGCAGTTTTAGCTGCTTGGACTACCACCTCAGGAGACTGGAAGCTGTAACTCTGCAATTGTCCCCAAAACAAGGGCATGGAGGTTGTAGGCATTGATACTGGAGACAGGTCTGTCAGTGTTTAATTAAGCAAAGTGCCCCTGAAATGTTACAAGCCTCTGAGGCAGATGCTAATTCTGCATCAGCACAATGAGATGGTTGTTCCTGGAACACACAATGCCCATCATTCCTGGGGAAGCATCTGAGATGGTCTCTGGCCTGTGCCAGACAGCAGCCAAGAGGTGTGAGCAAAGCTGTCAGGATCAAACCATTGGCTTACAGTACCCTTGGGTTGCTCGTGAAGTGCCCCTGCCCTGTTAAAAACTCTTCTGTTTCACACAGTCCAAACCAAATAAACCCATCTGTGGCAGGTCGGTGGCAGGAGCTCTCCTCTCGGAGATGAGGTTAGTTGGGGTTCTGCATGTCACCCTGTGTGTGTGCCTTGGCAGGGACTACGCCATGGCCAACCTGAGTGTGAACCTGTACACGGTGAACGAGCCCTGGCTGTTCTCCATCCTGTGGTGCGCCGGTGTCCCCTCGGTCACCTCCGACAGCTCCCACGTCCTCCGCAAGGTGCCTTTCCCCATCTGGCTCATGGTAAGCACCACCCTGGCAGGGGCTGGGAGCCTCTGGGAGGAGGGATACATGGAAAAGGACTAACCAGCTAATTAAAGTTAGGAAGTGCTATGTTTATTGGCAGCGCCGGGCAAGATGTGAGGTAACCCTTGAAAGATGTGCAAAGTTCACAAAGCCCTGGCTCTCCATTTATCCCCAAAAATCTTACATATTCATTCATATACATAGATTGTTACATATTCTTAGAGTTACCCAATACACCTTCACATGGGCATCACCTAACCCTGCCTACCCTCGCTCCATATTTAAACGAGCTCAAAGTCTTTACACCTCTGCAGTTCGTTCCTTGGAATGGGTCGGTGGGTCTGGAATGGGTCAGTGGTCTCATGGGGGGGGTGAAGGGCTGGAACATCTTCACTTTAAACTTTCCACCTTTGTCCTGTTGGCAAGCTCTCTGGTCACTCGGGCCTGGTTGACCTCCTGGTTCTGGCTGGTTTTGGGGTCCAGGTGCCATGATAGTTCCTCCATCTTCACAATGGCCTGTCCTCCCTTTGAGTTTCTACAAAAAAACTGAATCAAATCAGTGGCAATCCCTAACTATCTTAGCTAACTCTATCTGCTAATAATCAATCATTCTGTCTTTCTTTTAATTCTCAACTAAGTGTTAATCAGTATATATTGCTTCTACCTTTTAAACTATTTTTCTTAAATCTTTGATTCTTTTAACACTTTAATTCAGGAGCAAATGCAGAGGGTGGGTGTAGAGGTGAGATTTTCCAGGGAGGTTTGGTTGGGCTTGAGGGTTTTCCTCTCTGTACAGCTGAGCCCTGAGATGGTAATGATGCTCCTCTTGCACAATCCCATCAGTTTGGGTGGGATCCTTGAACATTGCATTGCATTCCCTATTTAACCCACATGATTTTTCCAGTTTTCCTCTGAGGTAAAAACACCTTTGCGGACTTGCTGAGCAGCTGTTAAGAGTTGAAGGAGAAGCAGGCACACAGGTGAACCAGCAAACCAGGCCCCTGTGTCTCGGCCAAGTTGCAAAATTAGGTTTTTTGCCTGTTCTGAATCCCAAATTGAGGACAGGTTTTACTTCTGGCTACCCCATTGCTGGACAAGATTAAGTAGAGACCCAGTGATGATGGTTCAGCTGGGCTCAGCTGATGTGATGGCCGCTTAGACTGGCAACTGGAACCAGACCTACCAGTGCCTGAAAGGACAGAAATCGCACTTAGGGTATGGGGCCGTGCCTCCATGGTCCCATATGCACTTAAAATGGACTCTGCATGGATATATTTCCCTATTTTCCCCCCAGACTTGGATTGCCAAACAGCATCTTGCCCTTACCCTAAGGTACAGCTGAGATGGGAAACTTTCAGCCCGGAGAGCTCTGAGAAAATGTCAGCACACAAAAGGAAGAGAGAGTTTCAAATTGTTCCTGTTTGCATTTTCCCTGATAGTTTTGGATGACAGCCTGGCATTAGGAAGGTCATAAATATTGTGATTTATACCTAACCCCTGCAGCTCTGTGCTTTTCTTGCTCCTTGGTGGTAACTCCAGCCATGTGTGGGCTCCCTGTGATTGCACAAACCCAAATGTTTAAGGTCTGCTTCTGTTTTCTGTCTTGCAGCCTCCAGACGAGTACCACCTAATCTGGATCACGTCTGATCTCATTTCATTTCTCGTAATTGTAGGAGTTTTTATATTCCAGAAGTAAGTTTGTTACAGCTCTGCCCTTGTGTATTTGTGGCCTGTCTGTGTTTTTGTCCAGGTTGTTGGGTGGAGATGGGAGAGAGGAGTACCCTGAGCCTCAGTTCTTGGATTGCAATAGCAGGGGAAATATTTATTTAAAAATCCTTGCAAACAATAGTTTCAAGATGGGATGGAGAATTGGATGCACCTTTTAAGAATGAGAGGTCACAAATTAGTAGTGTCAGATGCCTTGCTTTGCTCCTTAGATATGTGGAAGAGAAACTGTAAATGCTTTAGGGAAATGGATGTTGAGAAAGATATTACAGTGCTTTAAAGGAAGAAGAGGAGAGAGATTTTGAGAGTAACATTTAAGAACATGTTACAGTTTTCTTAAATCAGTTTGTTCCTGTTTGGATGTAGAAATATTATGGAATCATGGAATGGTTTGGGTTGGAAGGGTCTTTAAAGATTGTTTAGTTCCAGCACCCCTGCCACAGACAGGGAATTACTATGGGAAATGTTAGGATACTGCAAACCAAATCAGTTTCTTAGTTGGAGAGAAGGAGAAACTCTTCTCCAGAAGCTGGATATTCCTGCAGCAAAGGGCTTGCTCTTCCATGAGCCTTGTGCAGAACAGAGCTCTTTCCCTGATGTTCCAGTTTCTCCACCACATGAAAGAATTGCTAGCAGGGTTGAGGATATGTCAAAACCAAATCAGAGCAGAATTTCCCAACCACCACCTGCTGATGTGATTCAGCTCTGGGGAACGGGGCTTGGCATATGCCCTTCAGTGTCATGGTTTACTTTTTTTGGTGTGTTTTTGGTTGGTTGGTTTGGTTTTTGGTTTTTTTTCCTTAAGTCCTTTTTGGGGCAAACCAGATCTGCTTCCTTCGTGCGAGGATGAGGGGTGGGTGGGAGCAGAGGCACTGCTTCAATGTGCTCGTCCTCTGTCCTCTGCATGGCTTCTCTCTCCTCCGTAGCCGTGGTAGGGACTGCTCCTGCTCTTCTGCTCCAGCCCCAGTGACAGGATCGTCTCCAGAGGGGAACTACCAACTGTGATGACTTCTAACTAACCTTTTTTTGCCTCTTTGCCTTGTTTATTTTCTTACTGGCTCTGACTGTTGTGCATGTTCCTCCTCTTTCTCTCTCTGCTGCATTCTGGCATCTCACAGCTATCACATGATCAGGTAATTCTGGTGCTTTCCTCCTCTTTCTCTTTTTCATTCAACCTTCCTTTCTTTCTTTCTCCCTCTCTGCTATGGCTTCACTGCAGATGGACAGGGTAGGGATGCAGCTTTTCAGATGCTTTCCAACATCTGGCTTCAGGAGGGGACTGTGAGGGTTTGAACACTGCATAGTCTATAACCCTGAGCACCATGGAAGTCTGATGCTGAAGCCAGTGGATGTTTTGAAGGCAATCTGACCTTCTGTTAAAATTATCTAAGTTGCTACCTTTTAAAACAGCCCAGTTCGGAGGTCCTGGGGCACATTGTAATTGGGAGATTCCCAGAAGATGTAAAGTTTTCTTTGTGGAAATAATCCCATGCAAAATATCCCCTTCCTTCCTGTATTTACCAGAGATGTTTGAGGCCAGCCTCTGTCCTAAAGAAAATAATGGAATAGATTCAATTATATAAAGTAACACTTCTCTAATTAATTATCTGAATTAATGGGGCTGATGACTGGAAAGGTTTGGCTCCTCAGTTGCTGCCTTCAGCACTTGGGATCGTCCCGAGTTGCACCGCTGTGAAACTGGAAATACAGTGTGCACATAAAGAGCAGTGCAGTAGGGGATTGAGCCTGGGGCACTGGATTTGAAGTGCCATCAGTCAGAATCCCAGATTTCTCCTCATTTCGGCCCCTCCCTCCCCAGTCATTCCCATCCCTTTGGAGGGAAGCGCTGTCACTTGTCTGCACTAAAGCCTTCTCTGCCTCCCTTCTCGGCCCAAACTCTTCCTGTGTTCCCTTCTCCATTGCTCCCGCTCTATTCCTGAGGATTTGGTTGCCCCCACCCAGGCGTCCATGGGATGATTTGGTGTTCTGGCCTTGTGGCATCTCCCCAGATCAGGGCCTGGCTGTGGGGCTGTGCTGAGCCCTCCTGGGGGTGCAGGGAGGTTGGGTGCTCTCCCTTTCTTGCCTCCCCCTTGCTGGTGGATGAGGAGAAGGCAGGCGTGGAGGAGCTGGGCAGGCTTTAGGCAGGAGCAGGCACAGGAGGGGGAATCTTTGCAGCTGGCTTGGCTCTGTGCTTGCTCCATCTTATCACCTCAGTGCCGATCAACCCCATTTTTTCCTCAACCTGCCCCTCTCCCACCCTCTTTCCATGGCATTGAGCATCTCCTCTCCCACCCCAGGGTCTGGCTGTGGCCCTAACCCGGTGTATGCTGTCTCTGTGTTGTTGTCCCAGTATTTTTTAGTCTGTTCCCACCCCGTGTCCGTCTGGTCTGCTCTGACGCCAGCCTCCCAGAACAGGACCTTCCTGCTGTCTCTCTGGCCTTTTTGCACGCTGCTGTCCCAAACCTGGTCCATCACAACAGAGTCCAAGGGGGTAGGAGAGGTGCTATTTTCTATTCAACCAGCTTTTTGGAGACCCCAAGGCTTCTGAGCACAGCACAGAGTGTTTCACGTGGTGTTGGTTGGAGTTGCATCGTGGTTAAATGTAAAACTGGTGGCCCTTCTGAGAGGATATTTCAAAGCATCCCTGAAAGATGGGGCGATCCTCTCCTGGCTCAGTCAGAGCAGTGTTCCCTGTGAGAGGAGCCATCGCCTCCTCATGCCTGTTTTACCACCCTGGGTCTGCCCACAGTCACCAGGGCAGATGGAGGGCACCGAGCAATGCTTGTCCCTCTTGGCAGGACGAGAGGAGCCCTTGGTCCCTGCACGTGTTTGAGGCTCTGTGTGCCTCAGGATGAGCCGTGTCCTCCATGGCATAGCTGGGATCTGTGGGTAAGGAGTCACTTTTGGCCATGGAGTGACTTGATGCTGAAAATCCTGGTTTGGTGGGCAAAGAAAAGACTTGTATACCAATGTGGTTTGGTCCTCCTAAAGGAGGGTCTTATCCTTTGAGATCTTGCAGTCACATTGGCCTTAGTGGGATCTGCCTGCAGGGGCCACTAAGGCCAAAAACACATTCTTCCAGGTCAGAGTGGCTCAGTTTAGATGGTGATGATCGAAGAAAAAAATATTTCTTTAAATATTTGTTTTATACTCTAATGTCTTTGCCTCCTTGTGCTTCCTCTGCATTGCTTCTGTCCATGGGTCTGTGAGTTGTGTTGTGTTGCCATCCCACCTCTTCTATTCTGTGTAGCCTTTTCATCTGTATCCTGATCAAAGCCTGATTCGGGTCACTCAGTGTCGAGCACTGGGATTTGGGAAGGGGGTGGAAACCCTACAAAACTGACACCAGCTACATTTACCTGGGAAAAATACTGCAGAATCTCTTTTCTTGGATGTTGATTTGTCAGGCTGATGCTGTAGACCCAGGCTGGAGATTTGTGGGCTCCTCAAATCTTCTGCTCCTGGGGCTAGATAGGGGGTTAGAAATTGAAGAGAAGGTGTGGGTGAGCCACTAGATGGTGCCAGCAGATCAGAAACCTCATAAACCACCCTAAATCCTTACTGTTCCTTTATCAAATAATTTTAGGGCATCAGGGAGAGTGGGATTTACTGATGGGTGTGGGCTGTGAAAGCCTGGCCTAAACATCATCCCCTTGTGGTGGGATCTTGGGAACAGTTGCCTTGGCTGAGCCCTCCAGGCTGTGTTTTCCCCTCCTCCAGCAGCCCACCTTCCCCTCCTAACGAGGGTCTGCCTCAGGGCTGCTCTCAGTGCCCCCAAGTGCTACATCCACATGGCTGTTAAATCCCTCCAAAGATGGGCACTCCCCTCCCTGGGCAGCTGTGCCAGGCCCGGAGAGCCCTTTTGGGGAAGGAATATTTCCTATACCAAATCTAAACCTCCCCTGACACAACCTGAGGCAGTTTCCTTGCTGTGTCTCAGGTTTGACACTTTAAATTGTCTCTGAGCTCTCTTCTCCCACAAGCCTGACCATGGCACTCAGTGAGGGAAGATTTGTGGGTTTTTTTACTTGGCTGGTTCTCTTATTCTGTTCCCTCTAAAAGCTTAAACACCTCTGTCTCCTTTGTAAACGTGGAGAGGGCTGTGGGACAGCTGCAGTCCTTGGGGAAATTAGTTCATGGATTTGTGAATCCGTGGGTCTAATTCTGAGTGGAATTGGGGTGCTTCAGGCAGTTAAAGATGCCTGAGGTAACACACTCATCTCTGAACATCCTCCCACCACCTGGGGTTGTGTAGGTGTGAGGGAGCAAAGGCGCTCGGTGGCCTCTTGCCCTGAGGACTCACCTGCGTCAGGAGAGACCTGTCCCTGAATTCCTGCTCCTGTCTTGCAGGTGGCGCCTGGGAAGCATCAGGACCTACAACCCGGAGCAGATCATGCTCAGCGCCGCCGTCCGCCGCTCCAGCCAGGATGTCAAGATCATGAAGGAGAAGCTGATCTTCTCAGGTAGGGGTGATGGGGCTGCAGGCTCTCTCCCTCAGCTCTCACCCTGCTGAGGGAGGAGCTGCTCTTGATTCAGGGGTCTTTTCCTGCTGCGGGTCGGGGGACTGGACTGCTCTTGCTGCACTGTGCTCAGTGGCTCCAAGGGGGTTGGAATGGGATGATCCTTAAGGTCCTTTCCAACCCAAACTGTTCTGGGATTCTGTGGCCATCGCAAACTGGTTCACATCTGAGCACTGATATGCTCAGAAATCCTGCATTTAGCTTCCCAGGTTTTCCCATCTTACACTGTCCCACATCTTCTCCACTTGCTTTTGTCAAAACCCATAAAGCCAACTAATAAATGTGGTGATGAGTTTGGGGTAGACCTGGAATTCAGTGGCATTAGAGGTTGTAGCATTCCTCATATCCTTGTGCTCCTCCCGGAGTTTATTTCTGTTGGAACACATCGGTAATGTGTCCATCACGTGCCACCTCTAAGAGACAGCAAAACTGTGAGCAAAGATGGAAATGTTTAGCTTTAAAAGGTTAAATGTGGTGCATGAAGCTGGAAAACTCACCTTTGAAGGAATGTGAATATAATCCCCCCACCCTCTGAGCTTTGTTATGGGTTTTCTTTTTTTGTATTTAAGGTCTAGAGATGCCCAGCAGGGATCAGGGTTTAGTGCACTGGGCACAGACAGAGCAAAAAGGCAACTTTGCTTATTGTGTGAAATGCCAGCCAGAGGTGGTGAAAATCAAGTATAAATCCAGGGAACCCAGACAAGGAAAGCAGCTTGGCACAGCAGAATTAAGCTTCCCTAACATGTCCTAGACATAAAAGATCCCAGACATAAAATCCCTTAGAGGTGGGGGGTGCAGTTTGAAGTTTTGTGCCTCTGAATCAGCTCTTCCTGCCCAGGGTGGGTGTTTTTCCATTAAAAAATTGGTGGGTACAGGTTTTTCCCAGTGACTGGAGGAGTCAATCCTTTTCCAGGATGGCCATTTGGGGAGAGATTAGGTTCAGGTCCTTTGTGCCACTGCCCCAAAGGTGACTTGCTCAGCCTGTGACAAGGACATGAGGTGTAGGGAGGGGATCCAGCTCTGCCTCTGGCTGGATTTTGAAGGGCTGACATGCAGAGCTGAGCTCCAAACTGGAGGCAGATGGTGTTCAGAAGGGGTTGTAGATGAGACCAGTGCTCCCAATTCCCTGTAGGATCAGATGGATGCCACGAGCTGGGATCGTGGCCGCTCACCCCTCAGTTCCTTGTGGTGACATCCCTGCTTTCCCTGCCCTTCCCAGAGATCAACAACGGCGTGGAGGCCACGGACGAGCTGTCCTTCTGCTCCGAGAACGGCTATGCCAACGAGATGGTGACGCCCACGGGGCAGCGGGACCATGCCAAACTCCGCATCAACTGAGGGCTCTGCTGCGGCCCCGCGCGCTCCGGCAGCGAGAGCCGCGCTCTGCTGCTGCCCCGGGATGGGACCCTCTGAGGAACTGCTGCTCAGGCAGAAACCCGCTCCCACTCCCCACCACTGGCTGCTCCACCTCCCTGGTTGTGAGGCTGGGGGGCTTATTTTTTGTAAATATGTAGAAAAATCTCGATTTTTTTTTTCTTTTTTTGAGTGTACTTTTTCCAGGGCATGAGTGGAATTATTGTGTTCATTAAATCCTCAACCTTATGGCTGAAGTTCTTTGAATCTTGATGTGAGAGCCTGAGTCCCCTTGGGGGGTTTTGGGAGCAGCACACTGGACGTGTGTCCCCTTTCTCCCCTCTTCCTAACCCTTCCCCTGGTGCAGCGACTGTGTTAGCTGAATGTTGTGATGTTCTTGTGATGTGTTGATTTTGTTATGGTTTCTTTACTTTTTTTTTTTTTTTTTCCCCTTGTTCCCCTTTTCCTGGGCAATGAAATTGTAGCTCTGATGCAACAGGAGGCTGTTGGGAGAAGCTTGCCTAGGAGAGGAATTCACACTGCTCTTCCCTGCTGAAGTTGAGAGCCAGGGAGGGGCTTGCACTGGCTCAGTTACTTGGGCATCTGCTCCTGGTCCCATCCTCCTTCCTCAAAGCCTGGATACTCGATGGGGAACGGCCTTGGAATGTCCTGCCAGAGTTCTGAAGGCAAATCCTGAGCATTGGCTGTAGATTGGTCTCTGCTGGCAGCAGTTTTTGGTTTTTGTTTTTCCTTTCCCATTTTTTTTCCCCTCTCTTGTCCTGGAGCTGGGTTCTGCTGGGAGCCCGGGTGGCTTGTGAGAAGCAATGCCACGGGCACCATTGCTGCTGGGATCTGGCTGAAGTGCCTGCCACTCCATGTGGCATTTGCAGTCACTCCTTGCTTCCCTTCTGGAAAAGGAGGTGGCGGTGCAGTGGGAGCTTCCCCCTCTCTGGGCCCAGGAGATGCCTGTGGGTGAAGAAGTTGTAAATAGTCTGGAAGGCGAAGGGATATAATTTATTCCTGCAAGGAGACCTTTTCTCCTTGCTGTAAAAACAGGATCTTTAAAGCTGCACATTGGTGTCCTCTGAAGGAGTGGTGGTCTTGCAGCAGATGCTGGCAGGCTCTGAAAGCAGAGGCTTCCATTAGCAAGTTTCCAATNGAGAAAAGTGAAGTTATCTTTAACATAGATACAGTCTAATTATCAATCCAGAGTCTATTATTATCAAGTCTAATTATATAATCTATTTAAAAAAAAAAAAAAAAAAAAAAAAAAAAAAAAAAAAAAAGAGTAAAAAAATAGAGGAGAAGGCAGTTTGGGGGATGCTGTTATACATCACATTCCACAGCCAAAGCCATGAGAGAAACAGTCCTGAGCAGTTTGTTCTTGTTTTGGGGCTGCTCTGTCCTTTTAAGCTGAAATCCAGTGAATTTTGAAACCCTGAAGTTTGGGCTTTAGTGTGTGAGAGTTGGGGGCAAAAGTGGGTGACTTAACTATGTGAAAAAACCATGTTGATAATGACAATGTGAATTTTGACACCCTAAAATCGAGATTTTGTTCCTTTGCATCTCCCCCAGGTTTTTATGAATGTAAGTGGAATAAGCCCCTGGTCCACG
>VWZN01010429.1:311-21845 GCA_013396955.1 Regulus satrapa | reverse complement strand
CGCCGCGGGAATTGCGGCTTTTTCATTTTCGAACCTTCCACTTCCAGCGGCTCTTCCCTCGGAACAGCTGCTGAAGGACGAACCCGCTCGCTGCGGGCGCCGTGTGGGCCGCGCCGAAATGGCCGCGGGATCGCGGAGCCTGAGGCGAAACCAAAATCGTTCGCAGCTAAAACCTCGGCAGGGCAAACGTGCCGGCAAGGTGAACTGCGAATGACCTTCCCCCTTACGAGGGACAACTTGCAGAGTTTCCAGCTACATCTTGCAGAGAGGAACGAGGAAAAGAAGTCTGCTGAGCCCTTCGCCCTTACGTTTGGAAACCTGCGTTCGCTCCACATCCAAATGCCAATTTTCTTTCCTTTACAACCCACACGCACCCCACGGAGCTCTGCGCGGCCTTTTCAGCTACGATCCTCAGGGTATGGCACACCTCCTGCACACAAACGTGTGCCAGGACACACACACACACAGACAGATAGATGCTCGATTCCCCCTTCAGTCCTTCAATTCAAATTCCCCTTCAATTATGCACCTTCCTTCTCAGCTCTGTGCACCTGACATTTTTTCACTGCTGAATCCTAGTTTCCAAACTTAAAACGTCCAGAAGGCGTTCCCCGTTAAAAATAAAGAGGTCCAACAAAAAGGCAGCTTTGGCATTCATTCCCCTGCTGCCTATAAACTACACCAAACGCTAGGCTGCTGTGCACTTCTCATCACGCTGAACTCTAAACTGAAAATTGCTGAGCTCCAGCTGGCACAGATAAACCGCCAGGACACAGAGCTCGCTCCGACCTTGCCCATCACGGCGAGAAAGTNAATTATGCACCTTCCTTCTCAGCTCTGTGCACCTGACATTTTTTCACTGCTGAATCCTAGTTTCCAAACTTAAAACGTCCAGAAGGCGTTCCCCGTTAAAAATAAAGAGGTCCAACAAAAAGGCAGCTTTGGCATTCATTCCCCTGCTGCCTATAAACTACACCAAACACTAGGCTGCTGTGCACTTCTCATCACGCTGAACTCTAAACTGAAAATTGCTGAGCTCCAGCTGGCACAGATAAACCGCCAGGACACAGAGCTCGCTCCGACCTTGCCCATCACGGTGAGAAAGTTTTAATTTGCATCACATTCGGGGGTGCAGACACCAAATTTGTGCCAGGCCAGAAGCAAAAGGAGGGTGATTCCTTCCCCTGGCAGAGGGGTTATTGCGTCTTTCTCCTCACCTCGATGCCACCTCCAAAATTCAACACAGCCAAGGATTTTTTCCACCACCACCGACCTCAGGATTCAATGATATTTAAGGTCCCTTTTAATCCAAACTGTTCTGTGATTCTGTGATAATTCTATTAAGTATTTGTGGAATTTTTTTTGCCCACAGCCATCAAGGACAGTGGAGTTCTACAATATATGTTTGCTTTCTTTTTGCCTATAATTTAGATCCTTAGTACTCAAGTAAGAGAGGAGATAATTAGAAGTGAGTTGAAATCAGAAGTGAGTGAAGAAATTGAGGTGGAACCTGAAATGCAGGAAAGGAGGGAAATAGGAGTAAGAAAGTGAGTTAAAAATACAAAATATAATCACAACAGGAATAATAATAAAAAAAAAAAGTAAGAAAAAAGACATGGAAAGGTGGTGTGGAGAAATCCAGATGGTATACAGAATAAAATGCCCTCTTAATCCTTAAGGCTTTCTTTTCAGGTCAGCCTAGATAAATCCCAGCAGGAAACAAATTAAAGTTTGCACCTTTTCAGATTTCACGGAGAGAAAGAAACTCCTGCATTATTTGGGCAAACCTTTTTAGACACCGAATTTACCTCAAGACATTTTCTCTGTCCGTATCATTTGGGTTCCTACCTGCAGCTTCAGAGACGTGTGGATGCACCAACCCTCCGTGATCTGCCAGCTCCAAACCATCCTCCCAAGGAACAAAAAGATAAAATACCTCAAGGACTGGATATTTAAGGAACTGAAACCCACCCCACGTGTTTGGAGTCCACATTTTATCCAGGATCCAGCTGCAGGGTACGAGGAGAACGAGGTGTCATCAGCAGGTGATTAATTTAACTCAGCAGCTCTCCAACAACCAGCCTGTCATTGTGTTTTTTGATTTAGGACCCGAGTCTCAGATAGCCTAAACAAAGGATATTATAAAAGAGATGTGCCAATAACTTCTACTGCTATGAAGATCGGGAAATTTGGTACTTGTCTGCCTTAAAGAAAACAGCAAGAGAGAAAAAAAAAGTAATAATAATAAAAAAATGACAGAATAAAAAAGCCCAAATGAAAAAAAAAAAAAATCCCAGACCTTGAAAAATCAGATCGTAGTTCTTTTTCAGATAATATTTTTTTATAGGCAGTATTGGTCTCTTTCTAGCAAAGTATTTAAGTGAGAGAACACTGACAACATAGGCAACATGACTTAAGTAGCTTTTGTTTGTTTTCTTGTTTGCTTTCATGGCACCAGGGTGAGTTGTCCCTTGCATGATGATCATTTCAATGGCCTTAAAATCCAATAAAAAAAGCAAGATGGCAAATTGACAGTGGCCTGAACAGAAGGCGGGAACCAATTCTTCTGCTAGCAAGTATCAAATAATATTTTTGTTATCGTGTATCCCGGCATACATAAACCTCAGATTTTGTGAGGAATTTCAAGCAAATAAATAAATAATTTAAAAAATCTCTATTTGCTTGATGTATAAATATACAGATAGATAGATATCAGAACTAGGAAAGCAGGAAAAAATTGTATTTCTTGCAATTATATTCAGCATGACTACTAAGAAACATTCACTTTTAAGGAAATAGCTGTAACAAATAGCTTCACATTCCCAGATGTCAAAGGAATGTTAAATGCTATAATCTAATGCAGTCAATATCCAAACCCGAGTGTAAGTAGCATGGATTCATAACATCAATTAATCACTGTTTTTACATCAGCCAAGCTAATAAAACCACACAAACACACAAACCCAAATCGAACAAACAGAAACAAACAAATAACCCCCCCCAGCAAACCACTAACAACAAAAACCCAAACAAAAACAACCACCCCCCAAAAAAAGAAACAAAAACAAAAACAAATTCCCAAAAAACCCCAACAAAACAAACCCAAAAAACCACCTCAAAATCCGCAAAAAACCCCCAAACAAATAAAACAAAACACCCCCCCCCAAAAAACAAAACAAAACAAAAAAACCACAAGAAAAAAAAAAAAACCCAAACAAAAACAACCACCCCCCAAAAAAAGAAACAAAAACAAAAACAAATTCCCAAAAAACCCCAACAAAAGAAACCCAAAAAACCACCTCAAAAGCCGCAAAAAACCCCCAAACAAAAAAAACAAAACCCCCCCCCCCAAAAAACAAAACAAAACAAAAAAACCACAAGAAAAAAAAAAAAACCAAAACCCAAACCCATCGTTTCTTTGCCCAAGTTTCGGAAGGGCGGGTGGTTCTGTCTCTTTATTGACGCTTTTTTCGAGAATTTAAAGCAAAAATGAGGGGCCGTGCCCTGGCTGCCCCCTGGCGGCCGCGAGCCGCACCCGCACCCAATCAGCATTTTAAAATTAAAATGTAATTAAAGTTCTGTGGCCTCTGGCTGTAGGAAAGAAGCGTGTGCAGAGCCCTTGAGCTTTGTCCCGCAGTGATGCTCTGTCGCTGTTGGTTAAAACCCAGCCGGATTCTTAATTTAAATTTAAGCTGAGGTTAAATGTGCCTTCTGTGCACGTTGATGGTGTATTCTTTTATGAAAGTTTATTAATTTTATGGGCTGCTCGGGCCAGGAGGGACAGGGAGCTGCCAGCGGGGATGCAGCAGAGGGATGCAGAGATGATGAAGGGGCTGGGACATCCCCTGCCCAGGAAAGGCTGAGGGAGCTGGGGCTCTCCAGCTGCTTGTGCAGCCATTCAAGCAAACAATTCAAATTTCAACGCACAGGAACCTCTGGCTTTATTTATAGCTTTACAAATCATGCAGGAGCTTTTATTTTTGATAAACACCGGATGCTGATGCTTACCGAATATCCTGTATTCGAATTGTTTTGCTAAAAATACCTTCGGAGAAAGCAGGTCCAGCACTGGGAGTGATTATTGTGACAAACCCCCGGGCTTGGCTGTAGCAGAGGATCCTTTCTGAAGCTGCAAACTTCTCCCAGCACCCTCAATCAGGTGCTGCACATTAATAGCTAACTTGTCCTTTCCCCCATATTTCTGTCTCAAAAAGAGAACAGGCTTGACTTGGGTTTTCTTTGATGTGCAAGTATCTACAGCTCCAAAGTTAAGAACCCAGAGCATCTGCTCCAAGACTTGCCTTCTATATCTTCCCATTAAAAAAAACCAAACAAACCAAACAAGCAAAAAACCCCACAAAACTTTCAGTGCTGTCTTAATGTCCCGTTCTGTGTCTTGATACTCACATCCAAAATGTTACACATGTCGTTACACATGCTGTAAAGATTAATACATGGAAATAAATTATATGTAGCCAGAGGACCATAATGATCAATAATGGCAGAAAGGCTTATTGAGAGAGACCATGTGTTTTACTAGAACAACAGAGACCTGAAAAAAACCCCAAAAAACCAACCCCAAACAACACGGGCTTTTCTTCAGGTTTGAAATGTGTAAAAACCTTTGCAGCCCAGACTGCAGTTGGCAAATTTTACCAGCGAATGTTGAGAAATGCAGTTTCAGGGCAGACAAAGCCCTTTGCCAAATCTGAATTATTCACCATTGGTTAGAGCCAAGAAGAGAAAGAGCTAGAATGTCAAAAGGATTTATCTTATTTCTTCTGAAATGGAAACAGTGACCGAAGTCATAAACAAAAGCCCTGACACAGACACACAGACACATGCAAACAGTTCATGAGCTAAAGCAGGGCAGCTGCCAGCTCTCAGTGTCCTACTCACTCCTGGGACAGCTGATTTTTCCATGGGCAGCATCCTGACTGCCTCTGGGCAGTCCTGAGGTGCACTGTTAAATTGTGTTATAATTTCACCACACTAGTGAGGGCACCGAGTCAAGCTCACATTTTGTGGGACATATTCAAGAGTTGGTGGGTGGGGAAGAGATCAAACACCCAAACTGATTGAATTTCCACGCCTCAGCTTTTAAAAAGATCATCTGGCCTTTAAAATATTAATAAAAAAGTAAAATACTTTTAAAACTTCAAGTCCTAACCCCCTTATGCTCAAAATACCTGTTTCAACATGATGTTCTAATAATATACGTGCAACCAAACACCCACATGCAGCAGCATTTCTTGTAGGATCCTGCAGAATTAAATAGATATTTTTGAAAGTTGTCCATTTTCAAGCCGTGAGTTTGAGCCTTTTCATATGAATGGAATCACCAGAGAGCCAAGGTGGACCAAGAAACAGCATAAGCAAAATATAGATATTTAGATGACACAGTATATTAAATGAGAGTGATTTACTGTTTGCAATTTATAAAAAGGGTAACTATCCCAGCAGCAGCATTGTAAATCTTGGTTTCTGGTGCATTTTTAACCTCAGGAGATAAAGGCTGTACAAAATGAACTCTTGAACTCCCAACTCTCTTCACCACGGCTGAGGTTCAGAAGGGTTAAATGCTAGGGAACACAGATGCAAAACTGCCTGGTGCTTTTTCCTGGGAAAACAGCGGGAGAAAGTGCCAGAGGGTGAAACTGGGAGCTCTTGCTTGTCGGGGCCAGTGCCAGATCCCCCCAGGACTGGGCTGGGGACCTGACAGGTGTTCCCAAGACACACAGGAGCTGCAGCTGAGCCCTCCCCGCCATCCCCAGCTGGGCCAATTTAACACGGCTGCTCTCAGGAGTTGTAGGGGCTCAGGGCAAACCCATCTCTAATAATTAGAATTACTGAGCTTGTGATGCTCGTTCTTTTCCTTCAGGTCAAACCCCCAAGTAATATCAAGCCATACCAAGGATGGTATCACTTAATAGAGAGGGGAGTTTTATCCCAGAGTTTTCTTTTTGGACTCCCAACAGCTAATTTTCAGAAGGGAGAGCAATGACACAGCAGTGATGTCTTGCTCTCAACACCTCCAGCACACATTAGACAGGGAAATCAGCTTGCCACAAAAAAAAGCAGAAATATTTCCTGATGATATGACCCAGATTCAGGCATTTTATGAACTTCGAGCCTCTTGCTGGCTGCAGAGATAAATGCTGTGCTGAAAGTAAGAAACACGGGTAGCTAGCAGCAGCTAAGGTCTTTGCCCTCCCTGCCTGCGTGTGGTTAAGGACATTTATATGGGATTTCACAACAAAAACGAATGCATTTTTCACTCCTGAGAGCCTCTCCAGTTGATTTGTTCCATTGTTTCTGCTGGGCAGTGCAGCACCGGCTGCAAAACGTTACACAACGAGTGTTTGCTGAGTGCTCCAAGAGCAGCCACCTGAGCAGAGGAGTGGCATCCTCCCAAGTGACACGTCCTCCTGCAGGAGCTGCCTGCTCTCCCCAGGAGCTGGGAGCTCACAGGCAGCAAGGCTTCCCACCCACAGCACCAAGGACAAGAGACCACGAAACGTTTGGAACTGGAGGGGTTAACAAAAATAAAATAAATCAGTGTTAAATAATCTCCATTTAAACCCAGCACACTGCAGAGAGCAAAAAATAGAAATTACCCTGGACTGTCGTATTTTATTTTGAAGCTAAGGGATGCATTTATTTGTACTGCATTTGAAAGCATCCTAATGTTTTCTAAGAACAGATGTGCTTGTTTTTGGAGGAGGCAATGTGGTCCATTATTGGGCCCATTCACTACCCAAAACAAGAGGGTCTTTATACATGGCTACAGCACAAATGCTATTTGACACTTGGAGGGGGAAATGGTGTGGAATGGCTTCAGAGATTATTTATTGATTTATTAGTAAACAAAGTGCTCTGTATTTATTCCTTCTAATTGAAAATGATTCATTCCAAAACGATCTGTTCCAAAATTCTGCCACTTTACAGTCAGTGCCATAAAGCCACCTGGCGTGCTGAATTTTTCCTGTCATTGCTAAAATAAAATGCACCCCGTTATCTCAGCCAACACCAATGATCAAGTTTGGTGATCAACTTCCACATCCTGAATCCTTTTCCTTTTCCCTGTTGCGATTCCCCCACTGCCCATTCCTCCTGTCCTGCATGGGATGAGCCCCACGCTCCCTGTCTACCCTGCCCTGGTTTCCAAAGGGAAAAAATCCCCACCTGAGCCAGGAGGGGCTCTGGAGCAGAGCTGGGAGTAGCAGGTTGAAAATTCCCCTTTCTTTCCCCGTGGCAGGGCCGTGTTTTTTAATAAATTCGGTAAAAAAACGCAAAGAACGAAAAATGCGGCAGGGGCTGAAAATGACCCAGCTGAAAGAGTGTAATTGGATTTGGAGAGGGGAAGCCTGTTTCAAAAGAAAATTCCTGGGATGCTTGTTTTTAAAGGGGTAGCAGCAACCTCAAGGAAACGGCGAAGCAGCTGCTCCAAAATGAAGGGTAAATAAAGCCAGGCCTGACCGTGTCCTGGTTCTGCAGTTCTCTCACATCCTCAGGAGCAGAATAATCCTCAGCTCAACAGAACGCAGGTGAATTGCTCCAGACACTGCTGAGAGCACGAGATTCCCCCTGAGGTGAAAAGGGCAAGTGTAGAACAGGCTTTCAGCCTCCCAAGGCAGGGAACATTTCTGGGACAAGTTTTTAATATGATTTTTTAGATGCTTGTGACTTAACCAAGCTCCAGTGCTGCTGGGAGCAGGTTGTTTTGCAGCTGCAATGCACAGCTGAAGGAGCAGGGCTCTATTTATGCAACAATTCTGAACACACTGTGGGACAAATCCTAGAAAAATTTATAAATCTAAAAAAAACAAAACAGGCAAAACAAAATTACCATTAATGCTTCATCTTCAGAGCAAGAGACTGCGACAGAGCCTGCCTCAAATCTAAATTAAAAAGCTTCCAGGAGAGTGCATAGTTTTGTTCAGAGAGAAATAGGGTGAGCCAAAATTAGAGGCAAATTAAGAGATGGCAAAGTGCTGAATGTCTCTATAACCCAAGCAATTTCCTCAGAGGGCCAAATTAATTCTAACCTCTGGGGGACTTTGGTCTGCTCTGCAGTATCCATATTTTGTACAGTAAAGCCACAGTTAAAATTTGCCTCACTGAGGGGTTCAGTGAATGATTCTGCAGAGCAGAGAGTTCCTTTTGAATTTGCTTTTTTTTTTATCAGTTGATTTGCTTTCAGATCACACATGGTAACTGCAGAAGGGTTTTTTACTGTAAGAACGTACATGAAAAACACACAGAGGAAAAATTTCGTTGCTATTTGGTTGGATAAATGTGGGTAAAAAGTGGATTTTCCTCATGATATTTGTTCTCTGCAGGCCATCACTTTCAAGCCAACTGTATCTGCCACAAACTGTGCTAATTCATAAAGGAATTCATAAATTCATAATGCAAATTGAAGACTTTCTGCACAACAGTTTTCAGCCTGGACACAAAGACACCCTGTATTATATATGATTTCCTGGTGCCAGAGGACAGCAATGAAAGAAAAAACAATAGATGGATATATTGCAATATACAGACATAATAAAAAAGAAAAGGCTGATAAAATCTTCCGATTCCAGCAGTTCCAGTATATGGTTTATGTTCACTTTTTACTACACCCTCTTCCTGTTTGCTTGAGAGCTTATCTTTGACGAAAAACATCATTGTTTAAGGACTGACTAATACCCACAAAAACAAGGACAGGCTGAGAAGGACACAAGAACTTTGATTTTTTTGTACAGCAATTGCATAAGTTAGACTTTTTTTTTTCTTTTTTCTCTTTTTTATTTTATTTTTTTTTTTCCCTAGAATAGGACCACTTTTGATGTACATAGGTAAAATTTACCATCAATTATACAAAAGCATACAGTTCCTATTGGGTTATTTGCAATGGCTAATGATAATTGTATCCCTAACTCTCTTTGGTATGGATTTAGGCTCATGTATAAAACATGCTTTTTCTTTCATTTGAGACCTGAGGGACATTTAAAATCAGGTATTTCAGCAAGCTTTTGTACTATGGATTTCAATATTTACTTTCCCCTAATAACCTCTTTACAGTTTTCTGTTTCTTCACACTTCTCTGCAGGAAAAACAATTTGCTAATAGCAAGCATTAAGGGAAATTTGCACAGGAAGAGGCAAATCAAATCTCTGATTTGTTCGAACAAGACACTCCCTTCCTCAATTTCCTACCTCCTTTCATTGAAGACTATTAAATTAAAATTACATCCTACAAATTGAATGAAACAGAATTCCTCTCTTACCAGTTCCAACTTCATGAGTAACCCCATAGAGACACACACCCAATCATCTCAAAATCCATACAAAGGCTTCAGGTTTATTTGTCTTCATTGTATTTATTTGTGTCTAATTGTCAGTGGGTCCCAAAGCACTTAAATAACCAGAGGTCTGAGTTGCCACTAGTGCTTCTTTTTCCTTTTCTTTCCTTTGGAATTCTTCCTGTCCTCCCTGGTACACTGAATGTGTCTGAGCACGTTCTGCAGGGTCAAACACTGCCCTGCAAAATCACACTGAAATGTGACTTCTCTCTTTGCAGCCCCCCGACAGGTTTGTCACAGGACATGTTGGGAAAGCACCCAGGTACTCCACCAGGAGTGAAAAAAAGGAGGATAAAAGAGTCTGATTAATAGGATCATTCATCACCAAGTTTGTTTTTGGAGCAAAGTTAGTACTTGCTTCACAACGATCATTGCTTCTTTTCTGTGGATGAATAAATCTATTCAAAAATACTTTTTCCTCTCTAGTTTTACAGTTTAGCTTCTGCACACCTCTATTTATAATTTTAATTTTTTTTTTTAATTACTCTGTATTTTCCCAACCTCTGTCTTTGAACGGGGAGCAAAGCAGGACTCAGGTCCCCTTTAGCTCATTTGCCAAGCTGCGCTAGCTAATGCCTTTAAAGAATAACCTGGCCAAGGCTCTTATGGAGCAAAGCAAAGACTTGCACAGACTTGGGTGTTGTCAACCTCGTGGAGCATCCCGTCCCTGGAGTTCAAGGGGCCAGAGGTCACTGCTGAGCCTTCACCCCTCTGACAGCAGCACACAGAACCAATTTCCTCTGGGCTTTATTTAGCAGGCATGTGGCCAGCAGGGGAAGCAGCCCTTCCCCCAGATGTGCAGCATAAAAGGAGTTATTTATCAGTGAGCTGCACAGCCAGGCTGTGCTCAGGACAGAGCGGCCTCTGTGGGCCACTGGCTCTGCTCTTCCCTCCAACAATGGCTCTCAGCAGCTGCAGGGAAGCTGATCTGTGCCTGGAGCCTCTTTCTCTTCTAGAGGACTCTGATTCACACCTGTTTCTCCCCAGGGTTCCTGGAGGGCTCACAGGGAAAGTGGTGGCAGTGTCCAAGGTGAGCAGCTGAGGGGACCTTGGGCAAGCACCAAAACTGCCTGAGCCTCATCTCTGCTGAGCATTCCAGCAATCCCTTTAAGACAAGTGTTTTTCTTCCCCCAAAAGCCTCCTAAAACTCTAGTCTTCTTGCTCTTATTGTTAAAGACCCCCCAATAAAACAGTTATTCAATAATTCTACGTTCCTTTCCCAAAGCAATTTGCTTTCTTCTCTCCCACTCTGCCCTTTGTTAGGGGAAGTACCTCTGTACTTGTTTTGCACAGAAAAAATGGTTCAGATAGAAACCATGAGATTCATCTGAGACTACAAGGTATTAATCTGTGGTAAACTGTGGGATTTGGTATATTGTCTCCATTAGGCCTGTTGCAGTATTCTTAATTCTGTCCTTCACTCTAAAGCCACCTGCGTCCTTTACAACCTCAAAGAGCAAAAAATCTCTCTTCTAAAGCTTTGCGACTGTAAGAATTAGAAGCAAGCTTTCTGATTTACTGAAAACAGTGTAAAATCATCCTCCCAGCACTTGCAATTAGAAGAATAATAAAATCTTCCTAGAGCAGGCAAGGGGGACTGACAGCAGTTTAAGCAGAACATTTCATGTCTGGGGCTGTAACGGGCCCATCCTAAACCTGGGCACTTTCAGAGCCCAGGTTTTAAAATGAATCCTTGCAGATGGCTTTGAGAAAGTGACGTTTTTATCCTCATTTTACTGAATTATTGAGATTTTTTTTAAAATTGTAGTGCTTTTCAAAGCATCCAGGCTTTAGTCTGAGTCAGAAAATTAGAGTTCCAGAAATCTCAGTCTCCTCCCCCAGTCCCACCAGCTCCGTCCTTTTTCTGAGACATCATGACACGAAAAGATGACTTCTTTTATTTTCTTTTCTATTTTTCTTTTCATAAATGTTAAGAAACCACACCAATAACTGTAAAATGAAACTGCAAGTATTCACTGACTGAGACAGAGGCCCGACACAAGAAATTTCAGAGCACTGAAAAATACTTTACCCCAGCAGGAGCAGGATTTTACAAGGGAAATTGTTGGCCAACTGTAACTCCTGGCAGCACTGCCAGCTCCACTTAGAAGAAATTATGTGCCTATGCAAATCAGCCAGCTCTTGAAAATTCCCAGCCCCCAAGTGCTGCGCCCCAGCCATGCAGCCAAAAAGAAAGGTTATTCCTTCAACATTACCACATTTCAAGTAATTTCCAAAAGGATCTGTTTTGCCAACCTTTTACCTCTTGGGATGAATTAGAATGAGGGAAGGGGGATCTTTACACCCTGATTCTGCTCTCAGACTTTCTGCGGTGTCATAATTCTCTCTCCCTCCCTCTGAGGCCACGGGGTCCAGTGCCCTAGGGACAGAGAGCACTGAGCCTTTGAGGACAGGGATTTTCCGTGCCTGAACTTGGCTGGCCTTGCCTTGTCCCACCAAGTCGAGTGTGACCCCAGGAGGAGAGAGGAGACAGGAGTGAGGGGAGGCAGAACTCTGGAGTTGCTGCTACACCTCCCTCTCCTTCCAACGCACTCATCTTTCTCCCCTGAGGAAACTGGGAAGTTTAGGAAGAGAATCATTAAATAGCTCCTGTGCAACTTTCCTCCCTTCCTGAAGTGCAGTGCTTGCCTTGCTCTCCACGCAGGAACAGCTCAAGGATTCTTGGTTCAGCTTTTCCAATGTCCCAAAGCCTTAATCTCAGTGAATTTGGATTTGGATGCTGCTCCACGTGGACCCTCTACAGCAGAGAGATACAAAACCATCCCTGCTTCCCTTCCAACCTCAGCCAGTCTGTGATAAGAAGTCCTATCAGGATGCAAATTGAAAAGTGAAAGTTTAATTCTTCTTCTGCAGCGACAACAGCATCTTGATGATTTTAAAATTAAACTCATGCTTAAATCTCACCAGGGAGTTTGAATTTTTGCTTCAAAACAGTTGTCACATTATTTCACCTTATAAATTAACTTACTCTCTCTTCCCCTTTTATTTAGCACTTTTTGCCCAAGAAAAGTGCAAATTTCACGATGGGAGAAAGAAAAAGACGAAAAGAAAGTAAGCAGAAAGAGAATGGAGGAGAAAGAGAAGATTAAATGGCTCAGATACAAGGCAGACTAATACTCTGCTCTTGTGCTTGAATAACACAAGGACACTTTTTAAATGTAGAGCACATCATATCTGAAAGACCTACTCAGCCAAATTTAAAAATCATCTTCACCAATTTTAAACTAAAAGCCACAATAAAACCAAAATGCTTCCTTATTTACCGAGATTAATTATATGTTAATGCAAACCGTAAGAGATAAATTATCTTTACCAGCCGTTACAATCCCCCAGTATTTCTTTTCGCACCTGCTAACAGCTTTTAAGAATACCTAATGTTTGCAGCATTGCACAATATTTACATTTCAAACAAAACAGGAAAGCTTCCTGCTCTCAAAACCGTAGTCTCTGATAAAACCACTTCAAATAACACTCTACCTCCTCATCTCGAACTCAACGGCATCGTTCCACCACTCAGCACGCTTGTAAAAGAGCAGCAAAGGTGAGCACCCAAAAGGCAGGAAATTCAGTAATCAAAGAGTGCATCACAAAACATCTTAACCCGTCCTGTACAGCAAACAGGGGCCTGGAATGAGCTCCACTTTCAAGGTGAATGAAGAACTTCACAGGGAGAGACAGAGAAAGGCACCACTTCAAACTGCTCCTGATCAGGAGGGCTGCAGCCAGGGGGCTTTTTTTCCAGGGCAGATTTGCTGTATCTGCCACCTGGGTCACACTAAATTAATTAAATTAAATTAATCAGCAGGAATTGGGCACGGAAGGTGCAGCAACCTCCTGGCTTGGGATGCTTTGTGTTTTTTTCTGCTTTTCCCTGCTGTTGTGCCATCCTTGCTCTCCATACAACTGCAGAGCAGTTGTGGAAGAATGTGGAATATTTCCATCTTTAATCGGGAAGGGCTTCCAGTCATAATTTTGAATTCAGCATTTAGGGGCTGAAGCCTCGTTGCTGTGACTTCGCAAAGGGGAATGGGGTGATTTTATTCCCCTTGTTGAGTGAATCTCACTGACCTCAGGAAGCTTTGCTGTTATCAGTATGTCTACAGGCCTGAACTCCTTAATCAAGACACTGATGACTGCATTTATGGTTACTCTGTAATACTACCACATACATTTCACTCCCCAGTCTCTCCTCATCTGCCATTGAGCAAAGTGTTGTGGAAAATCACTTCATCAGGAAGGAATCAAAGGCCATTGCGAAATTTTCCTTGGAGTAATCCTGTAATCTGGCAGTTTTCTGAAGAAGCCGTGCATCTGTGATGTGCAGACATCTCATTGCTAGGGAACAAAGCTCTCCTGTAGTTACTGCTTGATGTTAAATTTAAGCTCCAACAACACTGCAATGACTGCTGCTCCTGCATGACACAGCCTTCACATCTGTTTGACATTCCATTGTTTAAACCCAGCATTTATTGTTTCCCCAAACAATGCTGCCATTTGCAGATTTTAAAGGGACGATAGCTGTGCTTTTTCTTCTTAGACTTCCTCAGTTTTTCCATCCCAGACCCTGCTGAGGAGAATGTGAGGTGGTTTTTATATCTCCAGCCAGCTCCAGTGGCAAGGGAGGTGAAATTTTGACTCTCCAGTGTGTTGGATGCTTATTTGTGAGAATTTATGTCCATTAAGGCAGAGGCATCAGCAAAACTCATATTGTACTCGGCTCCTGAAGTGTTCTGAAATTTCTGGCAGCCCAAATATTTAAAGGCAGCAGGTATGTTAGAGAAGGTGCGTAACACCCACCCTCCTTTGCAGCCCCCCCACTTCATAGGTTGGCATGAGGGGGAAAAGCAGGATTTTTCCTTCCCAAGAGGATTTCTGATCTCATGAAGCACACAAGAAAGAAGGCCATTTAATTTTCTGTACGTAAATGCATTTGCCAACATGGCTTTCACCAGTGAAGCTATTTCTGTCCATGCAAAGATGCAAATCTAATTCAGTTCAGCAAATTAAACTGCCTTGTAGGTGCAGCTTTGACTGCTCTTAGAATAGAATAAAGGATTTGGGCCAGTGTAAATGCATCTTCTTTTGTAAATGCATCTTTTTCAAGGATTGTTTTGCTGTTACAGCTATAACAAATCGAGCTGTGCTTTGCCTTCCCGTGTTCTCCAGTGACATGACAATGCCAGCAATGCTTTTAAGAGCGAGCCTGACTCAGGCAGGTCTTGTGTGAGTCTGTCAAACAGCCCCCAGCCAAAAAAAGCAAACAAGCCCTCACTAGTGAAAAGAAGAAGAGAACGGGCTACAAGATACATCAGGCTCCACTGAAGGACAGCATGAAGGAGATTTAGGACACTGGACATTCGGGATTCTTGGGCAAAACCCACAGTCATGGGAATTGTGTCTAATCTATGCAGCTAAGCACCTCACCCCAAAGCTAAAGACTCTCCTCTGGAGTCCCAAAAATGCACGTGCCAAACACTTTATCTTTTAGTAGCTCAGGTCTTGAGCAACACAGTATTTCCATCCTTTGAAGTATTTTCCTGGCATTCAGCTGAAATTGAATGCGAACTGTAGGATCCTTTTTTCCTGGCGCTGAAAAAAATCCACCATCTTTTTGTTTTCCACCACACAGCCCCACGACAGGCCAGGTCTTTGGGAGAGCAGTATTGGGACTGTCTGGATAATACCAGGTCAAACTTCACTCCTCAACTTGGTTCTCCTAAAGGACCCTCCTTCACTGACATAAAAAAAAAAAAAAGTGATTCTCCCTCAGAACAGACAGATGAGAACATCTGGACAAAAGGTATAGTTACTGTATGAAGTTGCATTTTCTGCTCTCTGACAGTGTTCCTCTTCAGGTCAGGCCACTAAACCTATTCTCCGCTAAGTCCTAAACTAATTTAGTTTAAGTAAAATTTAAACAACAACAAAAAAATTCCTAAATTTAGTCCTAGACTAAATTATGTCCCCTCCTGATTTAGCAAGGTTCTTTACAAAGCTGTTTGAGCTGCATGACTGGGAGCTGCTCTCTGTTCTTGGAAATTGTGCCCTAAACACCCGTTAAAGCAGCTTTCCTGCTCCACAAACAGACATCAGAACAACCCTTTCCAGTGGGAAGCTCTTTGCTAGATTCTCAAGGGAATGCAGTGTGTGAATCTTGGCCTCATTTTTTTGTTTTCTGAACAAATAATCAGTGATGCCAAACCCTGGATTCTTGCAGTAGCCCTGAGCTCAGAGCAGCTTCAGTGCAGGCCCCATGCTGGAGTGGCTGTTAATGGTTCAGGGGCTCAGGGACAGCCCTGCACCCCAGGGAAACTCCCAGAGCTGGGAAGGGCAGAGAGCTAGAGAGACCCCAGAGGGATGTCACCAGTTTGCTTTAAGCCACCTGATGTTGCCAATCTCTCCATCTCCTCCTCCAGGCCTTGGCACATCCCTCTCAGTACTCGAAAGTGAAATTGCCAAACCGCCCCCAGCAGCCCAGAGCCTGTTCCACACCTGCCCAGTGTTGGTGCCATCCGTGAACCTTCACCCAGAGGCTCTCCAGAGCCCATCTCCCAGGGGGAGAGTCCAGCTGCCAACCCTCCTGCTGTCCCAGCAGGATGGGGTCAGCCCATCTCCTCCCTGGGCTACACGAGTCATGGAAAGGAGCTCTTCAACTAACCAGCAGTTAGAAAGTGGTGTTTTATTGGCACACAGGGGTAGTCCCTCCAAAGATGTGTGTGGAATTCACAGAGCTCTGACTCCCCATTTATTCACAAGACTTCTCCATATGTTTAGATATATGCATTACCTGGTCTCACCTGGCTCAAAATCCTCTCAAGCTTGTGCAGTCCCTTGCTTGAAATGAGTCGGTGGCTTTCAAATGGGTCAGTGGTCTCTCAAGATGAAGGCAGGGAGGTCTTCCTCGTGGCAAACTTTTCACCTTTGTTGTGTTGGCAGGCCCTCAGGCCACTTGGGCATAGTCCAAACTGCCCAATCCTGGTTCTGGCTTATGTTTCTCCATCTTCACCATGCCCTTATCCTCCCTTCTTGCTTCTCCAAACACACTGAGTTGAGTGAACAATGCATTGTCTTAGCTTACCCAGCTCTAACTAACCCCATCAGATAACTATTGACCATTCCAATCTTTTCTGCTTCTCAAAGCAGAAACCTTTAATCAATATATTGTTTCTGTCCTTTTAATTACTTTCTTAATTTCAACCCCATAATTCATACACCCCACCTTCTCATGCACTGCTTGCAGCCATGCAGGTGATGAGAACATCTGTGGCACAGAAATAATATCAACCTACTGATTTTTCAAGTCAGACCAACAGGAATCTGACTGAAACCCTGGGATAAATTTGTAAGTGAATGCCTCAGCCTCCCTAAAGCCAGTGTCCTCCTGTGAGTAATACCCATCACTTCAGCCCGAGCTTTGGGAACGGGCTTATACAAATGCTTGTCCCTATGCAAATGGCAGAATTAGCTCTGAATTGCCTGGCTTTTGCTAGCTTAGATCAAATTCAAAATTATTTTATGTAGGATTTTGATGTTTATATTTTTTGATGCCTCTGACCCTCTTGTCTGCCAGGCAGCTGTTGCTCTGGGGGTTCTCCTTTCTGACATCAGCTATTATGCCTTTAAAAGTGCAAATAAATACAATTCTAAATTAAAAGAGTGAAAACATGTGCAGAGGGCTTTTAAAAATTGCTTTTTGTTTATCCATCAAAGGCAGCTGAGCTCCTCTATGCTTCCATGTTGTGCTTTGCATTTGTTCCAGCAGGAGGATAATGAGAAATGGAAAACACCAGTGTTCATTATTTTAGCATATCCCCCTAATGCTTGTGTTGGTTCACTGGGAGAGAAAAAGGAGATGGACTTTACACTGCATTTAATTTGCTTCTAAATCTGCCCAGGCCTGATTCTGAAATCTAATCTCCAAGATCTGTTTCAGAAGTTTCCACAGTTAAAAATTCCATAAAAGTCCTCTCCCCCTGCGTCTTCTCCCTCTCACTCTCCCTTCCCTTTTCCTCACATTTTAATCTCTATCTGACCTCTGGGGTTATTTCAACATGTAATTAAGGCTCAGATTAAACACAAGAAAGCAAATTTTCCTTTGGTCTCAGGTTTAACCAGAGCTGTCCTGAGCCAGGATGGGTAGAGGTATTCAATTAGAAAAACAGATTAGAAAAGATTCTCCATTAAATTGTACTGCTTGACAGAGACATTTTTAAACAAAGCGTTTGAATTTATGTTGTTTTCTCATCCCTAATTTAATCTCTAGTTTTGCACATGAGAAATTATGCAAAGTGGCAGCGGACGTTTATATTGATTGAGACAGTCACATTGTCTTAGTAAAACTGAAAAAATATATTTAGTGCACAATTAAAATGGCCATTGCTCCCAGCTTGCCTGATTATAATCTCTACCATATGACATCCCTCTTGGAACACACAGCTCCTTTTTGTGTGTTTGTAGGAGAATATCTTATAGCTGAGTGCAGCTAATACTGGAGAAAATACTAGTTTCCAACTGGAATATCTATGAAGGATCATAAAAGAGGAGAAATTCAGATTTGCAGCACTATGACACAAAAGCGCAATGTATTAAAGAGATTTAGCAATTAAGGTTCTGGATATCTAAATTTAGATGTTGTCCCGGGGCCTGGAATCTCATCAGCTGCTGATCCTGGGCTGCAACAGGACCAAGGGTGATCCTTTATCCCATTGATGCTGTCAAGCTCAGCTTCCAGGCACAAGGGCTGCAGGAAACTGCACTTCTCTTGCCCAACATCAAATCCCTTTTGCACAAGCCCCTCTCGCACTGTTTGTGGGCTGTAAAACCCATCTGCGAGTCCAAGCAACGCTGCTTTCATCTCCCCAATAATCTCTGTGCCCCAGGCCTCGGGAGCACACGTGTTTGTTCGAACACCCCCTTCAAAGCACCACTTGTGAACCTGATAACTGTGTTTTGACTTCCCTTCTGTCCTCGTTTTGTGTTCTGGGGGGGAATCTCGGCCATGAGTGAGTGTTTGGAGCTGTTCTGCTGGGACAGCATGGGATAGATCACCACGGAAGGGACATGCAGGGGGTGCAATCTCCCGGGCCATTCTGCACATGTTGTAACACAGAGCCCTGCTTGCACAGAACAAAATGCAAATATTTCAGCTAAGTGCTCTCTTACACTCCTGCTGTAGCCTGGACATGTCCGTGGGATCTGCCTGCCAGGAAATCCCTTTGCTGTGTTTGGGTGACCTTTGCTAGGGATAAAACTTCCCCTAATTACAGCTCCTTTGCCTGGAGGGCTCAGCAGGCGATGTCCACATCCCTGGATGGGGCTGATCTCTGCTCCAAAGGCTGCTTGGCAGGCAGGGCTGCCCTGCAGGGGATGAGCAGCCTGCCCAGGTGGGTGGGCAGGGAGAACGCCAGGCTGGGGCAGCGATTTCACAGGCAGCTGATGAGCACAGCCCAGCCAGAACTCGGGGAGTGCTCCAGGTTATTCCTCTGAAGATGCCTTCCTGAATTTCTCCAGGAGTATTTTCTTTTCCATTCCCTAATTTAGCTAGTGGGTTCAGATAGTTTGTCTACAATATATCTATTTGTCCTAGAAAATTCAATAAATCACACCACTTTGCATCTGCTGACCCACTTGTGATGTGAAAATGGTAAAAGCAAAAGTCTTGTTGCTGAAATATGTTGATTTGAATGAGATTTGAGGAGTTTCCCCCTTTACTGTTAGGACAGTTTCAAGCAGTAAATCACACTATTATTTTAAAAGAGTCAGAGGAAAAGAGCTCCTCCACATTTTCTATTTACAGTGCTCACCCAGCACAGATACCACAATATCCCATCCCATCAGTCTGGCAGGCTCCAGGATAACTCTTTTCTTTGAGAGGTTATTTTCTAATCTAGATAGTGAATGAAACATATATGCACATATATATCTATATACACAAAAACATAGTTATTTCTTGTATTTATAAATACTCCTAACTATTTATATAACCAGAAAGGGATTCGTTTCCTCCTGAATAATGTTAGGAATGAAACATTCCCCACCATTTCTGCATATCAAAGCAATGCCCAATGAAGTGGGACATGATGAGAGTTCTCTGAGATTCAGAGGAGTCAGGACTTTATCCACGGAATAAAACGGAACTAGTTCTGCAGAGACAGAGTCTGAGCTTTGGCAAAGGAAGTTTTAATAGATTTTTACATGACACAAAGCCAAAAGTATCCAGAAATCACTGATGTCTCAAATTCCATGGCAAAAAATCCGATGGAGCCGAACAGATTTTCTCTTTCACTGCAGTGGTGATGAGATCAGGTAGGAGGGAGAAAAAATCAGCTTTTGATGTTTAGTATCCATTTTAACAGAACCAAACATGTTAACAACAGCGTTAGAACAGCTCGTTCACACAGTGCTCCTTGGAAAACAGCATCAGGAGAAAACGAGAGAGGAAAATTCTCCAAGAGTTGGTGAGGGAAACCTCTGACTGCTCATGAATGGCTCTGGATTTTGACTGACCCTTTCCCACCAGAGTGAGGCAAAACAGCTGCTTTTGTACATATTTTGTTGGTTCTAAACACAAGTGGCAGTGCTGCTCCCTCTGCAAGCTGTTATTTCTACCAGTGGCATCAGTACAGTTGCACTCCATTTTCTGAAACAGATGAGTTAGTGGTTAAGTATAATAAAATATTACCTCTTTTAAGGTGGTGTGTGACATTATGGGGAGAGTTCTCCAAACCTCTTCACTAATACAGGTAATTAGTTGCCTTTTGCTTGATATGTTCCTCAGATTCCAAGCTCTTTCTGCTCCATGGACTGGATTTAGTCCAGTGAAATAAAGACACTCCATTTCCAAAACTTATAGGGTTCATTTATTACCTCTAGTAACATATTATACTGTATAAATACTCTATCCTTGTTATATGTCCTTTTAAAAAAGCGATAACTTAGAAGATCACATTAGACAAGAAGTATAAAAATAAATACGCTCATTATATGCATTTATTACAAATTATAACCCTTCCCAGAAGGGAGAGAAATATAAAATACTTATGAAGTATATAAAATCTATAGTAATATATTTTACTATATACATATGGAAAGCCATATTCTCTCATGGTCTATGGACTGGCACAATCTTCAGTGATGTGAATGCTGGCATTTTGCTGTGGATGGACCTGCTATCCCTCAGCTTTGCCTTCCCACCTGATCAGTGACTCTAGAAACCCAGCAGAGGCCACAGAGGATGTTCCCATTCATAATGGGATTATTTTTTTTTTCTTTCCTTTTTAAGTCAAATAACATCCATTGGCTGGGGTAAGGCCAAAGGTTTGAGTGTGAAAGCATGACTAGAATGCTCACACACTCCATGAATCTGGTTGGTAGGAAGGTAGGACCAAGCTGGAATCAGAAAAAGCCAGTGGAAAGTATGCAGAAGGCACAAAGAGCAACTACTCAGACTTAGATTTCCACTTTCCCACGCCTCTGGATTACACGTGTCACCACAATGGCACTGGAGTGGCTGAGAGAAATGGACAGGCACATTGGGATAACATAAAGATACTTTAAAAAAAAAAAGATAAATTCTAGTGATTTGTGGAGTTGATATTTGTTCTTGGTATTTCTTACTCTTGACAGGTAGAGAATATGGCTTTATTTTTATATAAAACTATTCTCTGAAACAATAGCAGCCATGAATGACATAGTTAAAGCTCCTTTTCCAATCTTGTTTTTTGCCCTTTTTGAGGTAGGTAAGCCCTGACCAATTATTTTAAGCTATCTTTTTCCCTCCCCTTCCTACACGTGGGGATTTGATCAGTACCACAAGAGAAATGCAAAAGCAGGGAGAAATAACTAAAACTCCAAAATGTTTGCTGAAATGCGTCTCACTGCTCATGTTTGGCTTAATCTATAAAAGACTTTTAAAAAGGCAATTCTGATGCCTTTGGGCCTTATCTGCTAAAGACAAATGAATGACATGGGTCTGCTATCCCATCCAATTTTCATCTGGCAGGAGATTTTTGGGATGCAAAGCCAACTCAAGCTGTTTGCACTGTCCCACCTCAACTGATCTCCACCGTGAACTTTTTTTTATGCAAAAACACAGGTGCCGCCTCTAGCCCTCTTTTCGTGTTTTTCAGTGCACTGGTCTGAAGGAAAAAAAACCAACCAAAAAA
>VWZN01010428.1:1768396-1782473 GCA_013396955.1 Regulus satrapa | reverse complement strand
TGCCAGCTTAGCTCTTTTTTTTTTCATATAAATTTGACCTTAATTGTAGAAAAATATAAATAAACACCAAAGGAGAAAGTAGTAATAATAATAATAATTTTACAGTTAGTTAATTAATTTTTTTTTTCCATTTCAGTCTGTTCTCAGAAGTTCACATATAATCCTGCTAAATTATCAGGTGAACAGCTGTCATTATTTCTTCTAATGTGTTCCAGATTTTAAAAATAATTGTTCTTAAAGTTCTGTTTCTATTTGATGCTGCACTTGTAGTAGAGTATGTGCAGATGACTGAAATGAAATGGCTTCACTGTCTTTCTTCATAACAAGAGTGTTATTTATTGCTAGGTTAGATAACTGTTATCCTTCCACTGTAGCATTAAAGCCAAATGAGTTTCTGGCACAATGAGAATAACTCTGATGTGAAACCAAGAGTTATCCAGTACACTTTAAGGCTTCTCTGCTACTGATTTTCATAGGATTAATTTTGTGGTTCCATCTGTGTTCCTTCTTAGACACATGACAACTTCCTTAGACATTCAGAAGCACCGGATACATGCCCACGGGCTGAACTAGGCAGCAGCAGCAATTATTCCACATTCTGTGCAAATGCCCAGACTAAGGAAGTCTGAGGAAGGACTGTCTTAGTTTGACTCTGAAGCATAGACCCTGAATCTCAAAACTTGCTGCATTCAAACTGCATAAAACCTCTTATCAAAATAGGACCAGATGGTATTTTTTAGTGACAAACTGTTTTCTGAGAAAGTTTCCATTCTAATGATTTACTTTGAAAAAAACCCAGCTATTGTCCTTACTCCCTCAAAATATCCTGAAGAGTTTTCAGAATACTTGTTTCCTTGAGGATATTGTGGAAAAGGGATGTTCTGCCTGCAGGTTTTACAAGCTGCTTTGTAAAATCCAACCTTATAACTATATCTCTATAAAACTGGGCCCCCTCCATTCTGCACAGCTCTTTGCAGGCAGAGGTACATATTTAATAAAGACTTAACAATGATAAATAACACTCCATAAACTTTACTGCCTATTGATCCTGGTGTTATGCTGTAATTTCATCTTTTTTAAAGGTGGCATAAAAAAGAGAACCTAAAGTTAGGTTTCTATCCCTTCCATATTCCTTCGCATTGATGCTTCTGGAAGATTTGGCACTTTAATCCTGAAATTTTCAAAGGTTTCATGGCACACATCTGCATACATCTGCCAGGACTCAGAGCAGAGGCAGGATAATAAAAGCATTCCATTCAAGTAGAGTAGAAAGTCACAGCTGCAGTAAGCATGTATTATCAATTGTGCCACATTCATAAATTAATAATTTGCATTGTATTACAGTCACTTCTTTCCAGAAGCATTAAACATGTCTATTCACAGATTGTGTGAAAAGTATATAAATAATTCTGCTGGGCTTGTCTTTTTACAGCTTGTCTTTTGAGAAAGAAGATAACAGAAGGAAAGGGAATTGGAATAAGTGGCAAAAATGTTACTCCTTTAAAAATAATTACTTTTTTTTTCTCATTTTGAAAAATAAATCAGAATATTTAAAATATCTGCATTAAGTCAGCCCTTTGAATACAAAATTAATATCCAGAGTTGAGACAGCAGAGTTTATAAAAGTGAATAACACACAGTGCTTTCGTATGTATTTTCATGCATCTTTTGGCCTATTCATCTTTCTTTTAAAATACATTTTATACCGAGGCTACTGTTGATAGTGTTTTTTACCCTGTTCTTCCACTGCTAAAATAAATAAAGGTATCTTAAATGCCAGTTTCAACACAATTGTTGTTGGTTGTGAATGCTGTTGGATCTTCCAGTGCTGCAAAAAAGAATAAAAATAATTTTTAAAAAGAATAAAAATAAGGTGCTTCAGGGACACAGAACAATGAAATCTTCCCCAAAGGAGCCATCAGCTAAACAGAGCCTATTTACTGCCAAAAAATTGAGAGGGTTAAACAATGACCATTTCAGGGCACTGGAAGAATCCTGCAATGCTGATTTGTACGGAATGCATTTATAGGGATTTTATGTGTTCAGTCCAGGGCTATGTCAACACAGCTAAAGACTAACAATATTATTCCCCATATTAATGAAAAGGAAAAGATGTGGTCAAATAAAATGTAGGTGTGATGGTTTGACCTCAACACCAAGCAAGGTCTTAGAGTAAATTTAGAGTTTAAAAAAAAAAATCCAAAACCTAGAAGTAAATGGGAAGTGGGAAAACCTACAACATGATTTTATCAAGGATGGATTGTATCAGACTAACTTAATATCTTTATTTGATAAGTTAATTGCCCCAGAGAAGAGTAATGCAGTAGACCTAATCTACCTTGATCGAAATTAGGCATTATATTGTCTGTTGTAGGAAGTTACTGAGGGTGGAAAAGATGAGCTTTAATGCAAGCACTGAAGGTGGAAGAGGAACTGAGTAAAGGGTAATATTACAATGTGGTTTTGTTAAAAATTAAAATATCAAAATGAATGGAGTTTGCTGGTAGAATTCCTCTAGGACTGATCTTGGCACTGATTTAAGTAGTATTTTTGAACTTGGTGAAGGAAGGAGAATGTACAGTCATTAAGAGATAACACAAAATTGGAATGACAAGCATATCAGAAAATATAAATGACCCCATGGACCGACAAAATAAAAATCTTATAGTACAGAAACTAGAGGGAGGTGCTTTGGAATTAATATCGTGTTATTTTCATTTAACCTGGTATCCTGATAATTGGTGTCAATAGTGAGGGGAAGAGATTGAATGCATTAATCAGCCGTGGTGTGACCATGAGCCATCACTTGTCGTGGCCACACAGCAGTGTCAGGGTATATTGGATGAGGAATCTTCCCTGAAGACTGTTAACAAAGTGTTAATTTTGCTTTACAAGGCACTGGTGAGACAACACTCAGAATATTGTTTACAGTTCTCCTGACCCACATTGGTGCTCAGCAGGTGCAGAGTGGGCTGGTTTGGGGAAAGGAGTACCTGTTTTCACAGCTGAGATGAAAATAGCTTATCTGGCAAAACAAAGCTTGAAAGGGCATATGGTTTTCCTTATAAGTATGTGTGGGGGTAGATGTGAGGGAAGGCGACTTTTATGTTAAAGGATAACACTATTTCAAGATCAGATGCTTACAAACAATTATGAATAATTGAGAAATTTAAAAGAAGGTTCTTGGCAATCTGTGCAAAGCTCTGGAACTGCTTACAGACAAGGTCACGGAGGCAGGGACCTGAACCACTTCCAGATGGAAATTTATAAATTAATAAAGGGTATGTGTGACATGGTGAAGAGATCGTGTGTCAGAATATAAAGTCTGGGATATAAAGCTTTGGATACCTCCTGACATTGCCAGGGAAGCTTAATTGGAAACTTGCTTGTGTACTTTCTTGATAGTCTATAAAAAGAAATGTTTCCAACTGGTCCACACACCAACCCTTCTATTCTGCATTCCCCAGGACTTTTATGTTCCTTCTTGGTGCAAAATACAGGAGAAGGGGGCTGTCCTTTCTTAAATGGTAAGATTTGAAGCAGGCAAAAACTAAACAATTTTTTAGGATGTCAGGTGTTAAACTGGATTTAATCTACCTATAAGCCCAGGGCTAAAGTGATCACCTGATTGAGATTAGGAAGTATTTCTTCTCCAAATCACAGTGGTTGGGGTTATGGAGGGTATTGTATTCCTCTCTAACATGATCTCTCTAGGATGTGACTGATCAAGAAATCTCATGACTTTAATATCTTCTACTGTCCTCCAGTGTTTTTCAAACCTATTCTCCTGAGGTACGAGGGGGTGTGACTATAATGTAGATTATTTCAGTACATAGCATGCTTGATCAATGTTTGCTTTTCCAGATTTTTTTGGAGTTTCCTCTGAATAAGAACATTTTACTTTTGTTGAGGTAGCATGAAGCTGAAGAAGAGGCAGTTAAGGATACTTCATAAGTATTGGTAAGTTTGAAAACTAAAAGATTGATAATTTTTGTCAGCCAGGAATTCCTGAGACCTTACAGCAGGCAAAGTCCTTTAATTGGTGATTCTAGCCCAAAGAATCCAGAAAGCATTTTAAAGGATATCAAACTTTGTTCCCCTGGATTCTAAGGGCTTTCTTGCTTAGGTATTACACTAATAGACCTACAGATGCCTCATCCTATTAAATGACTAAATGGCTGAGATTTTTCAAACTTTATAAAGTAAATTTATACACTGTTTCTCTTCCCATTTTGGTCTCTTGACAACTACTGCCTGGAAAGAAATGTGGTAGTGTTATTTGAAAAGTGGTAGTGCTGTATCTCATTAAATGTGTGGGGTCCTATGGCAATTAGGCTCCTAACTCACCTATCACAGTTAAGTGGGTACAATAGATGGGGTATAAATGAACTGTATTTATAATAGGTAATTCTTAATATTGTTTTTATACAAATATGGATCCTCAAACTGTAGGCCACATAAGACATAATTGTTTTTAAAAATCTGCTGAGGAATTCAGTGTGAATTATTGACATGCATATCTATGCTTGTAGTTGTTGACATCCTTCTTGCCACTAATAAAAACAAGATACTTGGTTATCTCCATACTGCTTCTTGGATTCTGAATACTTTGAAATACTGAAATAAGTTCTTTTTCATAACCTCTGCACTGGTGTCAGTTCTGAGATGAGGTTTCTCTCTTGCAATCTGGGAAGTTGAAGAGGGTTTTAAAAAACTTTTTTGTTAAAGCACCGGTTACTAAATTACAGTGTCATCTACTGCTACTCAGTCTGTCCCTCTCCTTATCTTTCTTGTCAGAGAAAATAGCAGATTCATATGTCAGGTCAAATCAAGTCTGTATCTGATTTTTTGTGTCTTTTTTTTGGTAAATTATCTTTTAAGACAAATCATAAAAACCTTATGGGGGTATTATAAATAATACTAATATATAAATATCCACTGAAAGATAAGTTATCTTTCAGTGAAGAGATGGCCTGAGACATCTATAGAAAATTCATGTCTCTAAACCTGCCAGTCCTCCAAAATCCTCTTGTGCAATTTTCTGTGAATTAAGCAGGTGCTTAGTTGTCTGCTAGTGATGCAAACAGCAAAATCCCCAAATTAGTTTTCCTTTGTTCTTCATACTGTTGTCTCGGAGGACCCCAGAGTTACAAGCCGTGGAACCTTGTAAGAAATACTTGGCAATTGCCTGGAATACAGAACTTTCCAAATTCAAACCCCTCATAGACAGAGAATGGTTTCTCCCACGCTTCTCAGTCCCTTTTGAGTACCATCTGGAGATGCAGTAAAATAAAGCTAAACTCCTTTCATTATCATCTTTGATACATAAATCCAGTTGAAATTAGCTTTCTTTCTTATCCCAAATAAATTGTGTGATTAAATCCAAGCTGAAAACTTTTGTTGAGTCATTGTTGTGGTTTAACCCCAGCCAGCAACTAAGCACCACACAGCTGCTTCCTCAGTCCTCCTGCCCCAGTAGGATGAGAGAATTGGAAAGGTGAAGGAAAAGTATGGGCTGAGAAAATAACAGTTTAATAACTAAAATCAGAATAATAAATTGGAATTAAAAGGAAAAAAAAGAAATAAAAAAGGGAGAAATACCCCTCCAAGTGATGCAAATGAAAAAAAAATTGCTTGCCACAGACAGAATGCTGCCCAGCCTGCTCCTGAGCAGCAGTCCCCAGCCAGCTATCCCCCAGATTTCTATGCTGAGCCATAGTATAGAGTATCCCTGTGGTCAGTTGGGGTCAGCTGTCCTCCTCTGACCCCTCCCAGCTTCTTGTGCACCCCCAGCCCCCTTGCTGACAGGGTGGAGAAAAAAAAGTCCTTGTATGGGGTAAGCACTGCTCAGCAACAGCTAAACATCAGTGTGTTATAAATGTCCTTCTTGTCCTAAATCCAAACTCAGCACTGTAATGCTGCTAATGCTACATGGCCAAAACCAGGATGGTCATTTTAAGCTGGCTTGTTTTAAGTTGTTTGGTCAGAAACACAGGATTTTTGAAGGCAATTTCATTTTAAGTATTTTAGCTACCACGATACTCCTCTCCTACGTTCCCCAGCCTCTTTATTGTTCCTGTCTAAGTTATTGTCATCAAACATTTATTCTCCTTTTATTCCACAGGAAAACTGTGATGCAAACATCAGTGAAATATGGTAAGAATATGCTGATTTGGGTTGAGGAAGAGGGTATTCCATGGAATAAAAGGAGTTTAATTTTTTTTTCTCACTTTTAGCAAAGATCTAAACCTCAATTTTAAATTAATATTGACTGGGAAGTCAGTGTATTTTCTGCTTTTCTTCAATACAGTGTCTCTCTGTTGAAGCAAGCTATTTTTAAATGTCTGAAAAAGTATTGCTTAATGCCTGCCAGCACTGTTAGAAATCAATAATTTTGAAATTCGTGCTATTTGTACTTTAGGGTTGGCATATCACTTTAATACAGTCTATTTACAGTAGATTACAATTGGGTATGGACAAGTGTCACAAAGCACATACATGTGTTGAATAATATTCATTTAAACTATAGTATATAATTTTGATATTTGCCATACTAACTGGATCTTTATTGAAGCTCTGAAATAAAAGGGGGGAAATTAAAAAATCACAAGAAATAATATTGTTTTGGTGATGACATGGAACTTGCAGATAGCGACAACTATTACCTTAATTTTTTTTTCCACACCATAAATATTATAAGAATTAGAAGAACTTAAGAAAACAAACCCTAAACCTCTCACTAGTCCCAGTCATAGAGATTATAATATAATCAAATTCAGAAACCATTATATTAATCTCAATTGTTTTGGATTTTTGCAATTCTGTGAACATCATGCTTACATTTCATATTGGCAAGGTGCCATCATTGTACATGTTTAAACAAGTTTGCATTATTTTGTTATAAATACTGTTTGACTAGATAATTAAACAAGTCAGAAACTTGGAGAGGTCAGACTGTGAGCGTATAGGTAATTTGTTACAGCTTTAAATTTAATATAAAGTATTTACATTTTATCTTAACATTTTGTCTGCAAACAGTTTTTTCTTCTTTCATAAATTAACAACTCAGAAATTCCTATGAAAATTAGTTCATCAGAAACTTAGTTCTTTTCCTTACTTGGGGCTGCAGATCCCTAGTCTTTTTGCCCTCTATAAAGTTACACAGCTCAATGTCTGTAACCATTGCTGAGTTCAGAAGTATGGCCTTTAGAAATGATTCTGAGGGATGATCTGGTGTGGAGAAAATGTTAATTCCATATCCATATCCCTCTGAGAGGGACAGACGGAGCGTGGAGTCCTTCACATGTGGTTACTTTTACTGCTCAGTTAGGATACACTTTACTCTGGGATATCCAGAATACAGTTACATGTAAATGACTTTCAGGATCAAGTTTAAAAACCCGAGTTGTTGCTTTTCGCAGGAATTGAGCTGCCATTGAAACTGAAGGACGGATGCAGACATGCAAAAAAGCTTCCTCGACTGGTGTTGCCAGCAGGTAACCCCATCCATCCAAAACAAGAGCTGCAGATTTAACTGGGCATCCCGTTTAAAACCAGGGAAAACTAAACCAGGGAAACGTCCTGAACAGACAGAGCTGTAGCTGATGTAATGAATGCTCACAGAAAAGGGAACAAACTGCAAAACCCATCAGCTGGGACTGTGGCTTTCAGAGGGGGCTGCCATGCTCACTGCTTTGGGGTGTGCACCGCTCCCTCAGGATCCCGCAGCAGTAGCAGAGAAGCCAAGTAATGGGATTATGGGGTATTTTAAAAGAACAAACAGGTCTCGATTTTCAACACTGCTTCCATGTGATAATCAATTGGATTAAAGGAGAATTATCTCATGATAAGGTTCTTCCTAAACTATATTTTTTTAAAAAGCATGTGTTAATTACGGAGACATTGCTGATTCAAGAAATATTGCCTTTTCATCACATACTTATTGAATACCAATTAAGACTAATCCTCTGAGTTCAAATTTGGATTTTTTTTCCATTTTTTTCTCTGAAGTTTTTGCAGCTATTCTTAAAATTGTGTAAACACACCAACAAATACCTCTCCCCAACCACTCCAAATAAAAAAAAATCCACCACAAGCCAAACAAAAAAAGCAGCTTTTAAAAACACACAATCCTTCCTTAAGTCCCAACAAGGCACAAAATCCTTCACCTTCCCCACAAAAACAAATGTAAACCCCCAGCATTGCTGCACCTTTTCTAGAGATACTGTGACGTGCAGCTGATTACATGTATCTGAAAATAGTCGGTTTTGGTTTCTCAGTAAAATTCTCAAGGCATTCACAACACTAGTTTCTTCCACTTCCATTTTTCCCTTGATATCCTTTCACCTCCAATATAAATATCTTGTGACTTTTTGGCCCCAAAATTTCTTACCTCAGAGGAAGACTGATGAAACAGAGATTGCAGAAATTAACACTGACAGAGTCACTAACCTTTTGAGAAACTTCCAATAAAATTACAATTTTGGTGATACCATCAGGAGAAAAAATTTATTTCACTCGTCAGGGCTATTCTAGCAAATGTACAAAAAATACAGCTTTGAAAATCCGAGATGATAATTTTGCCTTTGGTCACTAAATTTGAAAATGACTTTAACCTCCATACATCTTTTTTGACTTCCCTACACAGGGCAGGTGTCAGGGCAGATTTGGTCCCACAATTTAGAAGAAGATATGTACAGGAAGTGAAAGCAAAATGTTCTTCTCTGATTTAACATACTTTGCTCTGTAAGAGTGTGTGTGTGTGTCTGGTGTAGCAGGAACAGGGAAAGCTGAATAACCACCACTAGAGCTGTGCGTGTTTGAACAGAAAATCTCACCACCTTTACACACCATTCTATACACAGAATTTTCATCTTCAAACTTCCAATTTAAAATGGGAGGGAAACGAATCTACATGTAAGTGAAGCAGTATGTAAATACAAGGTACCAACATTCTCATTTTAACATGGATTTTCTCAGATCAAGAATCTGACTTCAGTGGTCTGAAATGCTCATGTAGTTAGGTTTCTAAAGCAGTGTGGATGCTATATTCTTACAGAAAGAGACAATTAGAATAAGTAATTTCCTAGCTCTAGTTTTTCTTCGTAAACAATGTGATTCATTAATGTCAGTATATTTTATGCATAAAATTATTTAATAATTACATTATAACAATATAGAAAAAATTATTATTGTTACACAATATTAGAATCATTATAATACTATACTTTATGTATAATAATAATTGAAATTAATATATTTACGCATAAAGTATGTGGTTAAGGATCAAAAGGATTACACAAGACCAAGGTGCTGGTAATCACTGGAATTTTAAAGACAAAAGGAAGGTTTCAAGTTACCAAACCAAACCGCGGCCTTGGTTGAATCACATTGGTTGTTAATGCTCAGGGGATGCTAAAGGTTGATGCTGCTGCCGTATTTCACAGAATCACACGGAATATTCTGCGTTAGAAGGGACTCGGAAGGCTCATCGAGTCAGCTCTTAAACGAATGGTCCATATGGAGATCAAACCCCCAGCCCTGGCCTTATCAGCACCGTGCTCTGCCCATCTGATCTGGAAGCTGTTGCAGCATCTGCCTTGTATTGCTCTAGATCCCCTGAGCAGCTGAATCACTACTGCTTATCAGACGACATTTCATTTTTTGCCCCTCTTTTGTTCTTAGCCGCGCCCCGCGGGGTGCGTGTGCTGCTGGATCCTCCCGCTGTGCGGAATTCCGCGGGGCAGGAATCCCTCCCCGCGCCAGCCTGCGCCGTCCGCAACAGCGGCGAGGGGGCGCTGTGACCCCACTTTTAAAGCGAAAAGCCCAAAATCCAGGGATCGGCCTCTCCCAACAACCCTTTTCTTACCAGTCTGGGCGAGTGTCAGAGTCTATGCCTTTGCACCGCTACTTAAAGTTAAAAGAAATCATTTCTGTAAGATACAGACCTCCTCAAGTAGCTGAACTTCCATCGGCATTTTCATGGTTTTAGGGGTAAACCAGTATTTTGCGTTTCTTATCAACAAACTCTGACTTGCATTGTACTCTTTTCGGTGTTTCTGTATCTATTCTACTGAATTTGTAGCTTAATTTTTATTCTCTTTTTTGGCCTCTCGGTTTTGTTCGGTTTTTTTGTTTTTGGTTTTTTCCCCTCTTTCCAGCTTGATAGTATATCAGCACAACTTCTGGTGAGGACAGGGACAGAAGAGTTTAGGGAAAACTTTCTGGACAAGCAGAGCTGTGGGAATTCACTACCAGGTCTGATTAAAACAGACGGAGAGGGGATGGGGGTGGCAGACATGAAACGGTGACTTTCTTCTCTTATACTTTTGCATCAATTAAGTCACTTTGTAATCTGGATTGCACCTCCACATGTTGGGTTTTGGGTTTTTTTTGGTTTTGGGTGGTGGTTTTTTGTTGTTGTTTTTTGGGGTTTTTTTTTGTTTTTTTTTAAATTTGATTGCTGTGTGAATGCCCATTGCTTACTTTGCTTTTGTTTTATGTTTTTTCTGATACTTACTGAAAGCTCTAAACCCAAATAAATGACAGGTTCAGTAAAAGCTCAATCTTGCTTTTGTGCTGCAAAAGCCCATTCAAGGCTTCATAAGCCCCTCAAAATTGATTTTTGGAGCGCTGTTATTTAATCTGCCCTTTACAAAACTTTAATGCTTTGAGCAAATCCTTCTTGCCTTATTCCCACCAAAAGGCACTTTGACTTCATGGTAAGCAGATAAATGTAAGACAAAAAAAATGCAGTTCAGACTGTTCCCCCGGTTTGTAATTCTCTAACTTCTCTATTCTCCCTTTCTCATTATTGAAGACAGCCTCCTGTGTAAACACTACTTTTTGTGCTCCCATGGCACACAGACTTTTTCCCATCACTTGCTTGCTCTCCCCCACCTGCTAGATCTGATTCATTAGTTTAGCTTTAGCTTTGCTTCACCTCTTCACTCCCCTAAGAATCATATTTAAAGTTCATGGCACTGTTCTTATTCTCAGCATACTTTCTCTTCACATACCTAGCGGCACTGCAGATAATACTGTGTAATGTTCCCTGGGCTCACTGGTTCCAACTTCAATTTTTTTCTTTGCAGGGTTCAGTCTTTAAAAGGAGGTCTGTGGCAGAGATGGCAAAGGGAATCTGCAGGCTAACCCTGGGCCAGGCAATGGATTAATTCAGGCTCCTTGTCAGCTCAGAGGGACATTGTCATCTGAGCCACTGCCAGGCAGACCAACCCAACAGAGAGCACCAACACTGCAGCCTTTGCAAGTGGAACTGGCTGCAAAACAGCATCCACTGCCTTTGGGGGAGGCATCTCTGCAAGTAACACCCCCTAAGAGTTTGCTGTCTTTAGTTTACATGCAGAGGAGGAGGCAGAAGGACATCAGTAGGGCTGAATGCGGGAAAGTTCTGATTTTTCTTGCTGTGTATGCCTGGCCTCCAGGAGCAGATGGCCTGGACGGACACAGGCTGTGTCCCTTGATGCTGCTGCTGCATTCAGAGCGTTTGGGCCCAGGCTGCAAGGTGACAGGAAGCTTAAAGCTGCCCAGTGTTACACTTACCCCACCCTCCTTGGAAAGAAAAGGGTTTGAAGCACTAATTTTACTGGAGTTTTAAGTGTCAAATAACCCCACTATCCACATTAGTTTCTTTTCTTTGTGAAAAGTTTCCAAGGAAAGAAAACCAGCTATTGTATAACAGCTTCCAACTAGAAAGAAACCAGTAACTACATAAAGACTGAAGTACTGGCAGTTAATGCTGGCAGCAAGCATTAGTAGTTGGTTGAAGTAGTTGGTTCTGCCTTCCACATAATTTATACTGTAATGGCCTTTAAATAATAATCCAGTGGTGAGTGTGTTGCCATCCTTCCTATAATGAAATGTTTGTACTTACCAGCTGCATCTTATCTATGTTATGTTATATTATTTGTTCTGAAACTTTTTGATAAAACTTGACCAGCAGAATATTTTTAAAAGCTTGAATATCTTCAAAATATTTGCATGAAGTACTTCTGTGTGGCTTATTCTTTTATTTTTCTTTTATCTGAAGAGCCTCTTGAGTTAAGTGATTGACAGATACAAATTGTAAGGCAGCCCTTGGTTCGACTGAAATCAACAGCAAAACATTCAATGACTTAATTTTACCCCAGGGCAAGTAAAAGGCAGTTGGAAAACACTGTGCAAAGACCCAAAGGATTATGACTCCAGCGATAGAGTGGCTTATGGTGTTTTGTCTGCAACAGAAATTTATAAATAATTCCATCTATGAAAGCGAAAAAAAAATTTTTTAAAAAAAAATATAATTTCTGCTATGGAAAAATGTCCTTGTGTTTTTTAAGGAGCTGTCTCCCACCTACTGTCCTGGTAAAGAGTGTGTGAAAGTTGGATATTCTGAGCAGCTGTATACAGCATGGACTTTCTTCTTGGATTTTGACATTCAATCATGGTTGCATTTTAAACTTTTCTTTTCAATTAAAACCTTTTAACCTTCTTTCACTCTGGGTGGTAGTTTTCCAGAGATGAGTCAAAATACTGGCAACAGAAGTGTTTAGATAGTATTCAGGATTTTTGGGTGCATATTTTCCAGCTGTTTTGTTATTTCTGAGTTGTCAGTGACACTTTATTCAACTTTTAACACTCAAAGTGCGATTTCAGTTTTACTGTAACAATAAACACCCCACAAAAGCTGTGTTTTATAACAGCAAAAGTAGTTATTAGTGCAGAGATTTACATGTTGCTTTTTAAAATGCCAAATAACATGTATGTATGTATGCATGTATGTATCCAGGCCTTTACTCCATAATGGTTTTGTAAAAAGTGGCCTGGATTTCAGTCTGATTTTCAGTTGCTATCCTCTGCTGTGAATATTGTAGCTATTCTTGACTTAGGCTTCTAAATGACAGGAGAATTATGCTACCTTTGTGTTAGATACACAGATAACTTCTGTACCGAGCTTATCGTGTGACATAATGATATCAAAATTACCAGTGAAGAAGTAATCATCTCTCTATATCACCCGGCTCATTTTCTATTGAAGTGTTTGGAAAACCAACTTGTTTCATTAAATACCAGCTATTTGAAAAGCTGAAGCTGTCTTGAATCGTCAATGCTATCGCCAACTTAGCACCTTGTAATTATCCCGAAATACTCCAGAAATCTGGTCATTGTCTTTGTTTCTCCAATTACATCCGTGTACGTGCAGCACATAACAGATTTCACGACCATATAATAGTATATGCCTCTTCACATTAAACAACCAAACCACAAAACTTGTTACTTAATCAGTTGCAACTTGATATCACCATTACAATTTCACTGAGAGAACTTCACACAGGTCTTGTCAGGTTCTGTTGGATTTTGTTTGTTTTATTTTTGTTGTGGGTCATGGATTTTGGGGTTCTTTTTATGGCAGAAATGCAAACCCATCTGTTAAGAAAAAGTGGCATGAGAGGGGAAACAAACCCGAACAGCAAACAAAAAAAAAAAAAAAAGCCCTTTCCATTTGGGTTCTATGAATGTTGTAGTCTCTGTATATCCTGGCATATGCTAAGCTTTTAAATAAGTGTTTTGAAGTACCTTACAACAGTTTAGCTCCATCTGCCATCCAGTTTTTGCTATAAAAGTGGCCAGCTTGATCATCTCCCATCTCAGGAGGCGACTCAAACTCCTTTAGGCAAAATTTATTGCAAGGTAAAGCAAATTCCTTGAGTCAAATGGGCCAAATAGCTTGTTGACAAAACAGCCAAGGAACATACACTCTGACTTCTTTTAAAAATAGAAAAAATAAACCCAAAACAACATATTTGGTTGCACCCAGAACATAAAAACACCTGAATCAAATTTTCCACATAAGAAAATAAGAAAATCTGGAAGCTGACGCTATTTTAGGCTTAATTGCATTTTGCTGGGTTTCGGGGGAGTGGTATATAGTAGCAACTGTGGGAAAAACCACTAAATAGTTCTCTGTTTGAACCATCTGTCACGAATATGGGACATATGTTCCTTCTGTTTATTCAGGAGCCAAGGAGAAGCCGATACAGCGCGCCCGGCCCCGGCCAGGGCTGGACCGCAGGGCGCA
>VWZN01010428.1:1695224-1767765 GCA_013396955.1 Regulus satrapa | reverse complement strand
TTTTTTTTTTTTCTTCCTTCTCCCCCTTGAATTCAATGGATCTGAACTTGGAGCCTTTAGACCTCGGCAGTATTGGAATATCTACATGCTGATCATCTTTGTTGTGACACATCAAGCCGTTTGGGGAAACCATCCGAAGACAGCAAGATGTTTCTCGTTCTCTTGTACTTCGCTTTGCCCTTCGTGGGTAAGTTGCTGGTGCCTGATTTCGGTCTGCACATCGCTTCATAAAACAAAGCATAGGGTTTATGGGACCGGGAGCCTGGTTGTCAGAGTCTGTTGTTTAGGCAGAACAGTGAAGTTTCCAGTAGTTTTTATGGCTCTGCCTCACATCAGTTAGCTCGGTCTACGTTTAGAGCTCCGTTAGGTTACAGACTTCGGTACTTGCCTGTTTAGCCTCGTGTTAAATTGGGTTCTCGCAAGTTACGGGGAAACTTTTCATTTAAATAAAATAAGGCTGCCTGGGGAGGGTGGGGGATGACAAGACCAGCTGAAGGATTACATCTTCACCTGAACCTGGCAGCATGCCCGACTGGTAGTGGTTTGCAGCCCAAACTGGTTTCCTTTCCACACCAGAGGTTTGCGTTTCCATCCTCATGTGTCTGAGGGAGCCTGACGGGGGGCACGGTGGAAAGGAGAGAGTTAATGCAATTTGCTTTGTTCTCCTGCAAAAGCATCATACGTGGAGAGAAGTGTGGTGGTGGGGGGCGGGGGGCAAGTAACAAATTCTACTACCTTTATACATATAGAATAAGCAAAAATGTGTACAGCCTTTTAAAAGTGACTGACGCAAAGACTGGCTAATATCAATCCGTGAGAATACTTATCTCTCTGAGCGGGTTGTTCCTGCATGGAAGTGAAATTACAGCAAAGCTCTTGTGGAAAGTGAGGCTGAATATTTAACCCCTCAGTTAAACCGGGAATGGAAAGCTGATTTGTTTCACCAAAGTGGATCTACGGACTAACAAATGCTTGTTCGGTCAGCCACATTAACCCCTCTGGGTTTTCTTTCCTTTTTCTGTTTCATCATAAACCAGCCGTCAGGGTTAAAAAAACCCCACCGTTTCCGTGGACTCCCCCGAAAGTGGATCTAAGTCCCATGGAAACCCTGTGTGCTTTTTTTTTTTTTCCTTTTTCCTAAGGCGTAGCATGAAGCCAGGAGGTTCGCAAGGTGCTGTCCCCGGGGCTGGCCGCCTGTGCGGCGTGAGGAGGTGCCCCGTGCTCCCCAGATGCTTCTCCGGAGCCGGGGGTCGAGGCACCCTCCTGCCGGGAGAGCGCGGGGTGCTTTGTGTCTCCTCTCCACACATGTACTTTTGTCCGCAGAAGTCAGCGGGCTGCCCGGAGGGGACCGCCTGGACTGCGTGAGAGCCAGCGATCAGTGTCTGAAGGAGCAGAGCTGTAGTACTAAATTCAGGACACTGAGGCAGTGTGTAGCCGGCAAAGAGAGCAACTTCAGCCGGGCCACGGGCCTGGAGGCCAAGGACGAATGCAGGAGCGCCATGGAAGCTCTCAAGCAGAAATCCCTGTACAACTGCCGCTGCAAGAGGGGCATGAAGAAGGAGAAGAACTGCCTGCGCATTTACTGGAGCATGTACCAGAGCTTGCAGGGTACGTGGCGAAGCGCAGAGCCCCCGCGGAGGGCGAGGGTTTGCGGCCGCCCCCTCTGACCCCGCGGCTGCCGCTGCGCCCCGGAGCCTCCGCCCGCTGCTGGGCTGGGAAATCGGCAGCCGGAGTTCCCTCCAGGGGACCCGGCTGGCCTCGTAAAGCACGGTCAAAAGATAGGGGCGAGAGCCAGAAAAACACTCATCTGCAGGCGTTTTCCTAATGGTGTTAGAACTCCTTAATTAGGACTCACCTAGCAAGACCCCAGGGCGCTGGAACTAGTTTCTAAGCCTTTTTGCTGGGAGTTAGAATAGGAGGAGAAGACTGTTTTAAGTAAAAGTTTATTTTTTCCTTTCCGGTATTTGCTAGCAGTGTTCCCTGGGCGTGCTGAGGCAGAAAAAACCCCCAAAGTTTATGGTTCCTACAGCATGTAGATATGCCAGTTGGATATGACAGTGATTGACTCAGGACACTAATGTTATTCATATGGCAAATTTCTCTTGGTGCACTGAGAACAGTCAGGTTCTCATATGAGAAATACCATTTTCAGTCCTGTTTTGCTGTGGCCATGGAGTTGAAGGTGCAATCTTTCACTTCAGTGTGGTCCCCATTTAAATTTTTATTTTTCCAAGTTGCTTCTGCAAAAAGGGAAATAGTCCCTTTCTGTTGATTTGTTCATATGTTTTAATGAGTCCGTACATTTTTTTTTTTTTTTTTTTTTGCTAACTGCAATAACGGACATTTTCTGCACCATAAAAGGTTTCCAACAGCATCTTACTGGGAGCGTTTCATACCAAAGGTGCTAGTTTTTGGCTGTTAGGTGAGCCTCTCTAATCAAGAGCTCTGCTGCTCTGGTGAATCAAGAGCAACACTTTGCTACAGCTTCTCTCCTGCTGGCATGAGATGGGACAGTCCCTGTGATGTCACAGGCTGTCTGCAAATTATGACCTTACCCAAGGAGGAAGGAGAGTGACAGGGATAAACAATTAGCTTCTTTCAGCTGTTCTTAGAGATAATTCTTCGAGAAGAAGTAGCCTATAAACTTTTTAAAGGAATTAAAGGGGAGTGCATTTCACTGTTGTGGAGGAGAAGTAAAGAAAACATCTTATCCCGAATTCTTGTGTAAGAAAAAAAAAATGCAATTCTTTTTTGTCCTTAGGAAATGACTTGCTTGAAGATTCCCCTTATGAGCCTGTTAACAGCAGACTATCAGACATATTCAGGCTAGCACCAATTGTATCAGGTAAGCAGACTTAAAATTCTTTAACTGACACATGATTTTGTAATTGAATTATGGAACTTTGAAGCAGTGCTCATAAATAAAAAGAAATTATAATGGCTTCCTGGACTTAGGAAGCTCATGATATAGTTGCACAAAAGAAAAGACTAATTGGTTTTGAAGTGAAAGAATGCTTGGCAGGATGGCAATTTGTATTCTTTTTGAGTCAGTCTTCACAAAAAATGCTAAATTTTCCTGTAGGTGGCAATCTGATTCCCTGCGTTCCCAATTTACAAATCAGTTCATTTTTGGGAGTTTGGTCAGTGCAAGTTACCTCCTATTGACATTATGGAAGATCAGAAGATATATCTTTCAAATGTTTGCATAAGGGAATGCTTTATAGTTTCATACAGGTTTTTTTGTTTGTTTGTTTGTTTTTTGTTGTTTTTTTTTTTTAAAAAGAGAGTTCAGAATTAAAGCTTGTCTTCTTATCTGGAACTGCTGCCTTTTTAAAGAGCCTGTTCACAACTTCCAACTTCCTCCTTTTTTTTTTCTTTTTTTCTTTTTCTCTCCTTGTTGCTGTGTGGCTGCCTTTCAGAACTTTTTTATGTTATTTTGAATCTGTTGCATGGGTATTAAACAACGATGTTGGTTCTTTATCAGCCCAAGTTATCCTCATTTGGGTTGATATTTTATGGAAAGCATGTTTTTGGGGGCATTTACTGGGGTTACAGATTGGAATTTAATTTCTTATTTAGGAGTTTCAGAAAGCCTTTTTTGACAATGCCGTCTGTACTCCGAGTTTTTATATCTTTAGCTCCATAAAACAGATAAAATGTGCACAGTACAGTGTGTAAGTTGGACAGTGCTGAGGATCTGCTTAACTGACGTGCTATGGATAAGCATGAGGAGATGTCTCTTTAAAAAAGGGGGGGAAAAAAAAGACCAGAGAGAGTGGCTTGACCAATTTTCAGATGTACTTACACTTTTCAGGAGTCAAAGTTCCATTAAAAGCCAGGGGGACTTAGGTTGTTAAGTATTTAATGGTAGAGATTTTCAAAGGCATATAGACACATAAAATGTGGATAACTGCCCATTGGGATTTTCAAAAAGGACTAAGTGATTTAAATAGGCGTTAGATGCCCAGGCAGTTTTGAAAATTTTAAGTACTTAATGCATCTTTAGGTATCTTAATGCCTTTGAAATTCGTCCCTTTAGTCACTTTTCAGTATGTGACTTCAGATCCTTTTCCCATACATCTTTTGAAAGCATTGTCCTATTTGGTGAGCAAGCCTGTTGGAGGTAGAGAGCTAAGATAAATCTCTGAATAATCTTTATTTTTTTATTGCTTATAGCTCCAACTTAATATAAAACCAAGACAAAATCAGTGCTTAGGAGTTCCAGGTTGTTTTCTTAAAGTTTGTGATCAGCCTGCCTGCCTGGGGCCAAATTCTAACCTACCTCAGCAGTTTTATGATCTCCAGAGAGATCTACCTATCTGCATTCTGCCTTTCTGTGGTGGTTTTTTGTTTTTGTTTTTTAGATTCCATATTTACTTGCAGAATAATTACCTTAAAAACGTAGTTTTCATCTACTCAGAGCAACAATGAAGTAAGTGAAGACATAGTTGCCAACAGGTGGTGTCAATCCTAACCAGAGTTAGGACTCATCCCATCGTACCATGCACCCCAAATTGCTGCTCCCTTGGTCAATGTTTTCAGGCTTGCAGGGATGGCAGGTCTGGAATTCACTGAGTAACAAACAAAAGTTGTCACCAGTGGAAAAACACCAGTATTTGAACGTATTGTCAGCTGAAGGAAAAAGATTAGCAAAAGCATTTTTCTTATTGTCATGGTTACTATTGCATGTTGTATTCTTTGAAGCTCCTCAGTCTTACGTTTTTTGGTTTTTTTTGCAGAGATCTGCAAATATAGCAGAACTTGGTAAGATTTGTTTCAAACAAACAAAACAGTCCCTGTACAAGTAGCTTTGGCAGGGGTTTCATAACTGGTGTTCTGCTAATTTGGATGTTGTGTTTATAGATGTTGCTGGGTTGTTCACCCCCGTTAAAGTTGGTTGTGTGTCATTAAAAGCAGCAATTAACCCTTTCATGTCACCAAGCCTGTTCTGTGGTACTGTGTGACTTGGCATATATCAATGACACGCTTTTGCCACCTTTTGTGTTTATTTTTCTGGTAGTATAGAAATTGACAATAGTTTCCTTTTTTTTGGTATGTAAAAGGGGAAATCATTGGCTGAGATGATTTTTGTGTCAGATAAGTCTTTTGTAGTGCACATAAGCCTGACAAACGATGGACAGTTTTTAAAAGTAGTTCAAGTTGATGTAATTCTGTTCTTGTAGATGTTCAAAATTGCTTCCTCTATGGAGACAGGATGCCACATTCTCTTTATTTCAAGCATCAATATGTTGATTTAGAACAAAATTCAGGAATATATGGCAAAACCTGTTACTAAGTTTGAGTCTTCCCAGTTGAAAGACTGGGCTGTCTTGTTTTCTGATCTGGGCATAACATTGTTTGAATTTCTTTTATAACTATATCGGGTGTGGTGCTTCTGCCTCAAGGGTGTGAATTTCTTCCTGTTAAACAGCTCTTCAAATTGCTGAAGACTTGTTTATTTTTTTGGGGAGGGTAACAGATTTGGGTTAGTTACCATGATATAAAGACTTCACTTATACAGAAAATTTTGCTTGAACCTTTGCAACATTTGAGAGGTGAAAACATTTTAAGGCCATTGACTTCTGTCACAACTACAGTAATGCAAAATCTGTTGATTGGATTTCAGAAGCGAGTTTCACACTACATTAACGACAGATGCTTAAATTTGTAACTTCTTAAAGCTATCTGTGGCTTTTTACTAGCTGGAGAACGATATGCCTCTTAAATTTGTATTGTAGTTGACATTGAGCTTTGGAACTGGAAGATACGTCATTATTTTGGCTGATACAGTATAGTGGTCATCTTGGGCACCTTGTAGAAAAATATCCTGCATTAAAATGTAGCCGCACATGCCTGTAGAAAGATTTAAGAAAGTAATGTTTCTGAAATGTCTCATTCATTTCAACAGAAAAGGGAGAGCCACTACATCTGAGTTAAATGCCTTAAGCCATGTCTGTGAAGTGGTGTAAATAGAATACTCAGTGTTAAAAAGAGTTGGCTCTTTAGATCCATGCTTTTAGGGTGATAAAATCCTCTTCTTCCATGGATTCACTTGTAAGTTGCCTAGTTGTTTGTAGGCTTATTAGCCCATTGCTCAGCTTTGTGAATCTTCTTTTTTTTACATCCATTATGTTCAGAAATAATCTTTAAAGAACAGGCTACATAAATCAGAACATTTGTTAAGGCATAGAGAATTTGCTGTTAATCTGTGGAGACTTGGTTGGTTACATACTCCTAGTTGGGCCTCGTTTCTAGTTCCTAAAGCACAGGACTGGTAGAAATTAATTATTTTGCCATTATTTCTTCCTAATGTCATGAGCTGTATTTGCAGTGTGCCTTTTGCATTGTTAAGAAGTCAGGAAATGGCTCATACATGATTGTATGTCAAAGAGAGTGTTGCCTGATTCTGCTGTTTTCACAAGAGGCTGCCTGATCTAAAACCTCTGGGAATCTTTCGTTGTAGAAGATATATGGCAGCTTATATTTAGAAAAGGGTGTATCTTATATTATAGTAAACTTCTAAGTCAAAACCAAGAATTCAGTAGACAGTACACATGTTGGACTTGTTACTGGAGTGTATCATTCTAACGAACATGAAGTTACCAGGTTTGATTTGCACGCTGATTAAGCTGTAAGTGCAAACAGAAACAGTTATGGTCAGTAAGGTGGCTTTTTCTTTTATGTAAAAAAATTGAGGCTGAAAAGTCAGGGCTGGAATCTCGGGAGTGAGTGTGTGTGTGTGCTGGTGGCTATGACACTTTCTGTAGGATGTGTGGGGATGGCTCTGGGTCTCCCTCTAGGATCTCTCTCCCTTGCTCAGAAGGAGAGTAGGTTGATCAATAGTTTTCCTAACTTTGAGTTTTTCAAAGTCTTGCAGACATCTTGTACAATTTATTCACAAATCACTAAAGTCGATTGTGGAGAAAGAAAGAAAGAATGAATCCAGTGGGCAGAACACTTCCTTGAGGATGGGACAGACTTTTGTAAGGGAATAATTCCCTCTCCCCAGCATAAAACCTGCTCTGAGTAGTGATGGCACCTATTTGCCCTCTCCCCATTATCCTTTTCTTCCCAGGGATGGGGTAGAGACATCACTGAGAATGAACTGCTGGTGTTTCCTGGGAAAAGTTACCCTCAGCAAAGGTGGGCGAGGAAGGTTGGGGCTTTTCAACCTGAATTCCCAGGATTCAGAGAAACAGAGCTTGCTTGTCTGTGTGCTTTTCCTTGTACCTTCTCTTCCTGATATTCTGTAGAATTAGAACAAGGTGTGTCATAGTGAGTTAATTTCCCCAAAACTTTCATTATCCCCAGAATTCTTTTAATCAAGAATGGAAGCTTTTCCTACTAATTTTTGTAATTCTTGATCTGATGGAAGAGCTGTGTTCCAGGTAACAAGTCCCTGACACTTTAATTATTATTTACTTCTCTTTTTTTGCTACCTGGTAAATGATTTTTCCTTGGTAGAATCCATGTATGGCCTTTTTTTGGATTGCTTATCAAAATATAAGTTAGAATCTCTCTCCTAGCCAAGAGATTCACTGCTTTTTCCTTTTGGGGTTTGTGGCATGTGAATTAGTGGCTTCTTCCATGAATTAATACTGTATGACATCTCCAATTCCTGTTGCCTGAGGCCTCTAATCCTGTTTCTCTTCCTGAATCTGCATGTATTTCAAATGCCACATATTTTTCTAATTTAACACTATGTCTTTTTATGAAATTTCTGTAAGATTATTTGAGATCCTTTTCTACAAGGCAGTTTAATTTAAAAAAATATTAAAAATTTTGATTTCTGTTGACTCTCTACAATGCTTTTATTAGCTCTTACCCCCCATATCGTTGCTGCTTAGTTAAAAAAGTTGAGATACCTCATGTTAGTTACCTGGTACATACAACTGAGTTCATAAACAATAAACCAGATCTTACTAGGTTAATAGGAGTCTTGCAATCTGATTCTGTTCCCACTGAAATAAGCATAACATATCAAAATCTTATTATGATATGTTATGCTCTTTTCTGCTGTATTTTTTTTTTTTGCTTAGTTTTGGTTTCCTAATGTGAGGTCAAGCCTCTTGATAACAGAAAAGTAAAAAACTTTTTATTTTTAGTTTGTCCCCCAGACAACTGTATTTTTCTTTATAAGGTAATGCATAAAAATAATAGCCAGTGAGCCAATATTTAATACTGGTTTTACACAAATCCAGTCTATTTTTCCCCAGTGAGAATTTGTGTTCTGTTACAAGAAGACAAACAAACAGACAAACCAGAAACCTATTTTAGCTGTGTTTAACAAAATGAAAATAGTATGACAAAAATAAATCTAAGCATGTAGAATGTTTGTGTTCTTTGACATTTCTGAGTGCAGATTTTCTTTGCAGAGACAACTAGGCTGGGTTCCAGATAGATAACGAGTTATCGAGGGTGCATAGATACCAGTTACTGATTTCCACTTCTGCATTTTTATAATCAGATTGGACTTCACACAAAAATCACTTTGGTGACTGTTGGCTTGCAGGAGCTCTTTGAATATCCTGTTTTCTGCATTTCTTGAAACTAGATCTGATTATGAGAGGGGAATTAAGTACCTTGCTGAAGTAACTGATTGACTGGCCTATAAAGGCAGCGCCTGCATGCTTTACATTCAGCAGGGCTCGAGAACAGGAGCATGTTAATACTCTCAGTTTAGTCCCTCTTGCTTTCCTTGGTAAGGTTACTGGAACCTTTTTGCTAATTTCTTTGAAGTGCTGTAAACCAGAAGGTAAAGTCTTTGTTCCTCGGATATTTGAAGTACACAGCTTTATGCAAACGAAGTGGTTTTTGCTTGTCCTGGTAGTCTAGACAGGCTTTGTCAACCTGTTTCAACATGGGAAATGATGAAATCAGTTCCATGGAAGGAGGAAGCGCCTGATGATGCAACACAAAGCATTTATGCATAAATATTCAGCCTCTCCTTTAATGTCAAGAGGAATAAGAGTGAGTAGTTAAAAGTCTTGAAGGAATCTCAGAGTTGAGCAGTATTTTCCTGAAGCCTCAAAGGAAAGTCTTGGGACATAGCTGCTTGAACAAGCATGACCAGATAATTTGTTACCAAATATAAGGATGCAGTTAACCACATCTGTTCTAGAGTAACATCCTTGGAGAATGGAGCTGCCATCCCTTAAACTCTGTTTTTGCAGGAAAGCCTCAGTTATGGTGTGGTGGGTCAGATATTAAATGAACAAATAGGTATATGCACTTTTGTGCAGCAAATTCTGTATTTTTGCTTCCCGTTACTTAACTGCTTCCCATTGCTTAAGTGGCGCCTGAGCTTCTCTGAAAGAGGAGCAAAGGACAGAGGAACTGCCCGTGGTGTTGTTGGGATTATGAGGAGAGATGAGGTCCCTGAGGAGCGAAGCAGAATCGGGTTGTCTGTCGGGAGAGGCAGCAGCATTCCAGGGATGTGGTGAGCAGGAGCATGCCTGGGCATCGCAGACACACAGAACTGGCTGGGTTCCCCGTTTTCTCAGGTGTCTACAGACTGTTGTGTCTCGGGGCTGAGGGGTGGGACACTGCTGATGGAAGCTGCGTGGTTGATGTGGTGACCACGCTGTCACTGGCTCAGGGATGAGGGTGGAAGAGAGGGCCGAGTTGAGTAGGCGGATTTCTATGGCAGCCTTCCTTGCAGCAAAGGAAGGCTTCCTTCCAAAATGCCTTGTGTGAAAGCAGCTTTCCCTGGTGAAACCAAAAGAACAGCATATCCTGCAGCTTTCTGTCTCTTGTTGGCACAGCAAGGTGCAGTTTATGGCAGGCATTCTACACAGTGGCTTTTTACATTTTAAGATATTTTTAACTTTTTTTTTTTAATAACCCTGTTTGTATTTGACTCTCAGGGATATATTTGACAGTCTTGGAGAAGCCAGTGCTAGCTGTCAGTTGATAGTATGTTAAAAACACTAAGAGTAAAATTATTGTGTGTGATGAAATAATAATTTCTGGATTGCAAAGCCGATACTTATTTATGATAAGTATCTAATGTTTCTTATTTTAAGATGCACATTGTATTGTTTAATCTTAGAAAGGAATGTGTTTACAGCTTTGATTTTTAGAAGTGTGACCTGTTTCATTAATGAAATATAATTCTGTAATTTAGATGATTTTTGGTAGTATTTTTCCATTCCTGCATTTTCCATGGATGAAACTAAGGCAGCAATAATGCTGTCAGTATAGCTAGAGCATTACCACAATTAAGTTATTTTTGGAACAGTTCTTCAGTTACTATGATGCTTTGACAATTTTTCTAAGTGTCAGGCTATTGTCCTGTACAATCTACACTCGGCTTGAAATTTAACATGAGAGAGGCATGACACAAAGTGTAATGGCATAGAGATAGCTCTTGCTGCATAGAAATTTTCAGAAATCATAGAGACTTGAAGGTAGCAAACAATTTGAGTAGAAACTGATAAATAAAGATGAATTTCTGCATTCAGTGGTTATACGATTTTATCACTTCCTGATGTCCATAAAATGCATTTTCCCAATAATGTTTTGTCACGCAGCTGATGAGGTTCGGAAGTGTTAAAAACTTCCCATGCTCTTCCTTTTAAATTCTGCACCCTAAATTCAGTACTGAAGCTCAGTTCAGCAAACCCAGAAATGGCTGTTTCCTTGTTCCTCCTCCACTGGAGACAGCACAAGGATTCTTCCTGCTCCCCAGTCCCACTGTCTCCATCCCACTGCAGGTGTTTTTTGGGTTTAGCCCTGACCGTCAGGCTCATGTTAAGCACTGCTGCTCCCCTGAGCTGAGAATCCCAGCTCATTCCTGCCTTGATGTACCCTTTCCATACACTGCCCTCCTCTCTTTGATTGTTGACTTTGTGCAGCTCCCACACCAAGTCACTCCACCTGCAGGGGTTCCAGGCCTTTATTTCTCTGTTAGTGCAGCATGGAGTGGCTCTGCTTTCCACTTCTGCTACTCCTCAGAAATCTGGCTGCACTTTTCCCAATACCTTCTGTGACACGCTTGTCTTCTCTCTCATGTCTGATGTCTTTGCTTTGCGTCATGCTCTCCTGTTCTTCATTCCTCCAGTGCCTCCCTGCCCTCCCTCATCCAGGACTTCTGGTGAAGCAACACCTTCTGTGTTGCTGCAAAGCTGTGTTAAACTCAGCTTTTCTCAGCATTCCCCAAATCGTTCTCTCACCCTCCCTGTAATGAGTTTGAGACGTGGTTTGTTTGATAAAAGGAATTGTTCCCGAGTGATGGAACTGACAAAGCCTGATTCCCTCCAGAGTCCTCCATCCCCTGGGTGTCCCCACTCATTTTGCAGAGTTCCTGTCTCCTCTCCCTGTGCTGTGCCCTCTCCTCGTGTTCCTTTGTCCCTTTCCTGGTCCTTAGTTCTGTCCCACATCTCTGCTCTGCAGGGCAGTAGGTGCTGCAGCTGGTTGGGTGTTACACTTGTGCTGAAGGACTGTGGGTTCCCACTGCCGCCTAGAATGGCTCAGAGACAGGGGCACACCTGCCTTGTCAGATCTGCTTGGGTCTAAAACTGTGGCTTTTCATAAAATTTGTAAGAACTCCCTATTGATTCCTCTGTCAGATTTGTTCAAGTATGTCCTATGGGTTAAGAAATCACTGGGAGCTGCAGGGTGTGGAGAAGATAGAGACTGATATTTAATTTGCTTAGATTTCTTTGAAAAGTTATGATTAAAAAAACCAAAAAGGTTCCTGTCATATCCCTAAGCATTAGACTGTGACATATCTTGTCTTATTCTGGTCTCTTAAAACATCTAGTGTGTCATGCAAGTGATATAAATAAACATGCAGTGGACTTGAAACATACAGGCAATTAAGTATAGTTGATGGCTGGCAGTTGTGTGAGATAATTGAGCATCTCAGGATTCTCGAAATGAGAAATAACTCATCGTTTAGGTTAGTTGGCATGCATATTATTTATTCAGATTGAGAAATGAAACAGGAAAGAAAGGAGCCATCCAAAAGCTGTTATATATGAACACATATATTGCATTTGGCTGTTTGCATGATACCACATTGTGTTTACAAATGACACTGCACTTCGTGGAGTCATCTTCTTTTCCAGATGGAATATTTTTAGGATTAATGATTAAGTTTTGCTGATGTTTGTTGTCATAAGGCCATAAACAAAGTTAAGTAAGGCAACACTAGCATTTGGTAGTAGTTCCAAAGAATTCTTGCCTCTTGCAAATAGAGTGGAATGTATTCTCCACAGCAGTGGCTTCGCATTAATGAACGCTTAAGTAGCAGATTAAAATGTCTTTATAAAAAAAAAATAGGTTAAGATTATATAATAACACAAGTCTGGGATATTAATAATGGTGAAGATGATCTTATTGAGCAGATTAGGTGCAATTAAATCTCAGCTATAGAATATTTAAAATACAATACCAGATCAAACCCCAGTCCCTTCAGCTTTACTTGCTTTTCTTCACACCTACAGGATCAGCACCTGACAGCAAAGTAAATTATAATTTTTATTGTTGTTCATTTTCTATTGCCACGGGAATGTACATCATGTTATCCATTAGGCTCCAGACAGACATGTCTTTTCTCCACATACACAGTTATGGAACAAGACATGATTGAAGGCAGCGAGGTGTCAGCTGTATTTGAAATTCTATTAGAAATTGATGAATTTGCTTGTCAGATTTCTTTAAAGGATTGCTTGGGTAAGAAATTGCCTATAGTGTCTTTGTAAAAAAAGTAATGAAAATTACAGCCTTAAAATCAACCCTTATAGACTGAGGAATGGTGTCAGTTTTTTCTCTCATAAACTAATACTTAATTTTAGTCTCCTAAACAGTGAAATAGAGACAGGAACTTGCAGTGGTTGGTAGCACTCATGACCTGATGGAATAAAATTATTTGATCCTCTGAGAGGTCAAGCTGTGTGTGTTTCTAAGCAAACATTCCCCAAGGCTGCTGATGTGTGAGATGTCTCTTCCCCTTGCCAAACATCCCCCTTTTGAAACAGAAAATTAAAGAAGACTTGCAAAGAAGTATAGTGTGTTAGTGTATAAATCTTGTCTATAAATTGTTGTGAAAATTGTTGAACACTGGGTTTGGTGATGTTTGGGTGGTGTTTTTTTTTAATTTTTGCACATTTTAAAAATACCTAGACAGCTCTTTTTGGGTTGGGTAGAAAGTGAATTTATTAACTCTAGCTGTGTTAATGTTTAGGGAGAAAGGCATACAGTATTTTTGAATTTGGTAAATAAAGAACTACTTGAATCTGACTTGGGGCTGCATTTAGTTTTTTAATACATTTCTGCTGTATAGCTAAAAATATCTTATCTGCATGCCCTTGACCTTTCTCTTAGAGCTGTGGGAAGATTCAAAAGCATAAATGAGAATAAATTTAGAATGATCCTATTTGAAGAAAAACGGTGCCGCATGCCTTAGCTCTCTGCAGGCTGGAGTTGTCAGCCCTGCATGGCCAGTGTGGCAGGGCAGAGCAGGGAACCCTGCTGCTGGAGACAGGCTGGGGTAGCCTGGAAAGGGGAGGTAGTTAATTTAAAATTCCCAGCTCAGTCCTTCCCCTCCTTGCAGGAGGTGCCAACAAAGGTGCCAGTTACCAAAACGGTTTCAGTAGCTCAATTCTCTATCCCTGAGCATTCATTCCCTTTTCTCCCCAGCTTGTTGTTGTAGTTCCCCATGCAGCTGTGGAAGTACCACAAGAAGGTCATTGCCCTCTTGGGCTGTGTTTGAACTTGTGACTCAAAGGCGACGTTGTCAGTGTATTAAAGACATCCTTAATGGCCCAACCACAAACTCTGAATACTGTGATGCCTGAGCTTTTTGTTTTCATTTACTTATTATATTAATAATTAATGATGAAATAATTATTATTATATTTATTTTCATTCATTTATTCAGAATGTGTTGGTATTTGGGTATCCAAGTGACGGGGATCTTTCTGAAAGCAGGTGGCTTGTTGTGACACCACTGCAGGCAGCCACTCTGCACTGCTCTTACCTGCTTTAAATCACTCCCTTAACAGGGCAGAGAATGGGTGCACTTGTGGAGCTGTCATTTTTAGGGCTTAGGTACTGCATTGCCAGGCAGTAATTACACAGTCTGATAGTAGCTTTCATTTATGCTAATTGCAAGTAAGCTTATAAACCCCTCAGATTATTAAAAAGAGAGTTATCTCCTTCCTGTTGCGTTAAGTCAAGGATTTAAATGTTACAAACTTTTGGTCCTACCTTAAAAAGGAGATTGTCACCATAAGAGTCTTCTCAATATCAACACTCTGTCAGGCTAAGAAAACAGGAAACCTTATTCTATTTTGGCTTTCAAAGACGTGTTTGTAGCATTTCAACTAACTGTACATACTGACTTTAATAATGATTTTTAGTGAACTCGTTGTTTTAAATATGTATTTAATCCTACATAGACATAATAAAATTAAAGTAATGCTTATAAGATAATTAGTAAGTGACTGTAGCTAGAACACTAACAGGAGGCAGAAGTAATTGACCTCAAATGGCAATGCTTTCTCTAGGAGCTTTCTAGTAAGATCTTCAGGAAAAAAAAAAAAATCACAGATTTCTGTAATGCGGATAGTATGGAATATCTAGTGTAGACTGTGAGGAGAAATGTATTTTACAAGTTACAGAATGAATTATTCTGTTGTAAAAAGAATAAAATAGAGCCAATAGTTAGCTCCCCTTGAGCAGTGATGCCTGCTAATTGAAGGACTGCACTGTAAGAGTCAATACTCAGGCTTGTAGAATACACAAAGTGACTGGTTCCTGTCTTTAGCCAGCCTGAGAAATACAATAAATAATTCTGGACCTGGGCTGTGGTAAGAAGAGCTGCTGCCCACTGCAGCTGTCAGAATGGGAGATGTGCAAAGTGCTTGCAGGAGATAGATGGCTCCTCTGTCTCCTGGGCAGGTTGTTCTTCTTGTGTGGCAAAGTGTTGCCAATAGATTAGGGTGACAATTCATGATGTTCCTAAGCACAAATGCTCCATGTTGAACAAGATCAGACTGTCAAGGAGCATGTCAGAGAGAATTAAGGTTTAGTACTTATCCTTCCTCGTGCCTTTCAGAATTTTGAAGGTATTTCTAATATTTGAAAAATGTTCAAACACAGAAAACCTTGGGTTTTCAGGGTATTACTTTACCAATCAGCTTTTCCCCAGATTGTAGCTGAGTGCAGTGGTCTAATTCTGGGTAATGACTTTCTGTTGTGTGAAACGATCCAATAGCAGCAAAGTATTTTAATAGAATTCTAGAAACTACTGTGAATATTTGGAATGATTTATTATACTACAACAGGAAAGCTAGAAAGGTTTTTAAATGCTGTTAACTTCTCAGATGTGTATTATTAAGGTGCAATAAATGTATTATTTTGTTGATTTTTTTAAAGAGTGGTAAAAGTATTAAAATACATCTCTAAATCACTCTACAGCTACTTAGAGACAAGGTTTTGGCTAGCTGCCCAAAGTGCTGTACAGTGGGTATTTGAGAGGAAGAAAAGGTTTCTTTGAGGTATTTTTACCACTGGGGGACTCCTGCTGTTCACATTTCTTCTGTATGGTTTGAAGCATCCCTGATTTGTTTGAAATGATTGGGTTCACCTGAAAGATGGGGAGGTGTGCTGGTATTTGCTGTGGAAGATCATGATCATTTTAATTGTCAAATTAAAAGTGATTATCTGTTTCATGTTATAACAGGCTGTTTCTCTTTGCATCCAGCACCAGCATGAGAAGCTGTGAGGTTTGCAGAGGATGTGGCTGAGTTCATTCTCTTGACTGTTTTATCCTTAGTTGTTTTAAGACTTGAGTGAATAGGTGCTGACAGGACTTCAGCTTTTTTTCATATTAAATGTAAAAGGAGAGCTAATGTATATTTGGCAGACACAAGAACTTAGAGGTCAGGAGACTTCAGGCTTTAGTTTTTTCTTTCCTGTACAGTCTATCCTGTACTTTCTGACATTGGCTTGAAATTGAATTTAAACACTCCTTTTCCAGGATGTGGTATCACAGAATCTGCTGAGTTGGAAGAGACTCAGTGGGATCACTGAGTCCAACTCCTGACCCTGCACAGGACAACTCCAAGAATCTCAATCCCATCCCCAAGAATGTGCCCAGGAGTGTTGTCTAAGTAATTACTGCTCTGTCAGGCTTGGTGCTGTGCCCACTGCCCTGGGGAGTCTATTCCAGTGCCCAGCCATCCTCTGGGGCAAGAACATTTTTTAACACCCAACCTAAACCTCCCCTGACACGCCTTCATTCCCATGAACCAGTGACGGGGAGATCAGCTCAGCTGGTCAGAGTTAACCCCACCAAAGGTTGTGGGTTTGATCTCTGTATGGACCATTCACTTAAGAATCAGACTTGATGCTCTTGGGTCCCCTCCAACTCAGAATATTCTGTGAAATGCTGTACCAGTGACTAGGATCACGTTTACTGATGTAGTTAAAATCTAATATGTACATGGCGGGGAAAGTTAAGGTAGAAACACATCTCTGATTCTGGGCCTTGCTGACTGGAAAGTTTATTTTCATAAATCATTCAATAGCAGGTTTACTAGAGGAAGGTCAGGAGGCTCATTTGTGTAAACTTCCAGACGTTTCCCCAGAAATAGCTCTTTTCCACTGGAAAAAATGTGGTTTTCCTAATTTCCTGACTGTACTCTGGGTTGGTTGTTCTGTGAGATTGCATTTTAATTCCTGTTAGGAGTTTTCAAAACCTTCACTGGTGGCAGTTTGTACTGTACAGGAGATGTGTGAACATTTCTGTTCACAGAGCTTGCCACCAGTGTGCAGTTTGTGAGGAGCCAAACCTTTCTGTTTGTAATTCAATGTGGTGCCCTTAAACCATAGGATTTTAGGTCAGCGCATCATAAGGCCAAATATTCTCAAAGCAGTGTGTTGTTCTTTTAACCCATATCACAGTTTATTTACTGAAAGCAATTCTTCTGGTTGTATCTGTTGCCTCGCAGTGAAATCAGCTCAAGGACGTGAGTTGGTAAGAAACAAAGATACTCAAGTCCCATCTCACATCTGGCATTCAGAGGCCATTTATTTTATTAGAGTTAATAAAGTGAATTGTACTTCAGATAGACAACCACACCACAGTTTTATTTAATAAAACAAACATGGAAGAACCAAGTTGGATGTGCTTCATAAGGAAAATTAGTCCTTTGTTGTTTAGAGAATGTATCCTGTGATGACTGTCATACAGCATTAATTTTTATCCTGTACTTAGAATTTAAATACCTGCATTTTTGGCAGTTTCTTTTCTGCACTGGTGACAAGTAAATGTTGAATAATCAATTGAAATATAATTTTAGAGAAGTAAAATCTGGAATGAGGCAGACAATTAGAAGGGAAGAAGACAACATTTTGCGTATGAATAGAACTAAAATGTGTCAAACTCTAAACTGGAGAGCTTCAGGTAGTGTAAAATACATCTTTACACAGAAAATCCCCTGACTGCTACACTCTATGTATCAAAACGCTACTCCACTGAATACCAAAACTTGGAAGCTGGCAACACATTCCTGAGGGAGGATGTGGAGTGCCTCTGTTTGGTGTTGGAGGGAAGGAAATGACCAGTTTGATTTCTCATGTGGCAGAATTCCACAAACTCCTCTGGTATTATATTCTTATATACAATCACTCCTGATGCATAATGGAATAAGAATGTTTTTCTCTTTGTTGTTTTCACTCGTTGTCAGTCGGCTGCTACTGGGAAACTTGGAGATACGTTACGGAGAAATCAGGTTGGACCAACACCAGTCAAATTGTAGCAGCTATTTTGGAAGCTAAATAATAGTTCTTAAGGACACTTGGCAGAAGGAGCAAAGTAATGTTTGCATATTAACACCTGTTTATTGCATCAATCACATGGTTATTGAAGAATCTATTTTAGAGTAGTTAAGTAGTGTGCCAGTTGCTTCTTTTAATTACAGATTATATTGTATTTGTGAGGGTAGTATCAGCCGCTGTGAAATTGGCTTCTCATTGTTTTTCTGTTCATGTATAGTGGAACAGTGGAGCAAAATACATTTTGTATTATTTTGCTGCTTCATCTGGAAAGAATTTCTTTAAAGCTGGAGAACCCATATTCATGGCATTAAATTTTGACAAATATGTTTTATAGTTATCTGCAGCAGTGTTTTCTCTTGCTTTTAGTCGCACGATACCATTTACATTCTATTATCAGGGTCTCATTATGAGTGCTGTGGGCCCTCTGCTACCATTGAGTCTCCAGTTGTTTTCCATCAGAGTTGAATCAAAATCGGCTTCACTGGATCAGATTTTTAGTCCCTCCTTGGGCAAAATTTTTTCCTAGGATCACATGGAGCTTTCCCAGGCAAGCTGCACGATATAACCACTCTCAGAAATGATGTAGCTCTGTGCATTCTAGGTTGAAAACACCTTGTCTCTGTGACCTTGAGATGTTTTGATTATTTGTGTCTTTTGGAATTCTGTATGTGTGTTGGGCCTGCTTTATTCACACACAGAAAGGGACACAGCTAGTACCTTACCTCTTAAGTTATGTGAGGAAAGAGGATTGTTTTTGCCTTCTCTGATACATACCGTATGCATTAAAAAATGCTTCCTCAGCCTTTGGTGTAAATTCCAAATGTTATTTTTCAGAAGTCATGGAAAATATGGATTAAAAGCTCCCAGAGTTTTTATGGAGGCTTTTATGCAGTAATCTGATGCCTCTGACAGGTAATTTTAGGTGATCCCTTCCTCAAAACAGGACTTGTTCTTGTCTATTATTCTCACATTATGACTAGTGCTTCTTTGCTTTGAGCAACTAGATAAGGAGACTACATCATGCAGAGGCAAGAAAATTCCTTCCAAATAGAGGAGATTTTCCATGTGGGCAGCTCTTGAACTTAAAAGCTCTGTAGTTATTTAAAATGCGTAGGATGCTCCACGCTCTCTCTTACACTGATAAAAGTTCATCTGATTGCAACATGTGTCTGCCACTGCTCAGTACTTTACTTCACAATCTGTCTCATGGTCAAATCTCAAAGACCCTTTTAGACACAAGACAGGTTTTTATGGAGCACTTCAGTGTCCTGTTTGTGATGCTCGTCATGCATCTTGTGTGTATTTTAAGCACTGCTGTGATCGTCGTTGTCTGACTCTTAAAATTGGTATTCATTTCAGGAGAGCCAGCAAGCTTTGGACAGTTATGGTATGAAAGCTATATGCCTTGCTCTGTCAGGAACAAATAGAACTGAGACCTTGTATGAAATTTGTTCCTAAAGGTGATGCCTGAATTTTACAGAGCAGAATTGGTATCCTTATGTTTTTCACCTGCGCTTCGTGCTACAGATGGAGAGGATTATTTGTGTGGAAAACTCAGTTTATAGCTCAGCAATCAGATAGCAGATGTATTTTCCTTCATTACCAGAACCTCAGAAACATCTTGTCCTGTTTGTAAAACCATCTAGTTTATGAAAGTTAGAAGGCTCTGAAACAGAACAAGCTGCTCATATTTGTAAAGTAAGCAGCTGCTAGATCCAGAGCTGGTGCTCTGGGAGAGCTGTATTCCCATCTTTGTTTAATTGATAGTGTTGGCACTTTTCATGCCACCACTCTGAAAACACTGTGGCTTAGAAGTCACTCTTGCCTGGCTTTAAGCTGGCACACACCCAGAGGAAAATTAAGACAGCTCTCCTATGGCTGCTTGAGTTCAAGATGCTTTAGTCAGCTGAAGTACAATATTATTTTTGATGTGGTACAGCAAATTTGAGTGTATTTATCCCGAGTATGCTTTTTAGGTAGCTCAGATTTCCAATTTATAAATGCTACTTGTAATATATTTTTCTCTGATACTGAAAATTCTTGTAATTATAAAACCTGCCTTCATAATTGAAAAATATGTTGTATAAAACTTTGATTATTTTTCAATGTTTGATTTAAATTACAGAGTTTAAATCAAACATTGAAAAATTTCCAAAGTCAATAAGCTTTCTTTGCCCAGCTTTGGAAAATATATGCTTTATAAATACCCTGTGCACCAATATTTAAAAGGCTATGTATTATCTGAGAAAACTCATGCAGAGAATCAACAGCTCTACCACAGGAATTGACCAGCATAGTACTGTAAACAAGGGACCTTTTGTACCTCTACAAGTGCAGAACAGCATGAATTTTACAACTGCTGAGTGTACTCCTAAGTTAATTACCATTTAGAGTCTAAATAAAATAATTCTCTGTTTAAAAAAAAATGTGTTGAAAAAAAGTTTACTGGACTATAGCATCCTGTTATTGTTTATTCAACTCTAACTGAAATTGTAGTCAGAAGTCAGACTTGAATCACAAGCTGTGGGGAAAAATGCATCTTTTCAGTAGGGCTAATTAATTTGAGTAGAACAAAGTGCTAAATGCAGCTATCTGAATCATGAATTACTCAATGTGTATTTGAACTGCACAGACACACCCTATGATGCCAAGGCCTTGTATTTAATAAAGGGGCTGAGAGCAGTCAAATTCAGCCACTTACAGGACGGAATTGAAAAGAAGCCCCATGGCTGTTTAAGAATTGTTTCCGACAGTGCAGTGAGCAGTGTGCACAGCTCTGTTTCAGGGTGTGTGTTTGCTGTCGTGTTATGCCCCAGCTTATCGTGTATGGAGACTGCAGGAGCTGCCCTCTAGCCATGGGATCAGCCCATCTAGTGAGGAAAGGTGTTCCAGGTAGAATAAGGGTTCTTCATGACCCCCTGGTCTGAGGGGATTCATTGTGAGGAGGAGGTGCTGTCAGTGTTCCCCCCGTAGTTCACAGACTGCAGCGAACCTGCCCCAGCTCTGGCTGTCACTGCACAGTCCCCAGCAGCTCTGGTTATCTCCAGGCTCGACACAGATCAAGCTTCCCAAGCATAAGGACCACAGTGTTCTTTCTCTGAAGTACCTGGCAATTGCATTTCCTTCCTCTGCCAGCTTTTAATATTTTTTTTTTTTTTTGGCAATACCGTTGAGCTTTCAAGTGTTTTGCGTTGTTTCAAAGCAGGTTTCCTTCCATGTTAAGCTTAATAAAACTCACCAATAGTGTGCTCGATGCTTGTTACTGTCTGTAATCACTGCTATAGACTGTGTCAGATTTATGATACTCACAAACCCTTACCCTTTCAAAGTGTCAGATCTTCTCACTTCTTGTCTGGTGACTTCCAGAGTCGTCTTCGTTTATAACCAAAAAACTTTAGAAATCATTTTGTAGGCTTTTACTTTCTTATCTCTACTTTTGGAGAAGTTCCATTTTTCTCAAGCATTTGTTTGGTTTGCTGTGTAGTTGAGCACATTGTCTCACGCCTTGCCGCATAAAGCCATGAAATGTAACTGATGGGGACAAATTGAGCATGTTATAGTTCCTAGGATTTGGAAAACATGCGGCTTTCAGGAATAAAGAACAGATTTAAAGGTTTCTAAAATGGACACATTTAGTATTTACTTCTGACTGGATTAAGCAAAAATAAAAATGTTTTCAAGTTAAAAAAAATAATGTTTGTGTTATTTTTGAAACACTTTAACACAAAAAGTCCTTCTTTTGCATAGCCTGGAAAACAGATGAAACAAAGGAAGAGCACATGCATTATATGCATTCTTTTTCTTTCCTTCTGTTTTGTTTCCAGGGCCAGTACATTTTGGTGTTTGTGTTTGGAGGCTTATGAGAATTGCATTAAGATTCCCAAGGGACTTGACTGGCCATATTATGAGTTTAATGACATTATTACTGTTACTAACAAATCCTTAAGTTTCCAGTTTTAGAAAGAGAATATTCTAGGATGTAAATATCTAAGAATGGGAAAGAAAGAGGCAAGGAAAACTAACTGAATCCTAACTATTGGCTGAGCTTGGGACAGATGGGGAAGGAAGGGGTTTCTCAGTATTTAGGTTTTGCTGCTGCTGCTGTCTTTGGTATTTCCGTGCTCAGGAAGAGCTGTGATAGTGAATGTGTGAAAAACAAAGCTGGTCTCATGAAACATTGTGGGGATCATCCTCCCACAGATGTGCTGAAAGCATCTGCATCTTGTAGTAGCACTGGGCAGAGAATTTATTCAACAGGAAAAAAAAAAAAAAAGTAATAATTGGTTCTGATAAACTTCCTAAAGTGACCATTCCCTACTCTGTGAAATCTTTGATTTGGTGTCTCATCCAGATTAAGTTTTGTGGGTTTTATTCTGTCTTTAGGAGTCTTCCGCCTCCATTTCATGCAGCTGTATGAATTTCAGACCTGTTGCTGTGTAGCAAGACTATATCACCTGCATTTACTTAAAAAATGCTTGGGCATGTGATGTATAAAGTGATTCTTCCATCAAGTGTGTGTGTGTGTGCTTGGTAAAACACTGAGAATTTTTCCTGAAGGAAATGTTACAGGTAAATATCAAATTATTATCAACACTGTTACAATTTACACCAGTAAAACTTCCTGGATATTGATTAGGGCCAGAGCATGACAATAAGGACTCAATACAAGAAACTGAATCACTATCTAAGCTTTTATTGCATTTCACATCCAGAGATCCTGATTATGCAATATTTTGGTGCCAATTTAGTATAGTAATGACTGCTGTCTTCTAGATGTATTTTTAAAATAAGTGTTGAAGTTAATGCTGAATAAGACAGTATGTGCAGTTTCTATCGCCACCCTATTTGATCTCAGAGCTAACTTGCTGCAAACACTAACTAGGACCTCTGACATAACTCATATATTCTCCATAGGGAATATATAGATGTGATTTAATTACCAGCTGGCTTATAAATACAGCTGAAAGAAAATTAGAAAAAAACCCCAATCGGTGAAATTTAGCAGCTTGAATCCATTGTTGGTTTGGGATATACCAGTTGTGTTGCAGAAGTATTTCTCTCTGGTCTGTGATTTTGGAGAAAGAAATGGAATTTCTGTTTTAAAGAACAGGGTGCTTTAAAGAAGATGGTCTTACTATAAATGCATATTTGTATTGGTTTGGCTTTTTTCTGTGTGTTTTTATTTTCATGGGGATATCACGTTGTTTATAATTTAATGAAACACTCAGTTTCTTTGTCAGTGACATGACTTTGGGAAAGTTCTCACTCACAATACATGCCTTTTTGAAGACAAATTTCATGACAGGCCATGCTGGTGTGGTGCATCTGTTATACATGTGAAATTTGTGCTGGTTCTCAAGAGTGTTTGGCTCTTCTGGAGAGCTGCTTTTACAGAAACTCTTTTCATGACTGAAACTGTAAACTATTGCCTTTCTGTCTGATCTGCAGCTGCTTCACATCTTCTTTGTTGGGTGTTCCTTTGATGCAGTTTCAACCATGATCAAATTTGTTGGTGACACAAAAACCAGATGGGTCAAGAATGGACATGTGGCCAGGCCAGAAATGCAATGACCTTGAGAGATTAGAGGAATAGAGGCCATGGGGGAGCAAAGGAAGATTAACTGTTCGTAAATACAGAGTTCTTTCGGGCAAGGGTGAAGAACGGAGAAGAAGAATTAATATTGGTAGTATTAAGGGAAACTCACTTTCCAGATTGCTGTCTCAGTGCTGCCCTAACATGTCTTTTTATGAAAACAATCAGTTCAGACTTCACAGTCCTAAAATAGCACAGATGGAATGAGGGAAAGCTAATACACAAAATTAAAAACTTTTGAGGATACTGCTGTAATGCAAGTAATTTACATTTCAACTCTCAAACAAGTGACCTTGCCAAGGCATTTGGGAAGGAAAGTAATCTATATTGCTTTGCTAGACTCAGATAAGTCATCAGTAGCTGCTAGAGGGATGGAGTTTAATATATTTTTATAGCCCAGAGAATTTAATAATACTTGAATTCCTTATGCCTGAATTACATGTATTGTAATTAAAATGTAATTCAATTTCAGAAATTCTAAATAGATATAAATTGTGCTATACTCATACTTCTAATAATAATATGCCTAGTTCTGAATTTGGCTTATAGTTTATGAACAGAAAAGAGCATTGCACTTCAATGTATTAATTTAAAACAACGCCACTAAATAGGGATGCCTTGTAAATTTTGTATGATCCATAACAATGAAAGCCTTCCATAAAAGTTGTAAATGTATTACTAGTTGACCGCTATTTTTATTACTCTGTTTTTACATATATATAATCTGTTAAAAGATCGAAGCTATAAAGCATTGCCACAAAAAGCAATCCATTCAACATAAGCAAGTGTATGTGGAATTTCTTTTTTGGTCATATGTTTTCTCCACGATTCTTTGAAAGCACAGCTAACATTTATGGCTCTTGCAGTAGAGAATCATACTATAAAGATTTGAAGAAGGAAAAGATGAAACTGTGTATGTATTGTATATTGCATTGTATTGAAAATGGGAAGTGATCTGAGTCTGATATTCTGAAACTTGTGAATTGCAAGAGATGCTAGCAAAATGTCTGGAAAATGAGTACTGACAGCACTGGGCTGAGATAATGGAAAACATCTTCAATTGTACAGGATACTTGGAGACAGAATAGATGCCAAAGCAAAGCATGCGGCAGGTAGAGGCTTGTTCCTAATCATAAAAAATGAAAGGAGTTCAAAAGTAAAAAAAAATGGCAAATCTGTTAACAACATGTATCAAAACACATGATAATTCAGCAGGGAAGAAATAGAACAGTACTGTCATAATTGGTTTCCATGAGGCAGAGCAAAGGGAGACCTGAATACCCAGAGGAAGAATCACAGAATGGTTGGACCTTAAAGCTCATCTTGTTCCAACCCCCTAGCATGGGCAGGGAGACTTTCCACTATCCCGGATTGCTCAGAGCCCAATCCAGCCTTGCCTTGAACAATTCCAGGGATGGGGCAGCCACAGCTTCTCTGGGCAACCTGTGCCAGGGCCTCCCTATCCTTTACTGTGAAGAATTTCTCCCAGATACCCCATCTGAACCTGCCCTCTGTCAGTTTGAAGCCATTCCCTCTTATGCTATCACTACATGGCCTTGTAAAAAGTTCTGACTTTGCTTCACGGTGTCCTTTTAAAGAAATCACACTGCTCTTGTGGCTGAATACCCTCAGTAAGGGCTTTGAATGCTGGGCAGAATGCTTTGCCAGTAGTTAGGCTGGAAGAAGATATTGAGCACTGATAATCTATTCTTTTGCCTTGATCCACATTGACACATCCGACTTCATCCTTTCTTCATTCAGACAATTCAGACAAGTTTTGTGTGAAAAGAAAAGCACATAAAAATTTCTGTGATTTCTCCCAAATAAAATATGAAAAGGTTTAAGGTTACTTAATGATTTATTTTTGTACAGATAGCACATCCTGAGCAATGCTTTAAAGTGCACTTAGGCCTTCTTTGAAGGCTGGCAGAGCTTTGTCTCCCCGCTGTAGGATACGATGGGGACAGGAGCTTCTTCTCCTGGGCTGGCGGTCGCAGCGAGGCTGGGATGTGTTTCGTAACACGCTCCGTGTGTGTCTGGGAAGAGCTTGTTCTGACTTTGTGGAGTGCTCTATTCAGTAATCCAGCACACAGAGCTTCTCAGTTTCTCCCCCCTGCGTTGTGTGTGTGTATATATATATTTATAAATCTCATCTACATCCATCTACGGTTCTATAAACAGCTGCCAGAGGCCGGGCGCAGGCAGTGGGGTGTGACAGGCTCCCTTTGCCTGGAGCACATCTGGCTGAGCTGACCATGGCTGCAGCGCTTCTGCTTCTCGGGCACCACGAGGGGACAGGGCCCGCAGGAATCAGGCGTCTGCATCAGAGATAAAACGTGCTAATCCGCTTCTGAGAGAGGGTGTTAAGTATTGTAATCACCCATGCCCCTCTGTGAAATTACTTCTCCCCCTTGTTCACAGCCCCTTATCTCTCATCCCTAAATTATATCACCGATGAATTCCATTTAATACAGCTAATTTCTGTCACGAACCCCATAAAATCATAGTGTAATCATCTGCAAAAGCGTGATCTTTCCTTTGTTGTGTCATCTGGTATTATTTCCCTCTGAATCTTGTTTTCTGAAATGAACTGAAAACATGGTTTTCTTCTGGGGTTCATATTTTTATTTTATTTTGTTTCTAAATGTGTCCTGTTCCGTAATCTTTCTTCAGAATGATTGTGTGGGTGGAAAAATAGTTGAATAGACCTATTAAGAAAAGATGAAGAAGCTTGATCAGTTGCCTAAAATGTTTATAATGTCTAGATTTTCTGTTCTATCTTCTTAATTAGTTTTGCAAACTACACCAATTTGCACACCAAGGTTGTCTGGATATTAGAAAGCATCCAAGTGTAAAATAAGCATTAGGCTGATGCTCTTATGTTATTATTTTAGAAATACCTTTTGGTTTATTCTAAGAAAAGTGGTTTTCTTAGGCTTTTTTTATCTGAAGTTACAGCTTTTATAGCTCTGTACTCTGTGATACAATATCCTAAGTGGACTACAAATTAATAGTCTAATGAGGGTAGATTATTTTGGAAGATGGATTATCATCCCGTTTTGTACCTTTTTAGTTGATTTCCCACATTGCAATCAAATAATTACCCAGTTTTGGGGAACTTCTGAAATAGATTTAATGTGTATTGTGTTTAACTTTATCCATTTGAGCAATGTGATCCTCTTTTGTCCAGATCCTGTACAGAAGCAGTATAAGCATTCATTCTGATATAGCCTTTAAACATAAGAAATTGTTTCATTCATGCTAAATCAGGTTTTGGCTTTTGTGTGGAGGCAATCAATAAAGTGATGGCATTCTTCTTTTGTTGCATGCTGTTAGCATTAGAAACTCACCCAGGGATACAGCTTAATGCTTGCTTACTTGGCAAATGTGATTAAACTGACTTAGATAAAAGGAGAATGAGAATAATTGTATGGTAGAGGCAACAAAGCATGGCATGAAGTGCACACAGCCTGTAAAGGAGCATGTGGAACTGTGTAATTTGTGCAAACTCAAAATAGGACAATTCCTGGAAATTATTAGCTTTGGTCTGGGATCCACATCAATTTGGAGAAAGAGGAAACTTTTCTTCCCCGGTCTGTTTTATATACCCCTCTTTACAGGGTAGAAGTTTGAGCTTTGCTTGGTTGCAGCCTTGGTGGAGATAATTCTTCAGCAAGGAAGTCTCCTGGTTGATCTGGTTAAACTCATCTGACACAAATGAACAGGCTTCATATTCCTGTCCAGCAGAACTCTTTCCCTTTCCACTCCAGCTTCTTGGATCGTGCGGCTTAAGACAGAGGGTTTAGTATCCAAATGCACCACTCAATTTACTAGAATCTTTTTTAAATTGGAGAGGAGCCTTTTCTCTTTGACCAAACTGGTTGAAATCATGTCTGTCTTCTCTTCTGAGCTGCACTGTGAGCATTAATGTATGGGATAGAGAAAACCAGATATAGACTGGGTTTTTTAAACATTGCAGTTGGACAGAGGAGGTGCAGTTCTTTGAGAACTGCATCTCTGTTTCCAAACATGAATGTACTCTGAGATTTTGTCATGATATATCTCAGTTTTCTTAGATAAAGCGATTTTCAGTGTTTGGGTATTCTCTTGATCATTACAGAAATTAGTAGATCTTGGTTGGGAGTGAAAATTAATTACTAGAGGCAGAATGTGAGGGTGTGAAGGTGAAAATTCTTGCAGAAAATAGAACTTAGATGCATCCTGAAGAGACAGGTGATATGAAAATCATGCAAACTTGTGCAGACAAAAAATCTATATGAAACAGGCAGATATTTTTAAAAAAACAAACCCAGAAAAATCCCACAAAACCTAAAAAGTCCTGTAACTGTTGCATACAGCTTTCTGTGGTTCACTGGACATAGATAAAGGTAGAATTCTTGAAACAACTTCTCTGCAGCAGCTTAGGAAAGAGTCCAGGAATGGATATTTTGTCTTCAAAAGACCCATATCCCCCTAGGCCTAGAGTTCATGTTCCATATAGAGTTACCTATGACTGCTTGCTGCTAAGGTCATCAAATTTCCCATTGCTAGCATTTATTTTAGCGAAAACCATTTTCAGAAGCTTTTTCCAACACACAAAAAGCTTGTGCTCATGCTTGCATACTGCTTTCCTTGAGACCAGTAGCTTTATTGATACAATAATGGATCTTTGGACAAATGAATCCTGATTTATTAGTTCCATTGATATTATTATTGCATGAGAACATAGGAGAAAATTTTATGGATTGGGAGTTATTTCAGCATCTGCTTAAAGGGAGATCCTGAGAGAAAAGCTGTGCTCTGGATTGTTCTTGTCTAAGACTCTCCTTATTTGGTCACAGTTAACATTATGGGATATTCTAGTAAATAGGGGGATATTTTTGTAAAAGCAGAAATATGCTTCTGTAGCATGAACGGAGATCATTCCTCTGATGTTTCTAAAGGCATTTTTGGGTTTTGAGGAGTAGACCATGTCAATCTACAGCTACAGCAAGCGTTGCCTTGCTTTACACAGAAGATTGAGACACCCTTTAGTGCTCTCAGAGCAGGCGAGGCAGCATCTCCCAGAGATGGAAGGTGCACTTGGCCATTAAGAAGGAAATGGGCCTTATGGACGAAGGATTAAATTGTCTCCTTGGCTGTTTTGCCCAGCGTATCTCCTGGCTGCCCTCTGGCAGAGTGTTTGCTAGATGCAAAGGTACCAATATATAAACAGCCGGATGCAGGGATAGAAACTAATGTGCGTTAATTTATATCGCTGCAAACTGATTATTAAATGTATGCAATGAGCTCCACACTCCAGCCTTGAAAGTTTCAAAACATTTGGATAAGCCCTGAGCCTTGTTTTGATTCTGCAGCCGATCCTGCTTTTAGCAGTGCTTTGTATCCAGACCTCAAGGGTCCTTCCAAGCTGAGTTACTCCATGATTTTTATGGACAAACAATCAACAACATTTGAGAATATGTGTATACTGCATTTGTTAAATAAGGCAAAACTGCTTTTCCTAAATGGTATCTGGGTGTAATATACAGATCTCATTATGCTGTAATATGGCTTCGCTCTGTGTATGAATAACAGATTGTAATAGAAGGCCAGTTCTTCTTGGGTGAAAGTCACTGCAAGTCCTGCCATCCACAGAGGGGAGGCTCGGAATTCTCATTCACAATTCATGAGTCATAGTCTCTGCTGCCTTCTGCTTTATGGAGTCACTGTCCCTGTGCACAATGGGCAGAAAACATTTTATCAAATCAGATGGGGCCTGAGTGTTTTTCATTGTGCCTTCCAAGGACGTTGCGGGCAAGAGGCACAGGGAAGGATGGCTCGTGGTTCTCCTCTTCCCACTGATTTGCTGTGTTTCAGACCCCTCAAAGAAGGGGTTGTGCTGTATGATGTGGCAAGGATTGATCCGCCAAGCAAGCCGTGAAGATTGCAGATCCGTGACATCCCTTTCTGACATCCTTTTAAGATTAATAAATGAAATACCAGATTTTGGGAATGGATAGCTACAGGCATGTTGATGTTTTCCCAAAGATTTGGGAAGCTGGTATGTTAATTAGATTAATTAAGTAGTGAATGTGCTCTTCATTTATATGGCTATCAAAATGCAGTTCACAGGAGTCTATTTATTTACACAGTTGTCTGTCTGCCTCTTAAAAGTCAGGATGTATCAATGATTACTGGGGGCATATGGCACGGGAAAGAAGGTGCTTACTGTTTGCAGGCTGTACATTACTTATTTCCAGAGGCTATGGAGTAACTTGTTTTACCCACAGAGACTTTCTGTGTAATGTATATAACCCAACCTACTGGGAGTTGTGTTAGAGGTTATAGTTAGTATAGGTTGAACAAACAAAATTGAAAAGGGGATGAGGCTTGTTTTTTAATGAAATATCCACTAAGACTATTTTTAATTGTCTTGGGCCATCTAGACAGCTTTGGCTATTATATGTTTCATAAATTAAAAATAACCACAACCAGGAGGGTAGACTATACTTTTTATGTTACCACAGTATCTATTTGTACTGTGAAAGTCTTTCTGTGTGTAAAACATAAGATAGATTTATCACTTATGATGATAAAATCTAAGTGCATAATTTGTGAGCACCAATGAAGTGCAAAATAAATTCGGGTTTATTACTAAATAACTTGCCATACTTTGTAAAATTAGCCATTCTGTTGGTAGGATTTTCCATTCAGTAACATGACATGCTGGCAAGCATCATCTTCTGAAAAATTCTCGTAATTGGAAAGTAAGTATCATTTTTTTAAACACTGGAACAGTTGTTGTTATACTGTTACTGTCTTACATGATTATTTGACAACAGTTTTCCTATTGGAAGGAACGTTACAAACATTAAACTAAGAAAAACATTCTAAAAATGTTTACTGTGTGCAAGGCAGTGTTATATAAAAGCATAGAAATTCTGTCATGGTTTTCTTCTGTTTTGGGATGCAAGGCAGTTAGAGTTGTTGGGCTTGATATACGGTTTATTGCTCTCACTATTTTAATTCAATCTTTGCTTAGAACATTGAAAAACCAACCCAAATAAAGCTGGTGTTAGGTTCAGCAAGTGTAATTGAAAAGTTATAAATACAATTGCCTTCTAAATGACACATTCCACAGCTGTATGCAGAATGTTTGGCAGTATCACATAAAATCTAAATTTTTTTATGTAGTGACAGCTTAATTCTGAGAAGAAAGCAGGAAAGAGTGGTGGGGTTGTGTTTTAATGAAAGGGCCATAGCCAGGCCCCCGAATACTGCTTTTTGAGAAACTTGAAAATTTTGAAAACTTGCCTGTGTTTGTCAGCATGTGCATAATTGCTGAAGTTATGTACTGCTTTACTTGGGCCTGCAGGGTGTTTGCTTTGCTGCATCACCTGCACTGGAGCTTTCTGGGGCTAGAAAGCCCAGAGCATGGACCTCAGCTTGAAGAGTTTTCTTTGGCTCTCAGTGGAAGTACCAAAAATTTAACACCACAAAAGATTAATTTAGCCTGCAGAATAACGATATCAGTGTTCATGTTCCCTAAAAGTGGTGAGCATATGCTACTTCCAGCTGCAATCACTGCTTCATTCTTACTTCAAGGGCCAGGCAGGGGCTGAGCCTTCGTAACTGCAGCTGCTGAAGTTGGAGCTCTCGGTGCTGGTGGCTTGGTTTCCGCTTTAATGTGAGTGTGCAATGAATTCAGCTAAAGAGGGGGATGCTCCTAATGCCAGCAAGGAGTCTTCAATTAGGCACTGTTGCCATAAGGCTGTGGGGGAGCCCCCTAAGCATATGTGTGAACTCAGCTTTTTGTTATTATCCTTTTATGCAACAGCCATCAAGTGAATGAAGGAGTCCAAGTGGATTTGTGCTTTCCCTGAATCTGGAAGCTACATGAAACTTCTCTTGTGCTTGACCCCCTGGAGGTCTCCTCCTCTTACCCCTAAACCTATACAGAAGAACCAAGCCACTTGGGTGCCTTTATTTACCTTAAAGCACCTCTTCAGAATACCAGGAGGAGAGCATTTGCTTTCTGTGTTTCAAGTGACTCTTGGAGGAGAGTTATGCTCTCAGATGCCAACAGGAAATGTTACTTTTGCTGCATTTTCTGCAGCTCTGTAGGCAAAGCGGTGCCTGTTATGAAAAGATGGCACAATGTGTTTTTGATATGAATGAACATTTCCGTTAGCCTGTTTCAAACACCTAACAGATACGGAACCTGATATTCCAGGGTCTCCTAATGTATCACTGCTTCCGTAACCTGCATTTATGGGTGAAGGAAGGATTGAGAAAATTGTGAGTGACTCTTGCAGTCAACATATGCGCATCTGAAGCAAAGAAATATCTTGAGTTGTTTGCCTGTCTGTGGTGAGTGAGAATCAGTTTGTAGTCTAAAGAGTGGACAAATGCTGAGGCACTTCGTGGTTTGACAGTATCAGAATTTAGAATAGAAAGGACTGGGAACAGATAACCTTTGATAAAACATTATAAAAAGTTTCCCCTGAGTAATCAATACGTATTTACGGCCTTAATTTTGTCTTGAGGTTTTTTCTGGCATATTTCCAAGAGTTTAACTCCCCTCATTTTTCAGGTCTCCTTTATTTCCCAAATGCCTGTCTGATTTATACTGAACAGTTTTGGCGGAGGGGGAATAAAACCCAAACATCCCAAGTCCACATGCCACAAATGACAAAATTTATGACAAAAGATTTTAGTGAAGGAGGGTGGAAGGAAAGCAGAGTTTAAATTATGTGACAAGGGGAAAAAAATGGGATTTATAAACCATTTCAGTCTTAGCGGTGTAGAAATACATTTATTAATTTACTGTCAAATTGTTGCTGGCAGTGTTAGCACTGGGAGCAGGGAGGGGAAGACAGGCTGGTGGCATCCCCTGGTGCTGCAGGGAGCAGGCTGGGGCTGGTGGGGCAGAGCCCGTGGCAGGGGAAGGAGCCTGCCCTGGATGGGAGCTCATGCGTCTCACTCCCCCACTGCAGGAAGGACTGGAGCTCAACTCTCCTGAGGCAGTGTGTCCTGCATCGCTGCCAAATCTGCTGCTTTTGGCACCAGTCTAACACTTTCATGAGTCATCTATCATCCTACCATTTTTTCCCCCGGTTGTTCTATCACCATTGTGGAACAACAGATTTTTCCCCTCCTCTTCTAAACCCTGCCCTTGCTGTCTGCTTCCAGGCTGCTGTAGGAGCAGCATGCTCCCGCTCATCCATTGCCGCCCAGTGATGGGAACTTGGCCCTTTGTCACTCTCCCTAGGTGCTGGATGGGCTCCATGCAGCTCAGCTTCTTCCCCATCCTTTTTCTGAGGAAAATAGCTGGCAGGTTCAGGTGCCAGAGCATGTGTTAGCATCTAGGTTAACTTGTGCTGCTGTGAAATCTATCCCATTCTGTATGTGTGTATCATCCATTTAGTGGGGAAGGGGGCCCTGCCAAGGGCGGACTAGGACCCAACCATCTCATCTGCTACTGTGTGAATTTCAAATATTACAGGGTAGAGGCATGGCTGCTCAATGTCCTTTACTCACATCTCAGTCTGAAGCCATGATCCAGCCCTCAAACATTAGGAGAAGCTGCCGGTGCTCCTGAAATTGTCTGTGAAACTCCTGTTTTGATACACATACCGTATTCTTGTAAAACATTAAGATACAAGTTCAGTATTCATTTCAGCAAACAGGAGAATTGAATTCTCTCTTCATTAGCAGTGCATGAAACTGTCTGCTGGTTGGTTCAGGGCTTTGATTTTTATTCTAAACCCAGATGGAAATATTTGCATAAGTCCTACAGTAGTCCTTTGTGAGGGCTTTTTCGTTCTTCTCGCCCCAGTTAATATTGCAAACTTAAGAAATCCTCTGAAATTAATCTTTTCCATTATGCCCATTTCTGAGTATTACGAACATGACAGAAAGATCCAGAAATCACAGCCTGGTGCCGCTTTCCAGCGGGCTGTGAAGCCGCAGCGATTATTTGTGTGTCGTGTGTGTGTTTATCTCTTTTGGCTAGCGAGGCCTTTCACGTTTCCCCATTTTTATTTCCCCTTTCCACGCGCTCCTTCGCAGCTGCCGTAACCAGCACTCGCCCTCTGGCCAGTGTTTTGGCTGAGCAGGCTGAGAGGCTGCTGGTAATGCCTCTCCGTCGGCCACTAGACAGGACGCACGCGGCGCCGCTTGGCATCTGCGCTCCCCTCGCTGTCGGGCAGCCTGCTGCCACCTGGTACCCCTCTGCTCCAGACCCTGCTGCTGTGCTCAGTGCTGAGAGCTCTGCAAAGAAACCCTGCCTGGGCCAAAAAGCATCCCCAGAGCAGCTTCTGCTGAGAAAAGACGGATCTGGCCGGTTTGTGCTTTGCGCTGCTGGAGAAGCAATATGTTGAATAATATTTGTTGCTGTTTCATTGGAATTCTACTTACAGCTGTAGCTGTATCTCTTAGCCTGCATGGAAAATATCAGTGATTACTTTGGTTTTTCTTTTTTCAGTACAGCAGGTCCCTGATTTTCTCCCCAGGAACCACCATGCTTGGGGTTGTCTCGTCTTCTGCTGCTACTGTCATAATGAGAGGGGAGCCTGTGTATGCTTAGTGCCCTGTACAAGGGGTGGAAACACTTGCTGAGACAAGGCTGGAGGGATCTGGAGGAGAAAGTTTTTCTTTTTGGTTTTTTTTTTAATTTTTTTTTTTACTCACTGTATTTCATTGGTATTTATTTAAGTAGTAAAATGTAAGTGAATTCCCTTTTTTTCCTGCTGTCTATTTTTATCCTACCAGTGATTTACCTTCATTTTTATATTAAGCATGGTGCTTGTAGAGTATTAACTTGTAATTGTGTGTTTGTGTGTTTTTTACTCTTGAATATAAATAACATCCCAGTGTCTCTTCAGTTTAGAAATTCTGCCAAGCTGTCCCAGAGATCCTTTCATGATCCATATCCTTCTCAGATTCCCATGTTTTTAAATGCTGGGGCCAGCAGACTGTAAGTTTTAGGGTTGCATTTGTTAGAGATGCCATTTTGCATTCACTGAGAAAGGGCTGTTGAGTTTTTACACCATTCCCTGTTGCCCTTCTCCAGTTTCAGACCAGTGTGCAATATATTCAGAGATATGTTTTCTGGAGTGCAGTAATAGGTATGTAATAGCCTGAATTAAGAGGCTGCTTGGCTCTGTACATATGTGTGTACGTGTGTTTCATGAACAAAGCCTGCATCTGTCTGGAGGTGCTTTCTGCACCACAGCAGCATGACAGCCAGAGAAAGTCCAGAAAGGACTGAATATGTGTGCAGCAGTCAGTGGACATTGGGTTTTCCATTTTCAGTTTTTCCATTTCCAGTTGCCCTACATGTAGCTGGTTTTAATACCTTTTGGTGACAGCTTTTATGACATTAGGGGTCAGAGTGAAGTAGATACCTACTTCATCCTTTTAAAAGCATATAGATGTAATTTCCTTTGGACCAAATCCAGTCCCTCTTCCCCTTGGAGTGCAAGTGTTGAAAGTGTGGGAAACACCACAGCTGCAGCATTTGGCTATATGGGACAGGTGCAGGCAGTAGAGAGCTGGTAACTTCCACGGGAGCTCTTTTCCCTGTGGTGTACTGAGGATGCTGAGAAGGTTGGCAGTAGCAGTGGGGGAGCCTACAAGCATTAAAAAATCCCTGGCCAGTGCTGCAGCACAGCCTCCACATAGCAGGCATAGCTATGTCCTGGCTCCACAGCTGTTCCACCCCCTCTGTGGCATTACACATGCTGAGTGAAGCCTACCTAATCTCTGCACTGAGCTTTGCTTCATCGGGGGGTGAGCTCTGGGCTCTCTGACCTAACAGAATATAAAATTCCTTGGTTAATATCAGCAATATCCTGATGTCACATCTGATAATTCTGCAACTCTGTACTACAAGCTCAGTGACACCATCTGTTTTCCTCCTTTATTTGTGCACCTTCCTGACACCACAATCCTGTTTTTGCCCAGTACTTACTTCTCTCCTTTCATCACATTTTTCTTTCTCAGTACTCCTTCTAAAATAAAAGCATACATACCCAAACTAACTGAAAAGTTGGACATATGACAACTTTCTTTGGGTTTTTGTATTAGTGGTATTATTCAAATCAGGTTAGCCAACTGGAAAATACATTATGGAAAAAGACGTTTCTGAGTGGAAGGAGGTGATGATATCCATGCAAAGGAGTTAACAGCCATACAGAGCAGTAGGAATGATTCTCCCAAAGGCCCAAAAGGTTGTTCTCACATGTATTTGTATGATGCTCAACTGAAAAAAAAAAAAAAAAAAAAGGAAATGTCTTCACTTCTCTTTAAATATACTTCTTATCTGGAGTTTTGTCATGGCTGCATGTCACCCACTATAGCTAGATTTGCCTGACTTCTTGTCAAGTCAGGGTTTATTTGTACAAAACTAATTTTAGAGTTTTCTCTTCTACATAAAATGTTAGGGCTGTTTTTTTCCCTTTGATTTAATTTGTCAGTACCATGTAGCATTTCTGCCTCTATCTCTGTATCCATTTCTAGTCAGTTTGTGGATGGTGGCACTGATTTGACATTTGGGGTTATTTCATGGCTTTTAGGGAAGTAAAAAGGGCTGACAGTCACTGGCTGATTGGTATAAGAGGAGAGGTCAAATTTAGGATCAGCATCACTTTGTGTAAATGTAAATAAAATGCCACCACATTTTTGTCTATTTGAAGTATGTTCAATTTGGACTTTGGTATACAAATTAATTAGAGGTAGAAACACTTGATAAAGAATATGAATTTAACTCAAATATAACCCATACCATACTTTTTGATGAAAAAAGCAAGTTTTTGGGGCTTTTTTTCATAATCACGAGTGCAGAAAGTATGGATTCGTAACAATGGGCCAGTAGGTCCCAGTAGGTTCCAAAAGTCTTGTGAAAAAGAATTATTTTCAAATTGCAATAATTCTACCAAGTTGCTTTACCATTTGTTTTCCAGAAGTATGTAATAACAAAACTCATTGCTTTTAACATCCAAGTATAGTCTGTACCAGTGGTGTAAAAAACCCCCAACATTATTAGAAACTGCTGTTTTTTACAGGGAAATTTATAGTGTGTGCTACTACAGAGCCAGACTCTCTCTTACACTGTATGAGCAGATATTAACTTGAGACCAGCATCAGACAACCATTTGTGTCTTTCCCTTTATTTGAAATATGACATGCACGAGTGTAATTTGGCTTAAGAGACCAATTTATGCTTGAAGTGCTAAATAGTTTTTCTGTTGGCTTTATATGAGTTACACAGAACACTTACCAGTTGTCACAAGGATGAATCCATCTAATATAAAGTAATCCTTTATTCATACCAAATAACACTTTTTACTGCTTGACTTTACTGTAGTCAAGTCTCGGGGAGAATCTTTCTAAGTAATCCTTTGAGAGAGGGGAGCTGGTGACAGAGCTATGAATTCTCTGTGGACTTAGGAATTCATCATTAGACTTTCTACACTTGTTTTTCTAGGAAAAACAGTAATTTCTTGAGAAAGAGGTAGGGAGTAATTTTTTTTTTTTTTAAAGGAAAACAAACACAAAAATAGCAACACACTTTGGGTCCCCAGTGATAACACTCAGCTGTTATGGATACAAGTAAACAATTGGATTATTGAAATTGTTGCAAAACCACATGTTTTTTGGCTTTAGAATTGGTCCAGAAGAATATGAAAAGCTGCAAAATTAACCATATTTTGATGCAGTATATGCATAAACTTTGGGCCATTGTTAAGAGGCCACTATTAACATTGTTAATAGGAATCACTTTAAATCCAGCTTCACCTGCAGACCTGGCTAATTCATAAAAAAAGGAAACTCCAAATGGTATTTTCTTGAAACACTTAGCAGTACCCAAACACAGGTCAGAATTCTAATTTCTCCTTGTCAGTAAAAGATAACATAAGGATAAAAGCTGTTGTAGAATATGAATATTAATTTTTTAAACTGTATTGGAAAAACCTTCTGACTACGTAGGCCTGTGTTTTTGAAGCAATATTCTGGAAAGCAGCTAACTGAATCTTATTAATTTAAATGAGAGCCAAATGACAGTCTGTATGGACCTCTTTGAAAATTTGAGTCTTAGTTCTTTATTCTTATTTCTTTCAAACTGTTGTAAAAGACTTTCATGTATTCAGTGGACTTTCAAAGGCAGACATGTATAGTGCAGTTAAAATACTACAATTTAGTAGTATTGCACTGCCTAAGTTGTCATTTCCTGCAGAGTAAAAGAGTACAGTTAAAACATGTTGTTCTACGTGATTTAAGATTGCAAGATTTAAGACTTCTGCTTGTTCTCAGTGTAACCAGTGAAAACTTTATTGCCTGTTGTCAAAAAAGAAAAGAAAAGAAAAATCAATTTAATTTTTGAAACTTGAATCTAAATCTTAGGTCATGCTTCCTTTATAATTACACACATTTACTGGAAAGGCATATGGTGAAAATATATAGAGCTTTGTGATACAAAAGACCTGAGGAGAAATGCTAGGCTTTTATGTTGATTGCACCTGTATGGGGGCTTTATAAGCTTACAATTTATATCATTTATAGATAAAGACTCAACATACCTCTAATGTAACTAGTACTGCAAAGCCTTTTTTTTTTTTTTTCCCTCATCTTTCTGCTGACTGAATGATAGGTAAAGCAATTTTCAACAAATGTCTCCCTGTAGGCTGTCATCATGGAAGTGTTGCAATCCTGCATTTTAACCTTAGCACTGGCGACTATCCAGAAATTATTTCACTTATGCCAAACTGTTCTGTGCAGAGCACTTGCTCTCTTACTGTATGGGAAGAGAACAAACTTTAAACCTTGACTTTCCCATTGTTCTATCAGATGTTTATCATCTGTGTTCATGAGGATGTAGCAAAAGTGAAATAGCCACACCTTCCTTTGTTTTCTTGGGACTGTGATCCCAGTTTAATTATGGGAGTGAAAATGTGAAAACTCACAGATGACTTAGGTGCCTACTTGACATCTGTACCTTTAGGAATGTTTAGTGTTGGAATCAGATCATTATGAAAAAAAATGATACTCAACCGTATCCAAGCTGTTTCCTCTTTAGTAGTTTGGTTTGTTTTAAAACTCAACATGCAGCCTTGTGCAGAGACTCAGGTGGTGCTGTTACTGCCTTCTATAAAACTGGTTCTGTAGTTGTTTTATGCGTATCTGTTAATCCTTTAGTGTGGGCTAAGAGCTTTTCTTTAAAAAAGAAACATAGTACATAAATGATTCCTTAAATTAAGCCTGAATTTAGATTTTATTCAGGATCAAGTAATGAATAAGTTCAGCTCTGGCAGCTGTAGAACCTTACAGATTATCTATGCCCTCTTTCCTAGACCTTGCACATCTAAAATTCCAGCAAACAAAGTAATTTAGAACTGCAGGTGCACATTTTATTTAATCTCTAGAAATATACTTGCCCTATATAACTAGTTGGAAGATATATTTTGTGTTAAATCCATAAAATCTCATCAATTTTATCTTCCCATGTGATCTGCATTTCTCTATCAGTAAACTCGGTAATAACTTAGAGGTGGAGATGAGCAGGTATTTGCACAACATGATGTTATCCCATACATATGAAATCTGTGGTGATATACTTTGTTGGAAGTCCTTTGCATTAATTTCCACATACTGAAAATGCAGTTTTGAGTTATTTCTCAGCTCTGAAAACCGTAATTTCCAAACTCTTGACAAATATCCTTGTCCTGTGCAAGGTATTCTACACTACAATATGGTGCAAGGAGCAGCTTCAGAGAGGGCCATGCTGCTCCATCTTTTTATTGCACTCTGGGACAAGGTGTTTTTTCTTGTAGATCTTCATGGAGACAGTTTTCAGAGGATAACCTTGCCTACAAATAATGCTTTGTGTTAGAAAATTATCCACTCCTTGAAATTTTTGTATTGCATTGCCTCAGGCAGATGATATTTTCAACTCCTTTTCCTACTGGGGTTTCCCCCCATTTTTTTTTCTTTTTAAACCTCTCTTTCTGTGAGAGGAACTGTCAGCCATGCATTAAATGGTTCCTGGTTAGGCAGTGCTTTTCTACAGATAGGATGATGGCCTCAGAGTCACCAATCTAGATTCTGTTCTGAAGTTATCTATTAACTGAGCAACCAGAAAGTTGTAATTACCTTCATTTTAAGTACAGGTCAAAGTTGTTGCAGAAAAACCAACTATTTGCTTAAGTGTTTAAATATGGATTTCTCTAAAAGTCTTGACCTCTGTGGTTTCTTTGGCTTCATTTCCTCTTTAATTTCCAGCCTTTAGAAACTCAACTACACATGAGTTACCTACTGTAAAGTCAAATATTTTCAGTCAGCGAGTTCACTTACTAAGGGTAGAGATGTCATTTTGTCAAGCATTTTTTGTGTTTGGAGCAGGAAATACAAAATTGTCTCATGAAAAAGGGCACTGATAAAGGTCTAAGCATTGGCCTCTGCTACTAGAACCTTTCAAGCAATCAGGTTAAAAACAAACAAACAAACAAACAAACAAAACCCCCACCAAAACCAAAATCCCAACACATGAACAACTGGGGTATTCGAGTGACCGAGACCTTATGTTATCTAATAGATTCCAGAAAAATTCTCTCACGTATCTGAAGTGTGTGAGCAAAAAAATGTAGAACATTTTCTACAGGCACACAGATACTCAAGAGACAACCTTCTGACATTTGGTAAGCAGAGAAGTAAAAGTATATTTAGCGAAAACAGAAAGGAAAAGTGAAATGTGGGTGTTGACATCCTTTCATTAAGAGACTTCAAATGTTCTGTAGTTAAAGAATTTTCCATCAGTCCGTTTCTTTCATGCCAGGGTTTGGTTCCTGTAGATGATGGGTCTGATGAGAAGTGGCTGAGGGAGCTGGGGGTGTTTGTCCTGGAGAAGAGGAAGCTCAGGGTGACCTTGTCTCTCTGTACAACTGCCTGACAGGAGGTTGCAGCCAGGTGGGGTTCAGCCTCTTCTCCCAAAAACCAGTGACAGGAAAAGAGGAAACAGCATCAAGCTGCACTAGGGGAGATTTAGACCGGATATTAGGGAAGATTCTTCACCTGCTGGGTTGTAAGCACTGGAAGGATTTAAAAGCCACGTGGATGTGGCAGGTGGGGATGTGGTTTAGTGGTGGACTTGGGAAAGCTGGTTTAGTGGTTGGACTCAATGGTCTTAGAGGTTTACCCCTGCCTAAAGGATTCTATGATTTCTGCTGCCTGAAGAGTACAATTCACTAAATATGACTGGGAAAAAAAGGCAAAGTTTCACTAATAAGAATCTCACATAGACTATTAAGTTGAAACTTCCAGGAGACATTATTAGTTGCAGGGGTAAGGGTCAGGTCTCTTTGTGGATATATCTTCTCTTGGCTTTCAGCCTAACAGCTTTAGGGGACATTAGCTTGGAACTGAGCAATATAAGTAGAAACAATTCTGGTGCTCCTGCCTGGTGGGAGCTCACAGATGCTTGTAATAAAACTTGTTAAAGATTGTTTCATTAGTTTGCAAAAAGCAGATTTCTTGGAATACTCTACCTTCTTTTGCCAAGAATTTTCAATTTATTTTATGTTCTATATATGACAAGCACTAGCAGAAGCTGCTTCTCAATTAATTATGATGATATATAGGACTTAAAATGACCGCTCAGCATTTTTACATTTGCATGTTGAAAACAAAAAGCAGTTGGGTTGAAAACAATATGGTATTTAACACTTTTAAGTGGCACATTTTTCCAAAAGATAAAGACATACCAACCTTCTAGAATTACATAATATCACAGACATAAGTAAAATTAATCAGATATGCCACGTGCCCTCATTTTCTAAGTGCAATAGCTCATTTAGCTGTTAGCAAAACCTTGCTTAGTGATGCATCGATAATTAGAAACTGTCACTGTCTGTATATGAATAACACTTTTTCTCCCTCTTGCTATTTTGATATTTGGGAGGGGAAAAAAAGTCATCACATACCACATTTCATCTGTCCTGGAGTACAAACATAGTTGGACATTTCAAGATGTCTGTGCAGAATTTTTAAAATATTACGAAATGAAGTGCTTCTATACTTACAATTCCAAACATGTATTTATATCTGGTAGGCAGATGGGAGGGGTTGCTCTTGAGGTAACATCTCTGCAAAGCAGCCTCCTCTATGTAGTGTTCAGTAGAATTCATTTTCCTACAGTTTGGTAGCCTGCATTTTAGAAACAAAAATTTCTTTGTTCAGAAGGAACGTTTGTATGTAGACATGCTTAGAAGGTCAGTAGAAAGCCATTTACTGGTGACTTTTTGACAGACAGGCTTCTCTGAGCTCACAGCTCTTCATCCATTAGGCAGAATGAGCAAAGGGAAGTTTTGTCTGTCAGTCACCAGAATCATTAAACCACTGTAAGCCTGGGCTGCAAGCAAGGTGAACAATCCTGAGAGGTGACAGCGTTTCAGTAGCCTTTTCTTGGCGGATCAGAAGAGTGTCTCTGCAGACCTGTGCTGTTGCAGAGCACCTCTGGTGAGGACCCAGCTCCCCTGTTCCCCAGGGTGTGTTTTACGTGCAGCAGCGCTTTGTGTGTGGCCCTCGTGGCTGGCTCTGTAGTTGCATTTCCACTGAGCCTCAAAGGACAGGACATCCAATATGGACAGATTCAGGGTCAGGCACATTGCATGAGACTTTTCTTATTTCATGCTTAGAAGTGTATCCTGTTACTTATAGTAGTTTTTGTATAAAGGATATCTCCACTAAACTATTATTTCAATAGTCACAATAGTCTGTGTCAGTGATATCCAGGTTTTAGTGACCCACCTGTGGTCTTCAGCTGGAGAGGTGACAGAAATTCCCTTTTATTTCAGAGCAGTGTGAAGGTAGACAGTGCTGAACATTTTGTGGGTGTGATTCTGAGCCTTGTCTTTCCAGTAAAAATGATGGAGGTGCAGATCTCCTAGTCTGAAGTCTAGACAAGACAAAAAGCCCAAGTGACAGTTATATAACTCTGGTTTCATGAAGATGAAACCATTATATGAGAGGCACATAAAGCTGTCCATGCTCAGGAGAGGACAGTGCAGAGCTGATTTAGGATATTTACATCTATCCAGATCTGTAAACAATAGCCTTCAAAAAAATATTTTTGACTCTGTTTTTCTCATGGCTCACTGTAGCCATTTCTCTGTGAAGCAGCTTATTTATACCTGTATGAACCCCACATTTGGATATTGCAGTGCACCAAGGTGTACTGAGGCAGCTCCAGAGGCTGTTCAAAAGCTCACAGATAATCAGTCCTTAGTGCAAGTGTGCATATTGCTCAGTGGTAACTTCACATTACTTCCTGGTAACACCTTCAGGGAGTAGGATGCACTACTTTCCAAAGGCAGCTTTGGCTCCCTTTTCACCCTTCCACCCCGCAATTGATGATGCAGGTTCAGAAAGCTCTCGTTGAGACAGAAGACAGCCTCAGTGCTACACAAGTGCAGATCACCTGAGGTGTATTCCAGCCACTGTTTAGCTGTGAGTGTCTGGGGACTCTACAAATTTTAGCTGGCACTAAACTAACACTAAAATTTGGGTTTATTATGTAAACTGACTATTTCAAGTTCCTTTTTAATGGAAATATAAAATACTGAAATAATAGTGTAGGACTTCAGAAATTCCCAGGACAGCATGCTCATCTGCTCTAGATTCCTACTGTCCCAGGCTGGTGGGATTTCTAAACTTGATTCAAAGACCAGCTGCCTGAATTAATAGGAAATATATTAAAGGTGCATGATGTCATGGACTTACATGCATACATATATAAATGAATAATTGGATGGCTGTAAGAATATGGATATAACCCTCGGTCTCAGGTGGTTTCTTGACACACAGTGCCAAGACATTCACTCCCACACATGGGCTCTGGAGGGGAGATTTCCTTTTCCGCCTGTTGTATGTATAATATGACAGAGGATTTCTTAAAAACTACTGCACTTTGTTATTCGCAATCCATAAATATTTATGGACTGTGAGAAAATGCACCTGCTACTTACTGCTCCATGTGAAACAAAAGCTCAGGAAAGAAAATGCTAAAAACCAGAGATGCTGAAACATATTTTTTCAATTACTGATAAGTAGTAGAAGCTAAAATGAACTTTTTTTCAGGGACCGGATGAAAAAATCATAGCGGCAAAGTTAAACCATCCTACTGAAGCACTTGGCTCCAAAGGCTCTCCTTAGTAGAATTCATAAACAATAGCTACAGTACTATCTGAAATAGATGATGGTTGAGTAGATTGCAAAAGTAAACTCCTCTCGGTACGTTTTCAGAGATGATTATGGGTAATCTAGGTAGAGAGACCTCCTTGAGGAGCCCCATTTATTACAAGGCTAAGGGATTTCATGATCTGTCTCACATGAATTGGCATATGAATGTGCACTGCTTCATGCATTTATCTGAGAGACCTCTTGCTTTAGATTGCCTGTGTCTACATTGCATTCAGTGTGCAAACATTTGAATTAAATTTGGAATTTGGAGCCGTGGAACCTCACTGGCATGTAAAATACTCCAGACTGCAAAAGTACATCTGGGAACTTGGAGCAATACCCTTTCTGAATGCTAAACTTGTGCTGTCTTCACTAGATAATTCTCAGTACAGAAAGCAGCTTTTTGAAGCATTCCGGAGAAAATGCGCTTGTTTTTATTAATGAAATGCCTACACTTAGAATTCATAATGTTTACTAGGATAAAAATCATTAGGTTTTAAATTAAGCTACAATGTTATAGTAAGATATTTTCTCAGGAGTTTCATAAAGCAAACCTCTTTTCCTCCCAGATTTTAATACAACCCATAGGTCAGAGGAAGCTGTTTGCTGTCTCTAATAGACACAGTCCTTTCCTACCCAGGATCCCAGGATTTCTGTAGATGGAGCTGGTACAGTGCTTCTCTCTTCGCTCTCTTCTCTCTCTCCTCTCTCTCCACTCTCCTCTTTTCTCTTTCTCTTCTCTTTTTTTCTTCTTTTTGCAACTCTTGCCATTTTTAGTAGATGGGAATAGTCCTGCTTATATGGTGGAAACAGGAGGTAGTACTGTGTCTTACATCAGGAGCATGAATGATTGCAGTGTTTCAAAAGCTATTGTGTAGTCAGGAGCCAACAGTATGCTGTGATTACACCTTGCATTGCCAGGAGCACCTATAAACTGCTTAGAAAACTTGAGTTGTTCTTGTTTCGGCTTCTAAGTGTTTGTAGTGGCCTCCAAGAGCCTTACAGTTGTACAGGGCTTCTGAAATGGCAAAATACAGGCCATGATTTGTCTCTTACAGGCATGTGATGTCTGTATCCCCGTGGGGAAACTTGGAATTCCTGCCTGTGAATTCCTTGGAATTCCCTCCCCACCGTGACAGAGCTCTGAGCTTTGATGTCAGCCTGAGGTTTTTGATGGCAGGTCTGGTAAAGCTGGAGCTGCTGCTGAGCACACTGTGGTGTAATTTTTACCAAGGTCTGATCAGACCTTGGTAAAAATTAGCGACGCTGGCAGAATTAGTTTCTGGGCCTTGAAAAATACTAATTGAGTAGTCTTCTAATAGTACGATGTAATTCAGCTTAAAGAGCTTAATCAGAATCTATTACGTGCTGCTAAAGTGGCTCAATAATGGAAGGCTGATTCATAACCATCATAATCACTTCATTGCACTTTTAGTTTAGATCTGTTTTTCTTCTTGCTTTAGTGCCCAATAGAGTCCTCATAGCCAGAAAAACCTTTGAATTAAATGTTTGTGGTACTAAAATTTAGGATTGTACCTATGAAATAATGAAATAGTAAAAGACTTAATTACAGGGCACTGCACTTAAGGTTTTGTTGCCTTACTTGCACTTGTGGTGTAAAAAGAGATTTTGACCAGTGTACTGAAATTCATTTTTACATATTTTCTATCATCTTGCTAAATCCTGGAGTTGAATTTTTTGGGGGGAGAAGCATCTCATTTTTGAGATGGAACTCTGTTTCTGGAACTATTGTAGATGCATGCTCAAATAACTTATCTGAAATGTATGGCCGTAGGACAGTGAGGCTGGCTCATTCCTGTAGTCCCTGTCCAGGTTTTACAACTTTAATTTTTGGCTCGGTAGCAATGTCCAGACGTGCAGGCCACAGACACAGTCTTTGAGGGAGCTCAACAGGTGACCATTAGCCTTGTTCTTTAGGGAAGGCAGAGCTGGCTGATCAGCAGACCCGAGGTCAAAGCTTTGGATGTGCCACTGGTTCATTGACTGATCTCTCTGTCTCAGTTTATCAATCTGTTTGATGGGAATAAGATAAATTCAGCTTTCCTCCAGGACAAACGGTGTGTGCAAGTTCATAAAAAGGACTTCAAATGTTTACAGAGCTCTGCAGGTGAAGTAACCTGCTATGGTAATACATTGAGAACGAGTGGATTAATTTAATTAATCAATCTTGATTTAAATCATTTTACTTTAAAGTAGCCTGTATTTGAATAATTGATTTAAATTTTGCTCTGCATGTTACCATCTCATGATTTATCTAAAGAAGTATTGATTTCTAGTTGTTAGTAGGCATTGATTTTTCAATGAGATACACAGTGAATTAAACTGATTATTTCTGTTTAGGCGGGGAAGGTTTTGAGTGGTTTTTTGTGTTTGGTTGTGGGTTTTAAGAAAAAAACCCAAATCTTTGAAGGTGTCACTCTCATGGAATGATTTGCTTATATTTTGTAAAGGAAGAAACTCCAGACAAAGCTGTTCTGGACAGAATAAGGATTGGCTCAATTAGCTTCCTCACTTCCTTTTTCAAAGTAAAGGCAAGGATTATGTTCCAGTGGTTAACTTCAGATTGAAGGAAGCATTTTCAGAAGAGATACCTGAGAAAGCATAACAGAGAGTTGTGTTTTGAAAGGGAAGAAACAAAGATATTTTGTATATTCAGTGTTGTGGTGGCATGCATGAGGCCTTGGGAAAAACAACAAGAAGTAAATAGTAAGTGTGTTTATAGGAAAGAGGAGGGGAAAAAGAGTGTAGAAAAATTATTTAAGAGGGGAGATGAACTAAACCTTGGAAGAGTGAGAACAATGAAGCTTAATGAGCTTAATGAAGAAAGGAATGGTTAAGTTTATGTAACTTTTCTTTTAATGGGTGACCATTAAATGTCACGGTCAATGGCCAGGCACAATGGTCAGTGCAGACAAGGAGGGTCATTATTTTAGCTGCTGTATTTTAGATGTATTGGAGCATTGGGAATAAGACCTTAAATGGGAATTTGCTGTAACTGATGCAAGTGATGTGAAACCTTGGACAAGTATTTTAGAGGAAGGATTGGAGAGGACAGGGTGCTATTGGAGGTATCATAGAGAAGTACAGTGACAGTTTGAGCTGTGATCAGGGGATGGAGAAAAAGGGTTGAATGGGCCATGAAATTTGAAATCTCGAGAATCGAGGAAGATAGTGATGTTGTCAGCAGCAGGGGCAAGGAGGGGAGAATTGGAAGGAAAGATAAGAAGTTCAATTTTCAAGAGGCTGACTTTGACATCAAAATTGTGCGTTTGAGAAGCAGGCAGAGAAGGGAGATAGCCTGCAACGTAGGGGAAATGAAAGATGTGAGTGAAGATTGGTGATTCATCAGTGTCAAAGTGGTGCTGGAAGCTGAGGGCAGGTGAACCTGCTGAGACAGGAGGAGGACTGGCTGAGATTTTCCACTGGAGATCAATGGAAGCAAAAGGAAGAAAAAGAAAACTTGGACGTTTCAACTCCTACAGTGGACATCTAAGGTGGGAAAAAGGAGGTGTTGCATTGCTCAGCCACAAATCAAATACAGAAATGGAAATCTTACCGATTTTAATTTTATAATGTCTTGTAAATACATATTAACAGGACCAGCTATTTTCATGCGTGGAGATAATTTGATTAGAGGCCTTTGAGAGAAATACACATATATTACCTTTAATTTATGGAGCAAGTACATCTTAAAGAGCATTTACATGATCAGTTCCCCCTAAGTCTTAGATACCTTATGGGAAGACTACTGAACGCATCCAGTAAATCCATAATTCCTTCCAAGATACTAAATAATATTTTTAGTTTAAACATTAGGAAAGAAATAATTTTTCAAGCTTATTAAAATGTTATGTGAATATTTTTCAAATATAATTCATATTATCACTGGTGCATAACTTTTCAAATGAATAATTCAGGGCAGCAAGTAGTCACTTTTGATAATCTATAGTGGTGTGTTATGTTGGTTCTGCTGAGAGATTAACACTTATGGCCTAAGGAATAAAACCAGAGAATCTAATCCATTTGTTTGCCTATTCACAGTGTCAGATATTTTCTTAAATTAAAACCTATTAGTTTGAATTCTGTATCTTAAAATTGAATCTGTTTTAGCTCATTTTAGACTTTTATAAACCAGGATTTTGATATATAACATATTGCAGGCGAAGAAGTATGGAGACTATTGATTTTTAGCACAGTTTTTCTATCACAGACACTGAAAAATGTTTCTAAGAAAAATTTATAGGATATTAAGCAGAGAAATGGTTCCATAAGGCTGTTGGAAGATCCAGGAAATAGGGTAGACCCTGTCTTTAATTGGTTGTTATAAATTTTCTGTAAAGCAGCTGAATTTGAAATGGTTTTTCACTACCCGCTATGATGGTGGATCTAATATAAAAATAAGGAAAAATGGAAATGCTGCTTTAGTAATATTAGTTGGACCCCATCCACATCCTGTTGGTAAAAGTCGGCATTTAATTATAAATAATGATGTAGGAGAAGCTCAGGTTTCCAGAGAAAACACTGAGGATTTATGTCAGTTCCATACTTTGTTTGACTTCTCCCATTTATGATCAATTAAGTTTTAACTTCTGTTGCAGAATCTTTAGTGATATACATGATTGCTTTTCTTGTGGGTTTCTGTCTGGAAGCAGTGGGGCAGCCACTGGTAGTGTCTCCTGGCAGTCTCTCAAAGTTGGGCAGCTAGGCAGCTATTGAAGGACTTTGGGTAAAATGCCAGGATTGTACTTAGGGATTGGAGTCTACTCATATTACTAAATCATTAAAAATGTAGGCTGTCATGGTTGGGTTTTTTGATTTTCAAGTAAATGCTGTGGTTTAATTACAGTGAAGTATTTCTTAAAGGAACAAATTTTATTCTATAACTTATTATTTTAATAAACAATGAATAGACAATTAAATAACTTGAATCTCTTTTCTGAACCAGAGTTGGCATTCAATGTACACTTGAAATCCACCAGCAGAAACAACAAATCAGATACTGTTTGCAAGCTTTGCTTAAAGAACAAAAGCTAAAGTTTCTACATACTGAATCAGAGGAATCATTAGAATTACCAGTGGGTCTTGACGTTGTCCTGCCTCTGCAACACTGCCTCCCAACCTGGTTTGATTTTGGGACACAGTCCCTGATTGCAGGCTAGAAGAGAAAACTACCATTAGAAAAAAGAAAAAAAAGAAAAAAAAGAAAATTTAAGAAATAAAATAAAAGAACTGAACCCAAAAGTCCCCAGTATTATTTGTGAGTCTGGTGTAATGTGGCTAAATCAGAAGTAAATGTATAATTAACCTTTTTTTCATTATAAATTAACATTAATTTTCTCAGGATTAGTGTGAAATAGCATAATATAGGACAGGTTTAGCATTCAGGGTAAGTGTCACATGGGACCTTTAACACTCTTACAGGATTAGTGCAGCCAGTGGTTCATGCTGTTACCATGCACACAGAAATAGTGTGCAGCTTGTGGCCATCAAAGAGGCTTTCCTAATTATCAGCTTTTACAAGTGAGCATAGAAAGATTAGAATATAAATATGAGGAAGATGGCTTCAGAGTTCTTGAGGGAGCAAGATAAAATACACTCTTTCCCCAGCGAGTAGCTCAATTTTTGAAGCAAATTTTGCAGTATTGTTCGAGAATGCATCATTAGGAAGATAATTAATGAAAAGGTCTGTTGTTAGGGTCTGAGTGAGTGCGGTGTCTGTACGTTCATCCCTCTTCTTTCTTTTACAAGGGCATTTCTTCCTTGTCTTATTAATCTGAGCATTCTTTATGCAAGGAAAATGATGAATAATTTTTTGAAGACTGGGAAAGAAGGGTTGAACTTGAAAAGCTCTGGTTGAAAGTGTACAGCTTTGATGATGCTGAGAAACAGGCCAGCTCTGTTTAGGTACTCAAATACAGACTCAGTGCTTAATGTTTGGAGTCCAAGAACCCAGAAGCAGAATTCTTTTTCTTAAACACTTGAACCAAAATAGGAAATGAAAACACAGATGCTTTAGAAGCATCATTCTCATAAGTCCTATTAGTGGCCAGAAACTCCTCCTGCAGCTGCAATCTGTGTTTCTCTGCAGCCTGGCCCAGAAAGCTGTGGTTCAAAAGTTAAGGACAGATGTAATTTGCCCTGCCCTGATGCTGCTCCCCAGAGGGTGCCCCCAGACAGCGACTGGGGCTCACCAGTAATGTGCTGAAACTTTGTGTATGGGAGTACAAGTGTAAGTCTGAGGCCATAGATGAGAGGCAAATTTTCCAAGCAGCTCACTCCACCTTCTTTCACTGTTTTCATCCTTTATTGTAGATGCAACGACTTAGTGCCCATAATATACCAGCTCTGCTCAGGTGGGGCTCCTTTGCATTTCCTTTGCTAAATATCAGCCTGTGTAGGAGGTAACGTGGAACCCCTTGAGCAATACCTGAGGAAGAAAACATGCTTACAGCCAAATACACTATTAATATATCAAATACAGCATTTTACAGCCTGGTGAGCTCTGCTTCATAACTCAGAAAGAAAAAATAGTGGGGTTCATGACTTCTCAGTGGATATAAGATTGCAGATAGTTTGGGCCATTAATCCATGTCAGGCTCCAGTCATCTGCATGCTCCTGGCCATGTTCAGTTTTGCCCACAGAGGTATTGTTCATCTAGATTTCAAGGGTTTAAAAGATTAGTCTGGGGTTTGTGGAAGTCCTAAAAGTTTAGATGCTACTGTGTGGACTGCCATATGTCCATAAATCTCAGACATCTGGCAGCCCAGCTGGAACTGGTGTGCACACGGGGTCTGGTGTAGCCACGCACAGCAGGCACTGGGAAGTGCTGGATTCCCTCCCTCCACATGTGCTGCACAGCTGACTTGTGCATGGAAAATACCCTGAGCTGCTGGGCTGGTTCATTGCACATGGACAGCAGTGCCTGCAGTTTGTCTTCGTGGGTTTTTTTTCTTTCTCTAGGCCCTGATATTTTGTGCTGGACATCCTGGATGAATTTAAATGAATAATGTAAAAATATTTGTTCCTGTGTAGTATGTCTGGGGGCTCAGGCCTTTAAAGGCAATAGCCTTTCTTCTGCTGTTACAGGTTGTAAATTCAGAGCATCTTTTGGATCTCAGTGCAGTTTTTCTAGGTTTGCATCTTAGAAGCAGAGATCAGCATGGGAACTGCTCGATGCTTTTTCCTTTTCTTTGCTGGCCTGAATATTCATATTTACCAAGAAAACCAAGAAGGCTGAACTTGAATGGTGTGTGTGTGTTTAAAATGAGCCTTTTAGTGCCTAACGTATATTGGAGAAATTGTTCAAGAACGATTTATCCATAGATTGTCTGTGCAGTTCTTTCAATGACAGTTTCACCCTGGGTTATCAGCTGTTTTAAGTGCCAGTTGCACAAAGGCATATTTAACTTGCAAACTCAGTTTGCTTTATAGTCAGGTTTTGCATTCATGAGCAGATACAATTTGCTTATTGTTTGGAACGGGTCCTTTCCTTTTATGTAAATTTCTTGTCTTTTCTTATATGTCTTTTCCCATACCTCTACTACATGTCAAGCAAGAGTCTGATCACTGGATGAGATGTCTATATGTGAAATAGAAATTGAGTGTAGGAACGGGCAGCTGGGCTTTGTTGTCTTTTAAATTACAAAGTTAAATGGAAACCAGAAGTGTTTTGTGTGGATGTTCTGCTGAAGAAAGGCTGTGTAGAACTGCATCTTTGTAGGCAATTTCTTTCTGAACCTTTCCCAGGACAAAACCTACGTCTAAATAGGAATCCTGGTAATTTGAGAAGGTTTCAGATGAAACCTAACTAACAGAATGAGGTTCTGTGTGTAATTATCTGAAAACACACAGGCACACCTACAGATAAAGTTCAGCATTGTTTATATGGATGTATAGGGTGAAGGTCTTAATTTTCATCCTGGAGTGTCAGGGAGATGGTTTTGTGTTGTAATTGAAGTCTTCATAATATCGGGAAGAAATTGCTGTGCTCCAGTCTGAAAATTCGTTGTGCAGCTAAATGTTCCTCTTTGCATAGAAACTGTTCTTAATTAATAATCTGTTTGATGGATTATTAGTGCCAGACTGGATTGGCATCTGCACTTTGGACTTGATGTACCTGATTGTACTAACAAGTTATAACAACATGTATCAACTACTGTAATTATCATGTTGCCACTGCTTTCTGCAGATGTAAAGATACATAATTCAAGCTGACAAGCCCAAAGATTTTATTGGAATGACCTATGATACCCTAAGTTCTCATTAATATACAGCCAAATGCACAATATCAATTAAGTATAAGATACAATCTCAGGCCTTCTTAACATTAGCAGCAGTTAAAATTAGTATTGCAGCAGAAGTTTTATTACAATTTTATTTTCCTGCCATGTTGAAATGAAGAACTTTGCAGTAGAAAAGATTTCTTAAAAATGTGTGGTTTTGAATAGTCTGTTCTTTTTTGTGTTTTCGATTCTGACATTAGTATGTAGTAGGAGTAAATAGCATTTAAAATGAAGCCATTGTTTATTCACAAATCAAATAAGCTACCGACAGCTGCCCTAGTGGCTTCCTCATTCACTTAAATTAATGCCTAAGGCCTTGGGGTGAATAGTCTTCTGGGGAGAATGTGGGCATTTATTTTCGATTTCCATTCAATGTTGGGTCTTTTAATGCCAAATCCTATTTAATGTGCACATGTTATGTTGAACTGTGTGCAAATTTATTCTATGAACAACTTGACAGAATTCGTACTATTAAAGTCACATACAATTTGTACTCAAAAAATAAGGTCTTTTCTTTTGAACTAGCAGCATACAATTCTATCTTTATTTTAGTTTAAGATCTGCATAGCACTGAGAATAAGTCCTGCACAACAGTAGGTACTTTTTAACTAAGCTTGGGGTTTGATGTTTTGGATTTCTTCCAAGCCCTGTCCATTTAATCAGGATTTTCTTGTGCCCTCAAGTGTTGAGACAGTGCTGTGATGGATGCAGTTCAAGAACTTCAGGGGGAGGGTAGTTTTGCTAGGTTCAAATTTTTATTTTATTTTTTAATTTCCCCCCCCCTGCTTAGAAACTGCATAAATGTGTTTGGACACTTACATTATGTCAAGGCAGCAAAATTAATTAGGCCCTACGTCCACATAAGGATTTACACCCTGTGACAAAAAGAAGATGAGAGGATGTAAGAGTGATAATGATTCTCTAATGTAGTGGTCAGCCTTCTCCTGGGGAAGTGAAATAGAGTTCCAGTTCTGCTCCAAGAATTGCTTTTGCATTTAACAGAAATAATTGAATCGGATGACTGTCACTATCTCATTTCCCGTCCCGGCGCTGTGTTAAAATGACCACATTTTAACAGTGCACAGTTTATTAAGCAAGTTCAAATAAATTCCAGTAGACTTTAAGCTTCTTAGGTCTGAGGGAGAGAACATTTCCTTTGTGCATCTTGAGGGACATTGTTATCAACTAAATGGAAAGCTGCTTTGCCCATTAGCAGTGAGGTTATGGGCAAGTGCAGAGATTGAACTTGGAATGCAGTTCAGCAACATGAGAGAGGCAATCTGGCCATGACCAAAAAGCCCAAGGTCTAACCTCAAACACTGGAAAACTTTGGAGCTGTAAATAAAGTGCTTATGGACTTTGTGGCTGTTTTTTAGTAGCAGCTGAGCAAGGGTCTGGAATTTGGTAGTTCTGGATTAAGTGCTTAGTTTCCAGCTAAAAGCCAGCACAGATATGTTTGAAAGACTGCTGGAAAGCTGGTTCTAGGCATCTGCTAGGACAGAACTGCATTTAAAGTTGAAAGAGAAACAAGGGCCAAAAGTTTAACTTGACAGTGCCTCAGAGGGGATGTAATTTTCCTTTTTTTTGCATTTGTAACTTAAGCAGTTTTTGTTGTATGAGCTCCCTTTAAACCTAGATTTGACATAAACTTTTAAGTGTTAATATCTAAAAGATTACGGCTCTTTTGGCAACTGTTTTGCTTCTTTGCACTTTCTTCTGTCTGTATTCTCAGATTTACATACTCACTCCTGCAATGGAAGCTGAAGTGTCCCTCTCAGGTTATTTCTCTGCCTTCACACTTCTGCCTTTTCCTCACCCCTTCTGCACTGGGTAAAGATCACAACCCCTCTACTATTTAATGTTCAATCTTGCTTTGTTTTGTGGAGATGGAAAAGAGGGGTCCCAGGCACTGCAGACTCGTTTGGCTCCAATTCTGCAGTTCCTTTTTCCTCTAAAATTGAAGCTGGCGCTAACGCTGTGCTTCAGTTCCGAGATCCCCCAGTTTACAGCAGCATGAAAATGGCCCAACTTCTGAAAGCTTTGCCGCAGCCCTGCAGAGTTCTTAATCACATCCATGTTGTGACAGGAGTGTTGTCAATTTTAGGGGGTTTTTTTCCACATTAAAAGCTGTAAGCAGCAGCTGAGAGGTGGTTGTGTGCTTTCCCCAATTTTTTTTTTTTGGGTTGGGGTTTTGATTTGGGTCAAACACCTCCACCCCAGCTGCTTCAGCAAGGCAATTTTGCATTTGCTTTACCTGCACTTTGCTATTGGGAGGTTATTGTTGTTATTATAAGGGCTGGGGAAGAATGGACAAATTTGTCAAGCCTGTATATGTGAAGATATGCATTTCAGTTCCTCTCCACTAAGTGATTTTCAGAGTTGCCGTGTTTCCCCAGCTAGCACAAACTCAAGGTGAGCTTGGTTTGTTGAATATCTCTAGAAAAAAAAACTCATGGCTTTTATTGAGAAGTATGCCATGAGGTCACCTGGTATGCCATTTTGCTCTCAGTGTGCTTTTTATTTTCATTAAAGTTTATATTCTGAAAGAATTAATGGTTGCAATTCCCCTCTTGCAAAAGAGAGCTTTCAGCTCAGCCTTTAGTAGCGGAGTTCTCTGTGCTTGCTAAGATATTAATTGTTCTTGCTTGGTTTTTAGTATCGTTATGGTATCCAGAGAAATAGTAAAAATTGGGTTCTGTATAGTGTGTATAACATTTTGTACTTTTTCCAAAAAAATGGGAGGAAAAATGGTATGATTTGAAAAATTACTGCATCTTTTGTAAACCATATTTTCATATTCAGCCTGCTATGTGAACAAAATAGCCATGTGATAATTTTAGATACCTTCTAGGCAGTGCCTCTACATATTATATGAATACTTTTCTAAATTACTCATATTGTGTCACCTGTTTCTTTCCATTTGTTTCTGTGCTAGCTCAGCATATGCTTACACATTTACTGCTTTCATCACCTCTCCCCTGTTACTCCATCCCTAAAAAACTTCATTCTTCAAAGTTTATCTGCTTTGTAAATGTATTAAAGGGCATCCTTTTAGTTTCTTTTTTCGGGAAAACGGAATTGCACAGCATGGATGCAGGAAGTGTGACTTTAGCAGGGTCAGTTAGGTATGAACTTTGTGCCCCTTGGGTTACCACTGGAGACACTTCTTCCATGTTTTTGTGAGCTGTGCCCTGCTGTCTGCATTTGCCTCTGCAGAGAACCTTGTCGGGGTGGAAATATCCCCCTCATGGGTGAAAATACTTTATGTCATCTCTCAGCCAAAAATGTTTTGACCACCAGCTTTCTGGTTAAAGCTGATCTTTCTCTCCTTCTCTGCAGGACAAAGCTATTTCTTTCAAGTTTGCCAGCTAGAAGTGTTTCTCATCTTAGATTACACAATTTGACTATTAAACAGCCTTTTATGGCAGTGGGAAAATAGAAAATAAAAGTCAATGGCACGTCAGTGTTTTTTACTGATAAGATCTGTAATATTCTTGGCTTGGATGAGAATCAGCTGAAACTCCAGGGCCTCAGTCAAACAAAGTACCTGTAAGTTGAGTTCCATCCTCACTGTTTCATCCTCATAGAGCCTACATGCTTGGATCTGGACATAAGAAAAGAAAATTAATTACAGCTATATGTCTCAAATAAGAAGAATACTTACTTGCATTTAGAAGGTATTTTCAGGGAGGGAAAAGACTGGGTTGCCCATGAGCTGGTCTCAGTGTCAGACCTGTAGTACCTCTGGAAAGTACAGCCCCTTTGGGACACTCACTCCAAGCCCCAGAATGCTGAAATAAGGTTGGGCCAGATGATCCTTCAAGGTCACTTCCAAACTGGGCTGTTCTCTTACCCCAGATGAATTCCAAAAGCAGTTTCCCCGGCTTACCTGTTCCTTGGCAGTTCACTTATTTGTTCTCTGGGCTCGGCAGGGATGGAGTCTGGCTCTGTTTGGCCCCTGGCCTCCTTGGCCCTGGCGAGGTGGGAGGGATGCACAACCTCTGACTTGCCTCTCCTGTGTTCTGGAGCCAAACCCGGCACGTCATGGTACAGATCTCTATCAGCTCATTAGAGCTGCTGAAATTTGAAATCTCGGAATGGAATGGACTACAAAAGGAATAAGAAATTTGCATTAGCTCTTATCCCAACTACCCTCTCATTTGCATGCACAAGTGATAAATTCCATTTATTCTCTTGCCTGCGATATTGATTTTTTTTTAAAATTCCTGTTTCAGGATACATATCATATTCATTGCTCCTATATGCACCTGTTTAAACACAACACTAAGAACCCTTAGGCTTGATACAGAGAAAACAAATCCTTTGTGAATTTTTAATTAACCTGTCTATACGATTTGAACTGAATAAACAAAATCTACTGCATATATTTTGATTAACTGGCCTTTTGTGTTCTCACAGATCTAAGCAAAACCTTTCTGAGAGAAGACTCAATTAGCATTTCGATCTCTGTTTCACTTGAACAGTTCAGGCTTGTTTTTAAGAATGTAGTCCTTTGTCTGCAGATAAACACAGAATTAAAAATCTAACCTGATATGTTGACTAAATTAAAATTGGACAGATTACCCTCACCCATCAGACATCACCTGCAGAGCATGTTTTCTTCTTGCAGCCTGAGCAGTTGAGCTCCATCATGGCTGTGTGTGGTACCTCATTGTAGAAACACCACAAGGAAAGAGGTTTGTGGGTCCTTGGGTGCATGGACCATATCCAGACGAGGAAAATGAAAATGTATGTTACACTACCCTTATACAGGAGTAATCGCTTCCAGTCCTTTTGTGTTTGCTTGTTTTTGTTTGCCCGCTTTCTGAAGACATTGACACAAAAGAAGTCTCTATGCAGATAAAAGCCCAAAGGTGCTATTACCTTTTCATCAGGTAAAAATTGGCCAGTACAGATCCATGCAGTAGTAGATGGAAAGGAAAGTATTAATTTCTGTAAACGCAAGCAACGTGTGCTGCTGTTTTCAACAGTGCTCTCAGTGCTCTCCAAGATACAGTTATTCTTCCAATGGAGTGCAGCACCTCATGTACTCAAGCATAAATGTCATTTTATAGTGGCAATGTCATTTGTTCCAGTGTTCCTGTGTACACATGTAAACAGATCAATTCATTTTGGGGTTTAATTCATCTTGTTTTCTCTGACGTGTTACAATTTAAAAGTGGTAATTAAGCAAAATATGCCGCATTGTATTATGCTAAAAGTCTTAATATCCAAGTTCCATTTTCAGACAAAATAGAGATAAATACAATGCAATACAATAAACACCAGTTGTTTCTCCTACAAAAAAATTAATCCAGAAACATTCATTGACTTAGGTTAGCCTTTGGGTCTGCAAATAAACATCCCACATCTACTTCAAATGTAGGCAAAATTCAGTTGACTAATTCTGCAGGCAGTTTATAAACGTACTTTGATAGGTGTGTCCTTCTAAATCCTATATTAAATCAAATGTGTGTCACACAGCATGACCTAACATAGCTCAGAGCAAACTAGCACATGCAGAACTCACATATGCATTTGCAAAAGAAATTCAGTGTCTTTGTTTGTACCTTGTCTGACTCTCTCTATCTTTTCCTACTATAATGTTAAAGATGTTTACACTAGCAGTCCAAAACACTTCACCAATGCTGTCTGTAATCAAAGAGCTTTTGACCTTTCAAAAAAACCCCAAAAACTACTGAGGTTTGCTTGTTTGGTTTTGGGGCTTTTGAATTCAGTGTGAAGTGCACGTAGGCACAGATGAATAAATGTTGAATCTTGGGACTTTCTACCAATTCAGAATTCCCGGTAACCTTGAATGCCTCTAGAACATGTTTTTTGGAGTAAAAATTTTCTTAAGCAAATAGAGACCTACATTTTGGTAGACTCTGTAAACAAAGACTGTTTTGTATGTGAAGTGTGTTTCAAATGTCACATCACTGAAACGCCTTCTGTTGTCCTTTCGGGCTCTTTCAGCCACTCCCTTGCCTGAAGTGCAGTTATCAGCATGAGAATGTCTAAAGCAGCACTTTGAGGTGTTTTTTTTTTTGGCCCAGGAGAGGCTGTTGTACTAATAGCTCTAGAGCTGTGTCTGAGACTTCCAAACTCCTTGGCTGGTGTTAAGCTGCTTTGCTTTTGTGAGCATCCCGTTTATTGGGAGGGGGAGAACATCGGTGTGAGCATCCCTGTGGGGTCCCTGGTTCCTGTGGCTGTCGGTATCCAGCTCAGGGCTGTAAAACCTGCAGCCACTCTGCTGTGTAAACAGCGCTGCAGAGTGATTTCAGAGCACTTCAGTTTATAACCTTCTTTGAAAACCAGCTCCCTTAATGACACTTCAGCACGGGTTCCAGATGTGACAGTTAAATATACCCAACCCTTGGGAAATTAGCGGTGTTGTGGGTTTTTTTCTTTATTCATTACTAAGTGCCCTTTGCCATTTTTCATGCACTCCCTCCAATTGTCTCTCAGTCTCCCTCTGTACTGCACATTACAGCAGAGACTGCTGTGCTTTGGTGCTTTCATTCTCATGAGGGAGTGGAGGAGCAGCCTTAGCAGCTCACTTGCTGTAGCAGCTGAAAAGTGGAAGTCTCACCGCTCTTAATTCCGGTTACAGAAATGTTACTGGATTGCAATATGTTGAGTTTCACATTCCACTGGATACCTAGTGTGTGTCCTTGTGGATATGTCTCCCTATGTTGATGTGTTTATGCACGACAAGAACATGATCTGGTAAATGTCATTTTGGTGAAAACATGCAGTTCTGGTCAGTAAAGTTTTGGGGGTTGTTTGTTTGTTTGTTTCATTTCAAGTCCAAGGATGGATTAACTGAACAGTCTTTAAAAAAACCCCAAAACCCAGACATTTCTCTAGCCACAAGTTTTGATCATGGATGGAAATATCCTACATCATATCTCAGCCATGAAGTGGTTTGCCTTAGTTTTCAGAGTAGATTTGTTTGAAAGAACTGTTCTTGAAATAGTCTTCTTCAAGCTGGAATACTGAAGAGCATACAAAGAGAGTTCTTAAATATTATTGCCATAGAAGACTATTAACGGCAAACAGGAATCTGATTAGCTCCTTATGAATTGTTACAGGATCCAAAGACACTGAAATCATTCTCCCAGATGCTAATGAATGTTACATGTCTTTGTTCTACTGAGGCCATTCTTCAGTTAGCATGCACTCAGCACTCTCAGACTCTGGTTGATTGGGGCACTGACTGTTCCCTGGGTGCTGGAGCTAATAATTAAAGACCCACAGAGCAGACCCAGTGCCACCAGACCTCTTGGCTGGGCTTTGCCTGTTCTGTGGTTAACCTGCTGCTGCAGTTTGGCTCCACACCCCTTGGCTGCAGATGTCCTGCACCCGACTCCTTCCTCCCTGGAGCTCTCTCAGTGCACTGCACACCTGGAAGGAGGTCACCTTACTGGAGGCCTCTTCTAGTCAAATATTTCATCTGTTTTTTTTCCCAAGCAGTCCTGGGTTACATGCCATTGAGATTACCTCTATGCAGTGCAGCACAAAGCTGAATCTCATCAATCTCTCTTTTGCTTTTTTCTTTTATCTTTTAAAATCTCTACTTCAGGGAACCACATTTTAATAATGAAAAACATCACCATGTTTATCAAATTAAAGCAGACAGTGACCTGGCCATCTATTAACATTCATAACATCCTTGGGATTCAACTTAGACAAATTCATGTTACCTGCTTAGTAAATTAAGATCCTGTAACAGAATTAATCATTCATGGTTGTTATTGACAGATGCCTTTGTGCTATCAATGAGAATATATTAAAATAGTAGCTAATTAAAAATAGTAGGCATAAATCTGTGTATGGCTAAATGCGTAGTGGTCCATACCACTCTGAAATTTCTAAATGTACAGTGGCTTAAAGACAGTATATGTATTTTCCAAAACTGTACAACAGTCACTGATTTGTAACCTGTTTAGAATTATAGCTCTTACAGCAAAGTAGGTTTTTTAGTAGTCTTTGTCATGCTTAGCTTATAAAGCTGTGTATTGGTTTACAGTTTGTGCATCATTTTTTTCACCACTTGCAAAGGAAGTGTTTAGCCTTTTCAACTTTGTTTACTCCAAAAAAGCTGTCGTGGCCATTTTAAGAAGAAAAGACTAAAATGGGGTAAGATTTAGTCTGAACTGTCCACATTTGAGAAAAATTAACCTTGGCTTCCTGTGTAAATGTTACTGGGAGCTCTGTCAGACTGGGGACATGGCTTTGACTGTTGAATTCCTAACTGGATGAAAATACAAGTTTCAAATTTACTTCGGACATTATTCAAGGTTGGTTGGAACTTCTCCTCTAAGATACATGAAAACTTTTTCTTTACCAGGCATAAAGTTACCTTAAAAGCTTTATTAAAATTTGGATTTGGGTATCCACAAAAAAAAATCACTCTTCTAATATTTGGGACATTCTTTTAAGGCTTGGGACAGTGCCTATGTCTGTTTATCTGCAATGTTAACTAAGACCTTAGGATAAATCACATTTTTGTATGGTGTTCTGATTTTGTGCTTCTAAATTGTGTACTATCCCTAAGAGCCCTCCTCTGCCTACCAAATCTTCATTTTTGTCCTCTAAACTCTTGTGCCTTGTCTTGCTTGTCATTTTTTGTTTGTATCTCCAAGGTAAAAAAAATTTACCCAGCTGTATGTTTAGCTTAAATCCATGGTAAAAAAAAAGAAAGGACTTGTGTGTATAGTTATATTAACAAAAAGAAGGGGTTTCTCATAGTAGATTCATGAGGGTTGTTTTAAAAAAAATCTCATTGCTGCAGGTGTTATATAATCAGACAGAGCCTTACAACTCATGCTTGTCACTTTCCAGGCTAAAACTGGTTGGAGTCTAGAAGAATGGTGTGAGATCTTAAAGGAACACTTAAGATATTTAAACAAAAAATTGAGAAATTCTTAGCAAAATGAACAAAATCATTCAAACCCATTACATAATTTTAATTTACCCTAATGACCTGTAATTTCCTTTTTTCTGACATGTGGCCCCCATTACATGAATCACATTGACATTGTCATGATGAATTACATTCATTAAAAGGGTGCTTCTGTTATTCTAGTTAGTTTACAATTCAGTATTAATGCTTTATATCTAGTGATGGTGCTTTACAAAAAAAATTAGAATTTTATGGGCTGTTTTTGTTTTCCCTTTGTCTGAGCTAAACCATCTTTTATTAAGATTTGACATTAATATAAAGTATTGTTTCAACAGTTAAATGGAGCAATTCTTGAATTAGACATATAACAGTGTGTGCTACAAAATATTTTAAATGCATCAAATACTACTAGGCCAAGCAACATTTTTTTAAAAAAATTGTCTGTTGCTTGTTTTCAGCTATTGTCCTGGAAACTGATCTGCATAAATGTTTATTTCTTGCTTTCTCTGGGCCAAGTTCATAAACCCAAATTGGTTTTTATAGCCGTTGGTTTTTACCAAGTCTGTAAAGCTTGGTAGGTCTGTCCCAGTGAGTGATAAAAGTTTGTATCCAGAGGATTGCTGTGCCTTGTGATACCAGAGATGAGATATCCCTGACAGCTTACAGTCAGGCAGCCAAGCTTTCAAATTTTCACAGGGCACCAGCTGATTCATCGTTGAATCGAGATATTTAACTCATTTATCCCTTTCAAAGTGAAAAATTTGTCCATTTGTTACTGCATTTTTATGACTGAAAACATGACCTAAGGAATATATTATTGGAAATAGCAACTGTTGGGGCAAATTTTTACAAGATTTTCTGGCGATGGTTTTGTCCAAGTTTATTTTCCACTAAAAATGCAGAAAAAAGTTCAGATAAAAAATAATCACTCTATTCAGCCTGGTATGATTTATGTATGTGTTAGGAATTTAAGAATAGAAAGATTTCTGCAGTGAATCAGAGCAGCTGCCTATCTATCCCTGACAGCAACCAATAAAAGCTGCTTTCCAGGACATTTTTAACCTTCTTCCTCTCCATTGAACTCACTGGAGCAAGATTGGTGTGTATGTGACATGGGATCAAATTAATTTGCTGTTTGTACAGGTGTAGACAATGCTAATTAAGTACCAAATCTTGAATTCTGGTGATAAATTCAGTAATTGTGTTTGAGTAGAGGCTTCTCCATGGCACTAGAACAGACTTCTTTTTCTATGTGATATATAGATTTCTGTTATGCACTGCTTATACTGACAAAGAATAAATACCATCCTCATTTTCTCAGTGTGATGCTTAAGGAGGTGTAAATTAGATTCCATGTTGTGCGTTGGTCTTTTCTGAAGACAGCAAAAGTCTATGATATGAGACAGAATTTGACATCTCTTAGAACAACTGAGTTACTCTGAATTTTTGAGTCTAATTTCAAGCAGAGAATATAGTTCATTGTATACACCAATTACATCAAGCATTTTTTCCTCTCGAAATTCACGGGAAACTCCTAGGCTGGAAGTTTAAAATAAGCACAGACCATTGCTGCATGCTGATACTGAAGTGTTGGAAGCGATTCCTTCAGGAGGTATTATCTTCTGTCACTGCTTGGGAGAGTGATGGAGATGATCCACATATGAATCATGTTTATTACATAATGCTCATGAGCTGTTTGGGAACAAGGCTCCATTCTGCTCGGCTGTACACAAACACTACTGCCAGATAAACCCTGTCCTGATGAACTTCCAGAGTAAATCACCAGGCTAGGCAGAGGGACAAAGCGTGCAACAGTGAGGAGCCTGATAGCTGCAGTGAAGGGTGTGATAACTGCAGCCGCTGCTTTACTTTGTGATTGAATTTTACTGGATCTGCATGTTGGTGAACACTTGTTTTCTTCTCTTTAATGTCCAATATAGATATGCTTAATCAAGGAAAGGGAAGTAGAATGAAAAGAGAAGTGTGCCTGACATTGATAGAAATCCTGTTTGGAGGAATTGTTCAGGAAGAGTTCATCCATGTGAAAATATGATCCTTGTAAGACTGCCAAGGTCATTGAGGCCTGTGGAGATCTGATGAGTAAATGCTGGTCACGCCTGGAGGCAGCTTCAGCTTATGAACTCAATTCTTCAAAAAATGTTAAACAGTTCTACAGAAAAGAATGTTTGTCATTAGCCTGTCAAGGCTGTTTCCCCCTTGTTTTCTTGGTGCCCTTTTCAACAACTCAATGTCCCTTTATGTACCTGTCAGCTGCCCTGGGTGTGTAGGAACAGCTGAAATGTTGGTGCTGGTTTGCCTTTCTGCTGGCTGGGAGGGATCTCAGCCTCCTGGTGGAGTGTGAAGAAGTGCAGACAGAGCCCTTTATAGTGGCAGGGTCTCAGCAGAGTTTTGTCCTTTTGTCCCAGCCCATGGTGCTCGGGCTGCCCAGCCTGATGGTTTCACCAGTAAATCACAGCAGTGTGGCACCTCAGTGACAGGGACCATCCTGCTGCCTGCACAGCAGTACCTGGCTATTAAAATGCTCCCATCTTCACATAGAAACAGCTCAGAGGCTTTCATGAGAGCAGCACCGGTGATTGGAAAGATGAATCCTTACATTGCTGGTCCTCCACCATCCCAGCTAATTTGCCATCAACCATTAACATATTCAGAATCAAATATACAAAATATTTGGCGCAATTTCAATGTGTCTGCTCCTCTCCTAGGCTGGAGACAGAGACTCCTCTCCTGGGTACCTGCAGACAGTTCAAGAAGAGTTCATTTTGTTCACCACAACTTTTGGAAAGCCTTACTACGTTCACTTCAGTGCAAATGTGTCTTCATTCTGTAGTATACCTTGATGTTTGAATTTGCACATGATTTAACATCCCTTCAGCATTCATATTTTCTTTGATCCCCTTGCTTATTAAAAAATGCAAATCTAAATTGTATCTTATTAATGTGCTTCTTTGTGCTAAAGCTGTGGGGGGTTAAAATCCCAGCTTTGGTAACGTATTTGGATTCTTAATGTGCAGAGTGCAAAGAGAGCTAGACTTCTGCAGGCCATATTTTCTAATCAACTGTTATGAAGGAGATTTTTTATTGTGCTTCTGTTTCTTGCTCTCATGGAATTTACAGAAATAATAAGAGTAATGACTTCATTGTTATACAAAAAATATTTTCAACCATGGCTAGAGATCCTTAGTAATTTACTGTAATTTCTCAAAAATGACAGTGAGGAATCTTGGATGAAATTTCCGAAAAATATGTATTTTAAATATAGGAAAGCCTTTTAGCTGGTTGAGTAGAAGTAAATACTTACTGGTTTGTTTTGGGGTTTTTTTGGTTTTTTGTTTGGGTTTTTTTTTTTTTTTTTGGGGTTTTTTTTTTTTTTTTTTGGGTTTTTTTGGGGTTTTTTTGGGGGTTTTTTTTTGTTTGTTTTTTTTTTTCCCATGGACCAAGTACATGGATTTTGTAATAGTAAACAGTGGTCAACTCTTTTTTCCAGTTAAATATAGTAGCTTTTAGGTACTAAGTACAGCCTTTCACTATTAAAAAAAAAAAAAAAAGGCAAAAAAGGAAGAAAGAAAAAGCAAATGGCTGTGAAATTACTGATGCATTTAAGGCCATTAAAGTGCTCCTTATATTTCCTTTTTGCACAACTTGACCTATTTGTATGCCCTGGTAAAAGCTTTCTCTTCATGTTTAATGGCTTTTTTTTTTCTCCTAACATTGCTGCTGTTTCTGAATTGTTTCTTATGCATCTGCTTAACTTGTTGGAATTTGGGTGGGTCATTCTTACTTGGGATTCAGCACTGCAGGAAGACATCATAACAAAACGTAAAGCACCATGAGAGGCTGATTTTAAAAAGTTAGGAAAATGTCAAACTTTGTTTTAGTGCCATGTTACTTCTTCACAACTTACTTTGCAGCAAGCTTTACATGCAAATTAGAGTTTTTCAGAAGCAGTCCAGTCATTAATGAGTTTTGGAGAGCTGTTTGGATAAAGACACTAGAAAAGTTGAACATTTAATTTTTTTTATGAAAGGGAAAAAAAAAACCCTTAGAATTCTTTTTAGGAAACAAATAATAATGGGAACATTTCTGCAACTTGTATATTTGTTGAAGCAGCTAATCCTTGTGTTCTTTCTGCAGTTGCTGCAACTTTTAGGGCGTTAAAATTTGCAGTAAATCGCTGATTGTGATCAATTGTGCTTCTTTTACTCTCCCATTCCTGCTCCTGCTGCTTCAGAAGCCTGAGGGATCGAGCTGTGAAATGGGAATGGCAAGTGTGGAGTGGATAGCCTGGTCTTGAGCTTACTCTAAGCTTCTGCAAACTCAGAGGAGGAAACTCTTCTAATAGCCATTCTATCATACTAGTAGCTCTATTCTACATCAATTTGCCCTGAAAAGAATTACTGATTAGGGATGGACAAAGTGTTTCACCCAGGAACTAGATCTCCTGTGTTTGTAGCCAGGCTTTGCAGAGTTTCACACCCAGGGGATCATGTAATGGCCGTGGCCCTCATCCGAAGGCCATAGATTACATTTCGTGCAGTATTCCCTGGTTCCATCTCTCTTCAGCTCCCTACAACTCAGGGGCTGCAGGCTGAGCAGACTGACATTTCTTTCAGGAGCCCTTCGGAAATGGAAACTGATGCTCCTGGCACTGTCCCTTCGCTGGCTTCCCGCGATTTTATAGATGAATGGGAAATGGTAGGAGAGGGGGTTTGGAGCTCCCCGGGCTCTGGCTGACTGACAGCTCTGTGGGGGTAGGGCTTTGGGGAGCTGAGCAGCTCTTCTAGCCCAGCTTTCACTGCTTTCCTGAACAGATAAAACAGTCCCTGTTTGTGGGGCTCAGCAAGCTGTCATTGCTGAGGACAGATGCTGTGGAGAAGCCTCTTGCTGATCTGACTCTCAGATGTGCATTTCCCAAGTCCTTGCCTTGCTGGATCCCCAGCCATGTGGCACTGGGGGTCCTCACTCACTCAGGCACCCTCTTTGCTGCAGGCAGTGAGGGCTCCTCTGGGTGCTGTTTTGCTTCCTGTTGTTTTGTCTCCACCTGGATTTGCTGTGTTTCTTTGGTTGTGTCATGTTCTCTACAGCAGGAGCCTCAGCCACTGCTGCCCCAGCCCAGCTGGGGTGACCAGGAGAGAGATAAAGAGAGATTCCAGCTTCCTGCTCAGGAAAATAGGAAAGAACACGAGCACTTTCATGCGTTTGAGATTCAAGAGGTCCTTATTTTATTGCTCCTGGTGGTCATGTACATGTTTAAGAGGCTGATCAGGACTCTGGGGGTGGATGGATTGTCCTAAAATGATGGCTTGGTGATCTCTTTTCAATAGGGACACTTTGCTCAGAGCTTGGGGCTGTCAAGCTCTGAGAGGTGTTGAGTGCACATTTGAAGATCCTGGTTTTGTTAATATGGATAGTGAAGCTCTCAATTTATGGGTTAGTTCATAAAGGAAACAACAGCCATAAAGCTTTGGCCAACTTTATGATAATAAAAGGCAGAATTATTGTAATTCCTCTACTTGTCTGGGCCACTGTGGTGAGACAAAGCTACCGGAAATCTGGTTTAATTTCTCAGTTGGGGTGAATGTTTTTTCCTTCACCAGAGTGGCAAAACCCCTGACAATCCCTCTAGGCCTCACTCCCATCTCTGTGTTTCCCTTGGTTATCTGTGTGTATTGGAGGTGAAAATACAGGTTTTTGACTATGAGAACTACTTTCTAGAAAAAGATCTCTCTATAAGAGACCATCTAAAACTATTCAGCGTAACTCAGCAAGCAGTTTAGGAAGGTAGTTTTAAGCTATTTGACCTGTAACATATGGTATGTCATCACGTGATGTGGCATAAAAAAAAAAAAGAATTCCTAAAAGTTAGAGAAGTTCAATTGTGTCTTCAATAGAAAGGAATAAAAATATTCTAGAAATGTTATGTTTTTTTCCTTCTTACGGCCTGATTAAATTATTTTTAGTGTACTTAATAAACTGAAGCTGTTGCTAAGCCATTAGCAGTTTGAGAATTCACGGAAGGAAAAAGAGGCCCAAGGGGACTGCTGAAAAACTAACATAGAACCTACTTTATTAAAAAAAAAATAAATGTATACACACCACACACACCATCAATAAAATAGACCTAGGAAAAAACCCCAGGGAATTATGATCCAGTTCCCAAACACAGTGCTTGGAAGCTTGATACAAAAGGGTGTTTTAAAAAAAATAAAAAAAAAAATAAAAAAAAAATATGTCAAAGCAGTGTGATATCCTTTGTGACAGGGTAATTGTAATTTGTTCTGAATTGTAGTATGTGGTGTTTAGGTTAGATATTAGAGAAAAGAAATCTAACTTGAAAGATAACTAGACACTATATGGAAAACTGTGGAGGCTGCACTCTGGATCACAGCCACTGGGAGACTGGGACAGGTGATTTACAAAGGATGGACTTATTTTGGCTTGCCACAGTAGGACGAACTGAGTACATTACATTGTAACATTATAACATTACAGGTATCAGGTTTGAATTTGTCTGATCCTCCTAAAATTTCCATACACAAGTTTTGAACTGCTTGGTAAGATATTTGACAGTGAGGCATTCCTTAATTTATTTATTCTTGTTTGTGGTAGGAAGGTACAACACTCTCCTTTTCTGCCATTTCCTATGCAAATCAACTGATGCAGTTTTTATAATTCTGTGATTATTTTGATCACAGGCCAGAACATTATTTTCAAATATCTCCATAAATCAGCAAACCTCTAAGTCCTTATGGAACCTGTTGGGTGACAGTGAGATGAGTGGGGCTGTAAGAGGCCTGGTTATAGGGGTCAAGAACAAGATAATTTACTGGTTTAATCCATTTCTAACTGGATTAAAAGAAAAAAAAAAAAAAAGTCACCTCTGTCAGTACTGCACATTTCATTTTGTCCATCATTTGACCTGGAGGCCCAAAAGTACAAAACTACAGTGTCACCAATTCCTGGAGTTGGGAGTTCTGCTTTTATGTCCTTTTATCATTCATTCTGCAAGAGGAGGAAAAAAAAAATGAACTTCATCTATTGTATGCAGCTGAAATATAAACCCAAATTTTGCTTTAAACTTCATTCTTACAGTTATCTCATTACTTTTGTAAGATAATGAGTGAATGCACCCCTTTTGCTTAAAGCAACAGATCTATTAGCCAGTTAATTTGTGGATAAATATGGGCTTCTCTTATTGATGTTTCTTGATCCACACAAAGTGGTTATATTAATACTGAAACATTATTAATCAATAGGTAGCTCTTTAAAAATACATCACTGAGACTAGCCAATTACCTTTAAGTATATATCAAAGGCGACAGAGCAATCTTAGTAACAGTCATGGTCCATTAAGAGTTCCAAACATTTTAATCATAATTTTTTTTTTTTAAATCTTCAGTGAAACTTAGAATTGAAATTTTAATTTCTTAATCTACCCTTACAAAAATTAGAAAAAAACCCTAAGTATTTCTTTAGTTTTTTCAGGTTTTGTTTAGGAAAGTACAAAAAAGTGCTTAAGTTCATCTTAGTCTCCTGAATTAAAACTGCAAAAACTGTGTATTAATTCACATTATAAAATAGTCTGCTCTGTAAGATCACAAAAGTAAGTTATAAACACATATCATTGAAGGGTATGGTTCTGTTAGGTTTAAAATGCTAATTAACTTTATTGACTTTCGGTGAAATGGAAGTTCTGACCAAAGCATTCAGTCTATCTGTAGCCTCTCAGAAATATGTTCTTTATTCAGAGAATTTAGGCTGTAAGTTTGGGAAGCAAAAATTGTACTTTTTATAAATTGTTGGAAGTTTAAATACCCATTTTAAATATAAAACCTACTCTGCCCTATTTACTAAGTCACCGCTGATGCTTCTGCTTTAGGAAAGGAGTGCTGTGGCTGGAGTGTTGTGTGGCTGGAGTGTTGTGTTACCTTTCAAAATCAAATGGGAAAATATATTTTCCTTTGAGATTATCATATCGTTCTTCACACAAAATTCCTTAGTTAAGAAGACTATTTCCTCTCTGGCTCCTCTCCCTCAGCAATTACCCAGCACAAGCAATCTATGGAGAGTAGCACGAGGTGTAGCTGATTGTCATTCAACGCAAGTGAAATCTTTAGGTGAACATTAGTCACTCTTTTAGACATGTTAGCTTGAAGTGGAAGCAGTCAATTACAGAGTAGAGGCTTTATGGCTACATTATTACCATCATACTATTAGATTTTCGTCAGCAGCATTCTGTTTGATCGATCTGTGCCAAGACATTGATGGATAGTTTTGTTCTTCAGATGTCAAATATGTGGGACTTCTGTGCTTTATTTATTTACTGGTGCTCTGCTGTATTGTGGATATCTCGCTTTCCTACATCATTCTGGTTTCAACAGCTGATCATGATTCATTTTATTTGAAGTTTTGGTGTTGATTTCAATAACATTCCTAATCATTCTTTCTTAGGCTCTTGAATTACAGAGGGAGCTGAGCTATTGTATTGGACGTGCACTTAGTTGGACGTGTGAAAGTTTTCCCATTGGTAGGAGGGCCTTGGAGAGCAGGAGCTGCTGCTGATTGAGAAATGTGTGTGTATCCAGTGTGTAATGAATTTTGAGATTCTGTTCTCTCCTCCATGCAGTGTTTTTTTCTGGGATTGGGGTTCTATTATTTTATGTCTCTCTGAGACACGGCAACAGTATCAGAACATCACTGGCTTCAAGATGCAGGTTTAGTTTAGCGCTCAGGCTTTAACATAAGTACCATCTTTAACTGAATATATGCATTTTTAAGCGTATTCAAAAGGAAAATAATGCTGTTGATGCGAATCAGGTGTACAAATCTATTTTGTGTTTTAGACGGGGATGAAGGAATGAGTAAATAAAAACAAGGAACAAATATATGTGGAATGATGTTGATCTCCTGTCTCCAGCAGAGCTAAGAAACTCATCAGTCTGTTGGTGAGGGGCACTGACTCTAAATACTTCAGCCATCTCTCAGCATTTTCCTAGCAGTGTTACTGAATCAGTTGTTCAGGAGAAAGAGCAGGACGAGCCTGGGAAGCTGGGAAACCAAAGTTTTCTGCTCAGCTTGCTAAGCAGCAAGGTTTTCAGGCAGAAATTAGCAATACAAAGGTTCTGCGCCCAGGACCCCGTGACTCAGTCAGAGCTACAGTCATGAACTAGAGCTGGGTACGTGCAAGGAGCTGCAGTGTCCATGTCCCCAGGCCACAGGGTGACCAGTGGGCAGTGCCCTGTGCTGGAGGAATGCCACTGCTCATCTCCTGGGAGCTGCACCCTCAGGAAGGGAATGTGTTAATACATTAGTAGTGTTAATGCTAATGTTTTCTTGAAATGGGTTCTTCACTTACCGAGACATGTTAAACATAATTTGCCTATTTGGAAGCCATACATCACTAGTCAATTACTATTTCAAACCCATCCATTTTAGTCAATACTGTGCGAGCATCCTAGCAGGATGTGAGTTGGGGTGTCAGTCTTGAGATATGAATTCCTGGCAGCAGTAGCACTGCTTACCTGATCAGGCAGGAGTATGAATGCTGAAAAAATATTTTTAAAAAGTATTATAGTTTTGGTTACAGGAGCATTATACACTCTTGATTCATCTCTTCTCCATGTCCCTCCAGTGCCTCTTGGACAGTGCTGCTGGTGCTGTACAGTTATTATTCTCCTCTGCAGAATTGGCTGCAGTTCAGTAGTGTGCATGTGTGTGAAGTGACTCTGAATAAAATAGACTATTTAAATGTAAATAGTGTTGTCATTTTACTTAGTGAGGCTCACTCCTCACTAATTAGGAAGACATTAATTTGATTTAAGGATTTGAACACCAAAATAATCAATTTTGTTATAACACTGCTTTATCTCTTTCAACTGTGTTTACTTTTGTCCTGTGTACCTGTGCAATTGGCAAACACGTATGCCAAACAAAACCCAGTATATTCTATACAGCATTCTATATAGCATTCTATATATTTAGAGTTTAAAATGGAGCCAAGGAGACTGTAAGCTGATGCCCAGTTCACTATAGCACTCAAATGCTTAGTTGATTTAAATGGGTTTCAAAGACAAGATAAATATGGGCATAAAACTTGGATTCAGAGTTTCATGAAGTAAATGGAAGTCAGAATATTGTGTTCATTGAGCTTCAAACTTGGCACTAAATGACAGCAGAAGCATAGGAGTAGCACCTCGAAAAAGAGACACAAATGCTGTTAAATGTAGTTAACAAGTTAAAATAATTTCATTTCCTCTTTTGCCTTTTTTTTCAGAAAGAACCACATTTTTACATTTGGAAAAAAAGGAGATACTGGCCATTTTTAAGAGCTAAGGAAAAGTAACCAGACTAGCTCAGGAGAGGGATCTGTGGGGAACAGGGAAAAGCCAAAAACACTGAAGACAGAAAGAAGCTTTTTGTTTGTTGCCACATGTTGTACATTGCATAAATGAGTCACAGACAATTTAGATTAGACAGTGGTCTAACTGTTAGTGTGGTGGAATCTATAAAATATCACAATGATCTCAAGTTTACAAACCCCCAGTTGCACTGTAGGTAAGTGACATGCATCATACCCAGCTGCCTCATCTTCATTTTGTACCACAATATCTTCTGGGCTCACAGTAGGATGGGGACCATCATAATCATCATTAACTCTCCAGGGAAGTATCATGGGATTACTTATTTCCAAAAGATCTGGTTTTCCTTGATCCATTAAGTACACCTGCCTCAGTGCACGCATCTCCTTGGCTCTGGGGCACAGCAATGAAACTTCAGATGGGGTCAGCAGCAACAGCAGCAGAGTGACTAAAGCTCACACAACCAAATCCATGAACAGACAAGAGTTACCACTGCTGTCTTCTTGACTTTGTGGGGAATTTATTTGTATTCAACAGGATTTCATAGGGACCAACTGGAGAAAAGAAGAGCAGCTGGTGGTGGATTAATGGGATGAGGCTGTATTGTTTGGTCGATAGGCCAGATAATTGCCCCGAATGGTTCTCACTGGCAGCAGGGAAAGGGGGGCTGAGTTGGTGCCTCCCCAGCTGCTGTGGGTTTTGCTGTTCTCTCTCTCTATTGCTTTCTCCGTGCCATGATGGCACCCTCTGCCCCACCCCTGCTGCTGCTGTCACTAATTGAGCATCTGCCCCGTGTCTGTCACTGCTGCTTTTACCGTGGTTTTAGCCTCTTCTCCCCCTTGTGCTGGTGGACTTCTGTCATGACCGATGAGACACCTGTGATTCTCCCATCTAGGAACGGCGAGGCTTTCCTCTTGTTATTCTGGAGAGAGGATCTTTCCCTTTCTCTGCTTTTAACTGTTCCCTGAGTTATCCCATCAGCTGCTCTTGTCAGACTGGATTGACTTCTCCAGCCCACTGGCCTCTCTTGGTTTCCTTCTGAAAGAGTAATACCGCAAAATAAACAGGATAATTTTTCTACTGAGGTTTTCTATACTTTGACTTTTTTTTCAGGTTATAGCCATCAGGAGCAAGCTGCTGTCAAAGATAAGCTAATATATACTCCTGCAGCAGGCAGGCAGTGCGTGTAAACCATCCCTACCTACACTGGTATTGCTCGAGGCTGGAGTAAGCTATGCTTCAGCAACTCTTGAATTAACAGGTTTTGTCTGTCTGTAGCAATCTCCTGAGTAAAACTCCTACAGAAACTCTTGGTCAATGATATGGGGGGATTTTTTGTAACCTCCCCCC